>CADDXX010000455.1:485331-521932 GCA_902810485.1 Alauda arvensis
CGGCCGCTCCGAGGCGCTCCCGGGGCGGCGGGCGGTGGCGGCTGCGGCCCCGCCGCCTCCTCCTCCGCCGCCGCCGCCTCCTCCAGGCCGCCTGTTCTTTGTTACAGCGGCCGGGAGGGCGGTAGCGAAGGGGGCGAGGCGGGTCCGAGGCAAAACCCGGCGGAGCCGCTCCCGGATCCCGGGCCCCGACGGGCTCCGGGCGGCGGCGGCGGCGGCGCGGTTCCCTGAGGGGCGGGCGCGGGGCGATCCCCGCGGGCTCGGCCGGGCCGGGCACGGACCCATCGCGGCCACGGGGATGCGGGGCCGGGAGCGGGGAGCGCCTCGGCTTGGCCGCAGGGGGCTGGGGATGGAAGGGGGGCTGGGAGCTCCCAGGTGCGAGGGCGTGATGCGGAGGGAGGAGGCTGGCAGGAGGAGGAGGGAGGTGTGGGGATGCTGCCCTGCCCCGGCCTGTGCCCCGGGCGAGGGCGCGGTGGGCGCCCGAGGAGACAAAAGGAGGAGAGCCGCGGTGTGCGGGGCTTCGCACACGTGAAATTCTCTGCGGCACGCTCGTTTTCTGCTCGGGGCCATTAAACTTTGCGTGTAGTTTATTCACGCGATCGCTGGGAAGGGCTGGGAAGGGCAGGTGGCACAGACCCCGCCAGCTGCCGTGCCTACTCCGTGCCCCCCTGACTGGCCTAGAATCATCTCCCTCCTCATCAATAATTGATAGAATGACCCTAATTTTTTTTTTAAGAAATACAAGGCCTTACTGTAGTTTGTTCCGCAATTCATTTGAGCGGTAACGTGAAGAAGTTTTACTACACCATGAGGAAAACTGCGTTTTTAAGCGCATCCTTCCACACATGTATGTGCAGCACCCATCTGCTCGTGTTCTCAAGTTATTCACACTCATAGAAGCCCATTCTCAGACTGAAGAAAGGGTAACTTCAATTCCTCCTTGTGGATTATGAAGTTCAAACACAGATTTTCAGGCATTCCGTTAATTTTTCTGACCTGCTTTTTTTTTTTTTTAAAAAAAAGTCCATTAGCAAGATCGAAATGGCTCAGTTTAGCGCTTGCGCCCAATTTCTTTCTTCAGCAGTTTATAAGGGGAAAGTGTAATTTTACATCTGTTCCTAAATTTTTACAGCTCACGTGGTTCCCTGGCAGAATCTTTGCACATCATGGGCTGCAGGGAGGTACCTGTGATGTTGCAGCCCCTCAGTGGCTTCATTTGGGTTCCCTCAAGTTCCAAATACACTCAGAATCCTGTGTTGCAGCTGGAATTTTTTTGTGCATAGCTGCGTGGCTCTACTCTGGGGCATAAAACCACTCATCTAATTATACAAGCCAAAAAATGTGGTTTTCTCCTCTTTTACTGCCACCAGAATTAGGCTTTGTGCCTGATCTMATTTCCTCTGTGTGGCTTTTCTCCTGATTATTGACTGCTAATGATTGCTCTCTGTTTTATGTAAAAGATACCTGAAACTCCTAAAAGCTTTGATTATCCCTGAAAGACGAGAACAGAATTAGGAGCAGTGGGTTGAGTGACTTCATGAAGTTGTTTTTTTTTTGTTATAAATGTTTGAAAAGAAGAAAAAAAATGAGACGTGGCCCATAGCAACAGCAGATGAGGGCAAAAACAATTCTGAAGCCTTTCTTCAGTGCCATCATGTGAGTGGCACATCGTGACTCTGTTTACCAGCTGCAGAGGGTGGCATCGTGTGGTTTAGTTCAAAAACTCCTGGGAAATGCGGCTGGGATCGGGGAGGAGGAGTTTTACAGCGCAGGGGCGAGCAGCGTGTAAATCAGGATTGTAGAGCAGGGAGCTGGGTTGGTTTGGGAGCGAGGGGAGAGGGTGGGAGGTGCAGAACACAGAAGGTCCTTGCTGCAGGGACGGGAACTGCGCTAATGCAGAGCATTGAGGCTGTGTRAGGCACCTGAGAGGGCCCTTCACGCTCCCTCCCCATCACCTTGAACARCGCTGGTGGTTTCTCCGCCCCTTTGTTGCTGTTCTCATCACGGAGCTGCTGCTCCTGTAATGTCACTTGTCCCCAGCGTGCTCTTTGCCAAGGATGCCACACGGCAGCGTCCTGGAGCCTCTTTGGTGGTGTGGCTGCACCGAGCCATTGAGCAAGGCCATTATTTGTTAATTCAGTCATATTTAAGGTTAAAGTCTTGTCAGGACACAAACTCTCTAGAAACAGCTTGGCATACCCCTCTTGAAATAGTGCAAAGCATCCCAAAAAAAGAGTGTTGGTTAAAAAGCAAACCAAACCATTTTTGACATCAAGTTAACACCACTTGTTTTGCAGCCTTTTGCTTGGACTCCCCTAAATACCTGTTGCATCATTCACCTTGCTTCGAGGATGAGAGCTTTTGGGAAATTTCCTGAATTGCTGTTTGTGCTCAGCATTGGGCTTTTGTGTAAATGTTTGTTTCTGTTATTTGAGCTTAGTCCCCAAAAGCTGCAGCCCAGCTTGTGCCAGGGGTGGGGAGTGCTTGCCCCTTWCAGCAGTGAGTGTTAGGGAGGGATCCTGCTGCTGACAGGTGGAGCTGGGGAGGGCAGTGCTTGAAGAGTCCTGATCCTGAGTAGTGGCAGTGCTCCCACATTTCTGGCTTGGCTTTTGTTGTTGTGGTAGCAAATGCTTTATCTGTTTTCAAACAGGGCTCTTCCAGTTTGGTGTGTCACGTTTCCTCTGCCTCTCACAGATTCAGGCTCTTGTTCTTCCTGTCCTCATCTTGGCCATTACATTTGCTGTTTTGCAGCCTCACCTCTCTCACACTTGGGTCATGATCTTTGAGTTGCTTTGTTTCTCTTCTGGGGCAAAATTGGGAAAATTGCTTATTTGAGGAGGACAGGTTTTTTTGGGTAGAAAAGGGAAAAACTCTTCTAGGTTCTGCTCGTGTTGTGGCCATGCATAATCAGACTTTTTGCCAACCATAATTAAATGTTGAGGGGCAGTAGTGTTCCTGCAAGTTTTTAATATAGACTGACACTAATGAARTGAATTTAGATTAACCTTATTTAACTGTGAAATTAAATTGTTCAGTTRCCATTTTGTGGAAGGCCAGTGGCAGAGGCAGGGTTTTATTTCCCCAGATTTTGTGGTGCTCAGTACCATAATATACCTTTGTCTCCAGAAGAGATCTGTGACTGTGTCTGCAATTTTTAGGTTTTTGAGATTACTGTGYAAACTGCCTTTCAGAGATACTTGTTTTAAGCTACAGTTCAATAAAATGTTGCATTGGGCCTTTTTCCTGCAGTGAGTGCTGCTGACCTGGATTTCTTCCTGTCCTCAGGCTCCACAGGAGCAAATTTTTAGYAGGGGACACAGGAGTGGCTGGAAGTTTGTCAGAGATGGGGAACAGCAGRAGACAGCATTTCCTCACAGAGAAATGCCTGAGAACCCACAGACATTGAGGCTTCCTTGGCAGKGATGTCTGCAACACATGGAATGATACAGCAGTCTTTGGGGCTTTTTAACAACTTTAATTTCTTTAATTTTCCATTGGTGCTCCTGCAGGGACATGAATGTGTTTGGGTGGACTCAGGGTCAGYCAGCATCATTACTTCACAAAGGGATGTTTAGATGATACAGAAAGTGAAAGTCAATTCAGAACTAACTTCATCTTTTGTATTTTGGCAGGTTTAAAAAAATGGCTGAAGATGCCAGTGAGGAGATTATGTTTGTTTGTAAGTATTAGGAAAAGGATCTAACTCTCACTGTGTGTGACTTGTCTACTCAGAATGCTTGAAATTAAAGACTAAACCAGACTCAAGGTTTTATTTGGAAAAATTGCTTTATGTTGGGGAGGCTCAAACAGCTAATGGATGAATAGAGGGGAGGTTGTGTAATTTAAGCACACACATTCTGACTCTGTTGGCAAACACACAATGAAACCTCTGAATGTGAGTTAGCAGCACAGCTTTTTCATGGCTGGAGTGAGTGAGATTGAAGGTCTAACACTCGTGTAAGCCCTTTGTTTACACAGCCAGCTCCAGCAGCCAGGGCTGTCTGGGGATAACTCTGACCTCTGGCCTGACTTGGGGACCTGCACCTCCACAGCAGGGGCAGGCAGACTCATAATTCTGTCATAACAAGCCCAGTTTGGGATGCACCAACTGCCCTGGCAGGTGTCACTGGTGGCATCCACTGCCTGTGCTTCTTGCTGTGCCCTCTGTGTAACCCTGAGTGCCAGGCTGGGCTCTGTCACTGGGATCCTGGGGTGCTGGTGGGTGAGGAAAGGMTGCAGCAGGGCTGTGCCAGGCTGGGCTGTGTCCCACACTTGCTGGAGCTTGGCTGGCAGGCTTRGGGCTCACATGAATCCTCTGCTTTGTCACTAGCCTGGACATGCAGGTGTCACAGTGGAAAAGAGTTAAGGGATGTAGAGTCCTTGTGTGAGCACAGAGGCCCCAGATCTTGTGGATCCAGTCAGGGCAGAGCAGAATGGAGCACATCCTTGGTTTTTGGATCCATTTTACCTTTGGTAGTTCCACAGCTGCATTTATGGCAACTCTCAGTTCAGTTTTCTCCCTCCACCATATTCTTTTTTAAATAGTGTTGACTGCATTTTTGCTGAGATACCAATAGTGGTTACCCTATCTTCCCCTTCATAAAAAGATTTTGGTGGACAGCAAAAAGAAYGGGGATGTGATGCCATTCCTAATTAGACAGAAGGTGTCTAATTACATGATTTTCTTCCTTCCAGCAGAGGCTGTGGTCACTGAGTCTCTTGAACTTTTTCTTGTGCTCTCTGCAGTTAGTTTTTCCCACAGGATATGGGGACTGCTTATMTTCTGAAAAAGAGTTGCTATAAATTACACTGTGCACTCCGAATAATAAACATCCTTGAATATGTATTTCATAGACAGAATTTTTTYATATTCTTTTATTAAGTATGTGAATATAGTCTCCCTGGGGTRTTTTAAGATTATTCCCATGCTTGTTTTTGTGTTTCTCCTGTGGCTGTAATCTCTTTAAAGTTTGATATATGGTGAGTGTAACAGCTTTTGGGAATGGCTGCTGTAGGGTGTCCCTTGATGTTGAGCTGTTCCACACAATGCCATTGTCATATTCCCCTGGCTTTGGCCATTCCTCTGCAAAGGAGTGAGAGGAATGTGTGGCTTATTCCTGCCTGGAGTTGTGGGCAGTGCTGTCTGCTCCTTTCAGAGGCCTGTTTTTGCAGAAGTGAGGAGTGCCCTGATGCAGTCAGGAGATAGGGAAAATGATAAAGTGCTTTTTTTCTTTGGACARCAAAGCCTGTTGGAGAAGCTGTTACTCAGGCTATTCCTTCCTGTCCCCTTGGTTGTGACAAGCCTTTGTGAATGACAGTCCATTTCTTTTCAGCACTCAGGTTTACMCATTCCTCTGTGGCTCCTCCACCCTCTCTGGTTTGGGAAATCTGCTTTTAGCCCAGATTGTTTCAGTAATATTGAAGGCCAAATTCGTTTGTCAAATACATGCATCTTTTCACTGCTAAGCTGGTTTTGTCGCCAGAAGAAATGTGAAGCAGTTTGGAATCCCTTGTTTTAGCTTTGCCAGAGGGGATAYACCTTGGAATGACTTGGCTTTTGTCATGTCTTCCTGAAAAAAACAGGTGTAATAACCCTCTACTTTACACCTTTTCTGAGGTTTCCTGACTTGCCCTTGCACTCGTGGAGCTCGGATGCAGAAGGCACCACAGCAATAAAACTCCTGTGTGATCTTTCCTGAAGCTGTGTCAGCAGCTGACCAGGCAGGGCAGTTTGACAGCTATTTTTTTCACCGTGAAGCAGTGTGTAAGCATTTGGAATCCTGTGAAGTTAGCTTAATTTTAGAGAGCCTCACATTATCCTSGTCTGAAAATTGTTTTTTAGGAACCACTCAGTTCTGGGTAATTTACAGCCACTTTAACGAAAAGTTAATTTAGCTAAGCTGACAGTGAATGAGGTGGCCTGAGTGTGTGTTGTGCAGCCAGCTGGCTTGTCTGGAAAGGCACCAGGAGGAGCCTTGGAGGTCTCTGTCCTGCCCTGGGGATGGGAAGTGTGTGTGGGCAGGCAGAGCTGGGCTCCCAGGATGTGCTGGAGCCCTGCTGAGCCCCTGTGCCAGTTCTGCTGCTGCTGCTGGGTTTGTGCCTCCTGTCACTGGGAGCACCACGCTGCCCGAGCTGCTCATGAGAGCCCAGCTCCTGGGGAAGGCAGTGATGTGCTTTTCTTCAGCTGCTGCTTTAGTGTTGCAGCACTTCCTCTGAAGAATAATGCCATCTTCAAGCAGGGTATTTACTGTGGGTCTAAGGCATTTGTTTTCCTTTGAGRGAGAATTTAAACAATTGTCTCCTGATGGTACTGATCAGAGTGTGTGCTATCTCACCTACACAGGTGCCAGCTATCAACTGGGTGTTCAATTATTCATCTTCTTTTAAGCAATATAAATAAACATCTGCCTCTCTATGTATTTTGCCTGGTGCTGGGTTTCTCTTGAAAGAGGGAGGAAGCTGTCTCACAAAAGTGTTTTCCACCAACCTTTGCTGTCTGGTTCCTTGCAGGGTGTGARGACTGTGGGCAGTACCATGATTCAGAATGTCCTGAGCTGGGCCCAGTGGTGACAGTCAAAGACTCCTTTGTGTTGAGCAGGGCAAGGTAAGAGATGTTTGTGTTAATGCTGACTTACCCAACGCCCACGTTAGTCCTTTAAAGCATATTTGCTGTTCAGTGGATGCCACGCTGACAGCTGGAAACTGAAGTCCCAGAGGATGACAGAAATCTATGGAAAGCACATGGCYTTGATTAAATAGAAAAATTGATGCACACACTTAAGTGCTGCACTGAATTGAAGCCAAAAAAATAACTTGCTGCTCATCAGGACTTGGTTCCTTTGCTGAGGTTTCTGGCAAGAAGTCAGGTGGTGCCAGATGGGGTGATGACTTCTGTCGTGGTTGAGTACCTGTCAGTTTTATCCCCCTTAGATACACTGGATTCATTTCAGAGAAGTGTGTGAGGATTTCTCATTCATGTGTATGAACTCTGTCATCCCTCCATTTGGAAGCAAAACAAGTTGTTCTCATTATTGTGGGTCTTTTGCAAACGATTAGGGGTAATAGTTCTGTCAGCAAATCTGTGACAGCACAGCAGAAACACTCGTRTTTGCCAAAAGAAACAAATAGACTCAATCTAGCTGGGAGAAAACAACACTGAGGAGTGATTTTTACAGGGAAAGACAATCAGGCACTGTCAGCAAAATTCTTATTAAGGTGTAGAATGTAAGGCTAAGGCAAAGAACCACTCATTGTGAAGGTGTAGCACAGATCCAAAAAGGGAAGTGTTCAGATGGCGTCTTGTGTTATAAAATGTGTGCAGGGCTTCCATATTTCCTCTTGGGAAGTCACAGGAAACAGGCCCGTGGGCAGCAAGTCTGGCACATCCTGGCTGTGTAGGCTGTGCTGTGTATTCCCAGCATCATTTTGTAACAAATACTGGTGTGCTGGAGCTGCCACGTGGGTGCCACCACCCCTTGGCCAGGGCAGGATGCTCTTGGTGTCCCACTGAGAACAGCAGCTGCACCTGTGCAGGAGCTGTCCCTGCTTTTTGGGCCTTCCCAGGAGAGGAATTTCCCTGCAGTTCCTGCCAGGCTCTGCCTTCCTGTGCCTGGAAGCTGCCCTGGATGATCTCCTCCAGCAGTTGTTAGTGGTTAACAGCCCTGACACTACAGRTGCTTGAGGGAAATTAAAAATACCCGTTGGAATAATAGAAACTGGTGAGGGAGGTGCTGTTGTGTACAAAAAAATGGGCAGTGCAGTAAGTTCCAGCCTGTACTACACACACACACAAACTACTATTTCCTACCTTTTTTCTATTTTTTAACTTGTACTTTAATGTCCAGATGTTCCAGCTGGGAGTGTTTGTAAATATGGTGCATGCACTGGTTTTCAATCTCCTTTTGACATGCAAATGCTGAGTTTTCCCTRGTGTGGGCTGCTGGACCATAGACTTGAAAGCAGAATTTAAAATTGACTTTTTTATAGATAAATGTATTTATTTTCCTGAGGAGTTTTCAGCTGAAATCAGGTAAGATAAGAAAAGGAAAGAGGAAATTTAATTGCAGCYTTTACATCTGGGGAACAGTAGCTGAAAGTGAGTTATCTGAGGCTGAGGGCAAGTTTAACCACAAACTGGATATGAGCCTTTCAGAAGCAGTCTATTTGCTTAACCATGTTTATTGTTCCCTCTGTCTTACTGAAAAGATAAAATGGATGCTTTATGGTTAGAGAAGTGTTGAGAAACATCTGAACTTCTCTGTCTCTAATGCTGMTTATTGTATGTTTCAAACTAAAAGTATTTTTTTCAATTAATTTGCTTATTACTCTGATTGCAATCTTTTTGTATTTCTCTTTATCTAGGCAGTAAAGCAGTTCTGCCAGTGTCAACCTTTACAGGATAGTCAGTAGCCTGTCTGATTACTTYAGCTTTTCATCTGTTAGCACAGACCTGAAAAAACAGAATTGCATTTGGTCTGTAAAACCAATATAGTGAATTTTTGGGTAGATGTTCTCTGTGTATTATATGTAACAGTATTTACTACATGTAGTTCTTCTCTGAAGCTTGTTTGGGAAAAGAGAGAGGCTGGGAGCTCAGAAATATTTGTGTTTAATGCTGATTTCTTTMTTCCATGGGTTCCTGCAGTGCATAACTGTGACTGGATGAGGTGGTGATGAGCCAAAGGTTGAACTTGATGATCTCAGAAGTCTTTTCCAGCATAATCAATTCTGTGATTTTCTTTTTCTCTTAAATTTTTAGATCCTCTCTGCCTTCTAATTTGGAGATAAGGCAACTGGAGGATGGGACTGAGGGAGTGTTTGCTGTGACTCAGCTGGTGAAACGTACCCAGTTTGGCCCCTTTGAATGCAAGAGAGTTCTCAAGCTGGAGAAAGAATCAGTTTTTCCCTTGAAGGTAAGACACTGAATYTGTAAAGCAATAAACAGCAAGGAGTCAGCTTTACCTGTGATGAGTTAATGCTGTCTAACACCATGGAAACAAAGATATGTGAAGGGGGATTATTTGGAACATCTTTTAGGTGTGCCCTGTAAGAGATGAGCTAAACAAACATTCTCTGGGCAGGGAGCASAAGAGCCAAACTGGAAGCTCAATTCTTTTAATGAGTCTCTTCAATTTGATTGAATTTGTCTCATGAGCCACATCATGCATTAGGTTTATGGAACATGCAGAGTAAGTGGGGGTTTTTTTTCTGTCTTGAATTTGTTTTATTCCTCTCTTGACAAGTTTTGGTAGGAAAAATGCTGCATGAAGAATGGAACTCAGTCTTAGTTTCCACTAATACCTAACTCAAAAGTAAAGGTATAGAAATGTGCTTTGGGCTGATGGCTCTTTGGATAGAGTGGATACCTTTCCACTCCTGTATGCAGTAATTCTTTGGGAAGCTAGTGGCTGTAGCAAGAATCCTTGGGATGATTTTGTTCAATTTGTTCCCATCTTGTCTGAAGGTGTGACTTAGTGAAAGATGCCTGATGCAGGACATGAGGCTTGCTTCGTCCCTGATGTCCACTGAAAAAAAAAACACTGCAAAAGCACAAAATAACTTCTTTCCCCCTTACCTTTGTACCCCTTCTCATTGTTTTTACCCTGTGCACATTTGGCAGGTGTTCCAGAAGGAAGGGCCCCTGGTGTACTTTGACACCACAAACGAAGATGACTGCAACTGGATGATGATGGTGCGCCCGGCCACCGAGTACGAGCACCAAAACCTCACTGCCTTCCAGCATGACAATGACATTTACTTCACCACCTGCCAGGACATCCCCCCAGGGACTGAGCTGAGAGTGTGGTACGCAGCTTTTTACGCCAAAAAAATGGAAAAGCCAATGCTGAAGCAGGTCACTAGTGTTGCCAATGGTATGTGTGGGGGGCCTTTCTTCCTTCCTAAGGGCCCAGTGCTGGCAGGGACTGATAGGCCCTGCCTGTTGGAGTTGTCAGTGCTGTTTATCCTGTAGGCTCTTTATCCTGCAGAGTCAGGCCAGCCTGCACACTGTGGGAAGTGTAGATTCTTCACCATGATACAGGTTTTTTAAAAGCAGGTGGCCTACTTAATGGTTCAGCCTCTTCAGAGCAGACAAACTGGATAAATAGTCCTTAACCGAAGATTTTGTGTCAAAAGTGTTTCTGGGTAGAACAAAGGAGCTCAATTATCAGAGAAATCTGTATGTAGATTATCAGAATTTGCTCAAGAAGCCATTCTTCAGTTGCAGTGAAAATGGTTTGGTTTTGCACAGAGCTGTTACACAGTTCTAAAAAAATAAATTTGTCTTTAAGCAGCCTCACATGGGAACCACTAAGTAAGAGTAAGATCCACGTGGCTGTGCATTGGAAAGAAAGACAGCAGATATTTTAAAATCTGAATTAGAAAATTGCCAAAAATAAGTTCCAGTGTTTTCCCCTTTTGTTTTCTCCTACTTTTCCATTTCTACAGCTGAAAGGCAGGATCYTTTAGCATTGCAAGGGTGTTTTCTTCCTGCTCTTGAGCTGGGATGTTATTATCAACTCCCTGGATGTTATTAATGCTCTGCTGGGTATAATTTGGRGTGACAAATTTGGGGAGAGGCCATTGCCACCAGTGTCAACTTTATGGCTGCTCTTGATCCTAAGCAGAGTCTCAGGAGCTACAGCTGAATCAATGCAGCTGACATGTTCCTGAACTCTGAGATGTTTCCAGTTGCTATTAACTGAGAACTTTCATCTTTTCCCTCTTTAGTTTAACCTGTTCATGTATTTTTGTGGGGTTATGGGTATTAAAAATCCTSTTGAAGTGTGCCCAGCACTTCATGGTRCACTCCAGAATATTCAAGGCACAGTGGGTGACATTCAGATATAACAATAACCTGGTTAAAATTTTACATCAGAATGTTATTTACAGGCCTCTTAAAGAATGAAACTTTCTGACTGTGATTACTGCCCTCAGCACAGACCAAGAGTCAAAGGCTCTGGGCAGTGAAGAAAATGAACTCTTTTTCCTCTTCACAGATACATCCTTGGTAGCCACGGAATCTGAGAGAGAGGGGAATAATAAAATCTCTTCAAAACCTTCATCTGCTGTCTTACCTCATAAAAAAACCAGGAAATCCAGCATACTAGCAGCTGATCCAGCAGGTATGGAAAATTACAGTGCTCTTAAGGGAGAGAGAGGACAGGTACAGGTCTGCAGAGCTGTTAGGTGTAACACTCCTGCGCATGTATAATGGATTTATAACTTCTGACAAATACTAATTTAGAGAGGATTTGAAAGCCTGGATTTTTCTTTTCATTTTCATGGGCACAGTGCTTAAAGTACATACACAGGTTAAAAAGTGACAGAGAGGCCAATAAACTTTTAGGCAGATTATTTGCATGAAAACCACCAGTGCTCCTGACTTTGGAGATGGTTTGTGGTTGGGTGGGGGCAATCCCCAAGAAGATCTTCATTCTGCCTGTGCAAAATGTAGTAATTCAAAGTGCAGCAATTCAAATGATCAGGCCAAGTTCTAGAAGAAAACATTTCAAATGTTTGGAAATGAGAAAAACACTGGCCACCCCCAAATTACAATAATACCACAGTTTATGCCACTGTTAGAGCTCAGACTGTTCTAAATTACAGAAACTCAAATTTAAATAAACTTACAAGCAATACATATGGTGAGGAAATATCTGGTAGTGTCCTAGACCTCTGTGCCAAGGATTTATTACAAAGCAGTGCTCCCCCACCCAGTCTCTGCTCAGTGGAACAGTGAAATTAAGRACCCACTTTACACAAATTTCAAAAAGTACACTCAGAGAACACAAGATCAAAAGAAAGCCACTCTAGGTCTGCTCTTTGAGAGGTTGTTTTCCTAAACTTTGCTTATTAATAGTAAAAATAGCCAGGAGAAAAGGAGGGGAGTTGTTGCAGACATGTACAGAGCAGTTGATCAGAGGATCCATTTATCAGCTTGGGTTCTGTCACACCTAAACTGTGAAGCTGTCTGGGGAGTTGTTTTTCAGATGGCATTATTGATTTTCCCAGAGGTAAAATGAAGAATTGGAACAGCYCCTCCTACATCCTTCACCCTACTGCCTGAAAGTCCAGTGTCAGCAGAAACAAAATGCTGCCTGTTATATTTTGGGTTCCCATCAATGCAGGGTTTTGGTGCTTCCAGAATTTTCTTTTGATTCTGTTTGCCTCAAGTCATGCCAAGCAGCTGCCAGCTGTCAGATCTGTGGTTCCAAATCAGCCAGGTTGCCCTGCAGCTGCCGTGGAAGCCTGAGGAAGTGGGAGCTTAAAAAGGACCTGACTTTTCCTGACAAACCAGAGCAAGGAGCAAGGGGAGTGCAGAGTCAGGCACAGTTAACTTCCACAGAATCTTGGTTTGCTGCTTTTGTCCTCCTGGACTCAAGAAGTTCTTTTTGTAGCCTGTGAAGAAGGAATTTTTGTTGCTGCATTGCCAAGTCATTTCTTACTAATTTATTGATTGCAGCATGGCTGAGATCACACCTCTGTAGTGCAGAGTGTTGAGTGGATCTTGTAGCAGGGAACAGGCTCTGCCTCAGAGAATCCCTTATTTTGGTTAAAAGCCAACACTGAAAAGAGGGAAGAACTTGTCCCTTTACAGATGGGGTCCTCAGGCAGAGAGAGATGAGCTGACATGTAATGGCCATCCAGGAAATCTGTGGCAGAAACTGAGGCACAGTTCAAATTCCCTGTGCTGCCATTCACTTACCCCAACTTCAGTCTCATCCTCCTCCTCCTCCTCTTCCTTGTACACTGTGGGATATTCAGCTTTTTGTGTGCCAAAAAAAGTCTGAACCATTCCAGGTTGATCCTCTTGACAAATTCAAATATATCATCTAAGGACTGAAATACAAAGGACTGTGAACAGAGTATTTTTTTCYTAWTTTATTTTTTTTATTCCAGTTTCATTTTTGCCCTAATCTCTTCATTTTCTTTACCTTTCATGAGCTGATGTGTTAATTAAAGTATTATTATGGTGATTTCATAGCACATCTAATTAATGAAACTGCTCAAGCCTGGGTTTTCATTGTGCTCACCCTTASTTCCATTAATCCAAATGTTCTTACTCTGCAATGCCCTTCACAGAGGGCAAGGAGGTTCCTCCTGCCTCTGTCCTCAGCTAACCCAAAAAAAGACTGGTAACTCTGGTTTTAAAGGAGCTAAAATTGCTTTATGTCATGCTTTTTATAAACACAGTTCTTTAGAAAGTGATAAAGGAGCCCTCAGGATTTTACAAGGACACTGAACTCTCTCCTGGCATCATTTATATCTTCTGGTAGTTCAACTCTTCATGTTTGGAGAATCCTAAAATCGTCCCCCAGGGGCTTCTTGCTGCTTGAATTGTGCCTTGTGATACTCAGGGAGTTACTGCAAGATAAACAAAGCTACAGGGGTTTGCCACCTTCCCATTTTCAAAGCTTTTCAGTATTTCTTGTTGTGATTTAGTGAACACCCCAGAAGGCAGTGGAGCAGCAGAAGCAAAGCCCAACCAGTGGACGTGTAAAGTGTGTTCATCTGCTTTCCAAGAGCCCCAGCTGCTGACAGGTAGGAAGTGCTAGAAATTAGAAATTCATGGGAGAGCACTGAGAATCCTCAGCAGAATCCTGCTCTTCCATGGCTCTGAAGCCATGCACCATCCATGGTGCAGTGAGATRAAAGTTTGGTGTTCCTTTAAGGAAAGGAGCGGTAGGGAAGGTAGAACAGGGATATTTTGGATGTTTTGATGGCAGTGTTCAGTCTCTGGACAAACAACTGTAATGTTGAATGTAGGAGAAATAAAACTGAACTAGAAGRTGATGTGACTGTCAGGAAAATCAAAGTTAGGGAGCTGCATGAGCAGTGTCAAGGTCACCTGTGATCAGGTGTGATCACAAGTGATGCCAGGTTATCCTTTGTGATATTGCCCATCTGGTATTTAGGGCACAGATTTAGTAAGGATAATGAAGTACATTTTTTTTTCTGCAGTTCATTTGCAGCTATTTTATGCAGTTTTTAGATGAACTTCAAATTAGTTAGAAGCTTTGGCTTTTTGATGAATCATTTTTGAAAAGGGCACTTAGGTCAGTAAATAACTTGGGCATTTGCAAAAACGTACCCATTATTAGAAACACAAACTTTTTACTGTGAWATCAGCAAATCTCCTTAAAAATTCAGTTCTTGTGACTGTTTAATAAACTGTAGGCTTTGATTTATGAAGGTATTGTGACTGCTTTTGAAATAATTTGATATGAGCCTCTGCAAAGTGAAATGTACCTGATAGATGGGCTTCAGCTACTTCCATTTGAATATTTTATGGATAATTTCTTCTTTACTCTCCTGTTCTTCTCTGTCCTCCCAGAACACTTGCTGAGTCACCTGGAACAAGCCAAAGGTGCCTCCCCAAGCAGCCAAAATGATGATGAGAAAGCAGAGAAAGCAGCAGAGGCTGTGCCAGCAGATCAGCCAGTGGCAAGTGATGCAGCCAGTGCCAGCACAGACTCCAGGAGAAAGGCCAGGAGGGGAAGAAAAGCCAAAACAGCAAAAGTAGAAGCACCTCTTGTTATTGATGAAGAGAAAGATTCTGCAGGTAAAACAGAAAGCTAGAAAATGCTAAGCAATACATCTGCTTATACATCTGTGATGATGCCTTTGCAGAAAGGCCTAAAAAGCAGCAGAGACAAGATGGAAGTTTTTAGTTAAATCATTAAAGCTGCCAATTTACAGATTTTGCTAGTTACTTCTGGAAGGGCCTGGAAGGCAGCACCTACACTCAGTCACCTGTATTCTTCTGTGATGGTAGAGAGCTCCAGAAAAACACAGGGTTTTTGAGTACTGCAAGAAGGAACAGGAGAGGAAGCAATCTTCCTCTCAAGAGGATGAATCTTTCTCTATCTCTAGTTTAGAAGGAGCTTTGCCTTCCTTGAAGTGATGTTCTGATAGGAAATTCCATCATGCTGGGTCAACTGCCCATTCAGTAATAGCTTGGAAAGGTAAGAAGTTAGAAAAAGGTGASATGTCCCTGCCTGTGGCAGGGGTTGGATTAGATTTTTAGGAGTCCCTTCCAACCCACAGTGTTCTRTGATTCTTTGAACTTGTTTGTGAACAACTGATTTGTCCAGTGCCACATCTTATTAGAAATTCTGCATTTAGAAGTTACAAATAGCTGTCCCCATGACTGCTGTGTTTCTGTCTCTGGTGTGTGTGTGCAGTGGAGCGCGTGGCTGACGCTGTCACCGAGGTCCCTCCTGAGGAGGTGGCYCTGCCTCCAGCTCCTGAAGAGAGGATTATGGATCTGGTTTTAGGAAAGATGCCCAGCACCACAAACAGCATCAGCTCAGTGACAAAGTAAGTGTGCTGGGATGCAGAATTGCCTCCTAGTTGTGGCTAACATGATGTAACCTGCAACGATTCTGCTCAGCTTCTGGGCCCGCAGATGCTCTTTTTTATCAGCATAAAATTGTGTGATGCTGCTGCTTCAAGAATTGATTTTGAGTGCCACTTGTGCACTGGTAGGATTTTGGAACATAACATAAATGAAAATTCCTTTTTTCATTGTGTTACTGCTTTTATTCTGTGTGTTTCCAAAAGCTTCCTGCAGCTGCAAGGTGACATTTCCTCCCATTGAATGTTAGTGGTAAGACAGGCAAAGAGATTTTTTTCTTTCAGAATATGCTAATCATTRTTATTATTCCTATTATTCAGTCTTGCTTGTCATCTTAGCTCATGAATGACTTCATGTTGATTTTGCATGTGATACTCCAGATTTGGAGCAGTAGGAGAGGAAAACTTCAGTATAACAGAACCTCAGGGAGACTCTTAAGTATCACATGATTAATTCAGATTCTTTTATGTCTTTTTGTCTTGGTAAAATTGGCCTTTGGAAATATTTTTTGTATAATAGAGCACTCAGTTTTTATGAATTAGCCAGTAATGGTATATACTGAAGTCCTTAGCAGACACAGAGGCATCCAAAAGGCATTTCAGCAGGTGSTTGTGCTGGGAAATGGCACTGTGCTGCTTGGCCCCCTGCTGCCCTCTGCCCAAAATACAGCTTGTTCGTGGGGGCTGCCAGGCTTCCTAAGCTGAGACAGTGCTGATGTTTTCAGAGCAGAACAGATCCTTTCTGTTCCTCTGAAGGGCCTGCAAAGAGAACCTCTGCTGCTGCTTTTTTGCCTCCTTGGTTCTGGGTGAAGAAAATGTGGAGAGAGTGACACCTGCAGCTTCCAGGGGGTGGCCAGGGGAGCTGGGCAAGCTCCATCCAGGCCCCCTCCCTCCTGCAGGGAGCTGAGTTTAACACTCCTCTACCTTTTACCAGCTGGTGGAACTCTGTTGCAACCTGTGGGCTAGCTTTCAGTCCCTGCCTTTCTCTCTAATCCAGTAGGTTTGCTCATCACCAAAACACCATGTCCCTCAAAAGAAGTTTAATTCTCTCCAGTAGACACGGGATTCGGCGGAAGCTGATAAAGCAGCTGGGGGAGCACAAGAGGGTCTATCAGTGCAGCATCTGCAGCAAGATCTTCCAGAACAGCAGCAACCTCAGCAGGCACATCCGTTCTCATGGTGGGTTGGCTTTTCCCTTGCCTTTTTGGGCTTTTTTTGGKTTTTTTAGGAGTTTTTTTGATATTTGCATTGATTTTGTGTCTTGCTTCCACCTTTGAGTTAAACAGCAGGGCTTGGTTTAGGTGTTTAGGTTTAGGATGTGTATTTATAAGAGAGCTGGTTTTGCTTTTTTTCTTTCTTTTAACTCTCTCTAGGAAATTATTTTAGTTTTTCAGATCAAAGCACGACAAGATAATAGTGCAAAATTGAAGTTGAAAGTTTTTAAAATTTGAATTGGGTACTCCTTTTAAATGAGGGCAAGGATGTGATTTTTTTTTCCAAAGCTCTTACTGCCTTTAAATATATACATAAATATCACCCCCACCTTCACAGACACATGGGTAACATAGCTGTGTAAATGTCAGGTGAGTGTTTTTCCACCTGTGATCTGCAGTTCCAGGGATTTGTGTCCTATTCTAAGGGTTCCATGAAAAAATCATCACTGAAAAAGGGTGGGGGGGAACTAAACCAAAATTCTTGGAAAAGGTTGAAATCCACTGGCTAAAATGACTAAATTTTTCATCACTAGCCTGTTTGTTTGCAGTTGCRTGTGCTTTGGTTTCCCCTGCCTTGCCTGGAGTTGGTTATTATCAATCACTGACTACTTCCCTTTCATCTTGATTGATCCCCTCAGGTGACAAACTGTTTAAATGTGAGGAATGTGCAAAGCTGTTCAGCAGGAAGGAGAGCTTGAAGCAGCACGTTTCATACAAGCACAGCAGGAATGAAGTGAGTGGAAGGGGCTCTCAGGCTCTTGCAGGTTGATGTGGAAAGGCACAGTGAGATTCTAGGTGTGAGCTGGGCAGCTCCATGTGAGCAGGGATCCCATGGGAGTGAGAAAGGACAGAGAGAGGGTGCTGACATCTTATCTCAGAATAACTGATGAATTTGAAAAGTGCTTTTGAGCATGTGCAAGCCCTTTTTYTATAGCAAATAGCTTTCAGGCATCACTTCCAGCAAGACAAGCTGGAATTAGCTGGACCTGCATGATACAGAGCTGAGATCTGACCTGAGTTATGCTGCTAAATAGGGKTGTTCCATTCTTGTTTGCTTGCCCTGTTTCATTTCTCCCCACTTATCATTCCTTTAATGTGTGAAYTCTGCCTTTGAATGCTGCTGCCATAGAAATATTAAACACACCTGTAGTGGCACCTTATTTATGAAAATTTCCATTGTTGCTTGGCACCAGGGTCCTTAACTCTCAGATTGCTGCCACCTCTTCTGGAAGATGAGTCAGGTCACATCTTGCTTCTCAAACATTCTGTGTCTGTGTTGGAGCAGGGGAATATCAGGGAGATTGCTACATCCACACTGGAGCTTAGTCTTTGGGGGTTTTTTGTATCTCAGATGTAGGAACATGGCAGGATGATACAGCATCAAAATTTTGCACCACTGTGTAGTTCAATGCCCTCTTGAAGGAATCAGAATTGGAAAGGACAGAACACAGAAGAGGTATTTGAGGTTTAGAATTTCTCTATCAGATGTGACTTAGCTTTTGCTGTCTGTGATCCCCAGGTGGACAGTGAGTACAGATACAAGTGCAGCACGTGTGAAAAGGCCTTTCGGATAGAGAGTGCACTGGAATTCCACAACTGCAGGACAGGTGAGAGTGGGTAACTTCCTCTGGCATCTCTGCTCTACTCTGGGAAGATGTCCCCAAACCCATCTCAGCASAGAAACTACAAAAGGGGAGYAGAGATTTAGGTTTTTGTCATCATCACAAGAAGCAGCCTGTTTTTTTTTWATATGARAAGTGTAACCAATAATCTGTAGAGCAACACATCCACTTAGGAATTGGGGTTTTTTAGTATCTCCTGCTCACGTGTGTAATATCCTTTCCTTTGTTCACAGATAATGTCATCATCTCTGTTTTACTTTTTTCCCTGAAACTGAGTTCCACCTCACTCCTCTGAAACAGAGGAACTGGAAACAGGACCAGTATTAGGGGTAATCTGCAGTTTTCTAGGATTGCAGYTTTCTGGGATTACAGTTTTCTTCAGTTTTCTCCAGCTTCATGCTTGCAGTAATCTCTAAATGTTTTTTTCTTAGTATCAGTCCAACTTATCCTTTTCTCCTGTAGCCATCCCTTCTGGTTTTTTATCCCTTCATCTTATTTATGCTGTGATCTTATGCTCAGAAAATGAYATCCTGGTTACTTTTATGGCCCCCAATAATATTCAGTCCAGAATCACCCAGGTAATTGCCCTTAGAGCTCAGTGATGGTTTCCATGTTTAAAACCCAGATCCAACAGAAGAACCAGCTGTCTCACAAACACACAAAACCTGTGTTCAGCTGTAAAGAGCTGCATGGTTTCTCTTGCTTACAGATGACAAGACATTCCAGTGTGAGATGTGCTTCAGATTCTTCTCTACAAACAGCAACCTGTCAAAACACAAGAAAAAGCATGGGGATAAGAAGTTTGCATGTGAGATCTGCAATAAGATGTTCTACAGGAAGGATGTCATGCTGGACCATCAAAGGAGGCACTTGGAAGGTAAATTTACTGCAGATCAACCTCATTATTTCTCTTGAAACAGCAGGGRAGGTGGGCAGGTTAAGGAAATGATAGTGTGCATTAGATATTTCTGGATTGTGGCTGTCTTATTATTATTATTATTATTATTATCAGTTACCTGGTCAAGAGTTTCAAATTTCATCAAAATGTGACATTTAGGAAAATAAATGGTCCCACAGTAGTGGGACCAGAGCTATYAACAGTCATGTGGAAGCTGCATTTTTATGCAGCAGTTTAGACTGGCTGATTTTAATGACACAGTTTTCTTTCTTAGCATCCTATACWTCCTTTTTTAAAATTCATGTGGTAAYTTGAAAATCTGAAGGCAGAGAGTTAACTTGCCACATACAGCTGAGAGTGACTGCTATAGAAATCYRGTGTCAGTGGCATGTTATCTTTGAAACACTTGAGAATATATAAAAAKGAGATGATGGGAGTTTACTGTTCARAAATCTCAATCATCTGAGGATATTACAGRTACTCAAAGACTGGAAAAAGTTGGTASATTGCTCAACATGTATTAGAATGKGATTAGTGACCTTGATGATAAAACCAAAAGTGATTTTTAACAAAACAGCCAGATTATCTATTTTGTGTTGTGAACCARAGGACAAGGGGCTGTATGACCCTGGCAATGTCTCATTTTTAGTCACAGAAGATCAGGAACCCTCTGCCCTCCTGAAAGTAGCAGAGAAAGARGTCTGAAATCTTCTCTGAGCATTTCAGCTGATGCTGGATGGTTGCATCTCTCCTTAGAGAATTCCTCTCTTAGTGAGGATGAATTTCTGGGCCAGATACCAGACTGAAGTGCCAAGGCCTACTAGACCTGCCTGATTCCTGGTGTTGACAAAAATGTTTTTGACAAAAGTGTTTTCAGACACTTGACAGTTGGCTCAATAACCAATCAGCCATAACTTGGGCAGACTGCTTCAATATTCTTAAAACACACTTTTAACTTAGAAATCACCCTTTTGTTAGCAATCAAACCCTGCACTGAGGCCCTTCCCATTGCCCTTCTGAAAAGGCCTGCAGGCTGGAGTGGAAAGCCATGGTTTATTTCTTGTTCTGTTCTTTTGATGGGGACTGCTGTGTGAAGGGGTGAGGCGTGTGAAGAGAGAAGACTTTGAGCACAGCACGGAGAGCATGGTGCGCTACAAGAAGGAGCCCTCGGGGTGCCCCGTGTGTGGGAAGGTAGGAGCTTGTGCCATSAGAGGCTCTGCACTGCAGCTCTGCAGTTCAGTCTAGRGAGGAGAAAACTGGGGGGGAKCCATCCATMCATTTAAATATCTCCAGGGAGTGTCAGAGGATGGTGCCACRCTCTTTTCAGTGGAGCATGAGGAGCAGCGGCCGTAAAATGAAACACCAGAAGTTCCACCTCAACGTGGGGAAGAAATTCCTCACATTRAGGGTGGCAGAGCTCTGGAACAGCTGCCCAGGGAGGCTGTGGAGTCCAGTCAGGACATTCCTCTTCTAACACCTGTAGCTTTGTTATTTATCCAAGCCCACTGTGGCCATGAACGGTGGGAGCTGTTAACACAAAGAGCAAAAGTGCATTTCAGGCCTGAACTTTCCTCAGGACATGCAGCACAATGTAGAGTGTCACATGGCCACTGTGTGTGTCTCTGGAATTTCATGGCTTRTGTTATTTAAAATGGAGTTTTTTCTGGCTGGTTGTAAACAGTTGGAGTTGACTGTGTGCATTGGGAATCATCTTCCATGGGGAATAAAAGTGAATTCATGGCATGGTTGCATATGAATGCTCAACACTCATGATCTTAAGTCACTGTTGTCACAAGGAGTGTGGGTTTAACTTGTGATTTTAGAAATGTTTAATGATTCATGGTGCAAAAGGTACTCAGAAACTCTTAATTCTGTGGAGATCTCTGGTTTTGATGGTTTGGATATGTCAGGGTAGATTTTGTGGCTSTATCTTTTTAGAGATAGATGGAACATTTGTGATTTGAAAGACACTTGTCTAAATATTTCAAATTCTGCTCTATGTAATTCTGCTGCAGCTTTTCTTGGAAGTCCAGCCCTGATGAATGGCTGGTTTCAGTCAGTTCCTTGGAGCTGTGCCACACCACTGGATTTTGCCATGCCAGTAATTTCAGGGTAGACTGCTGGCTGCCTAACAGGAGCTCCTGCATGTTTCTGGCCAGAATGAATAAAAAAAGACAATGAATGTGTTCTGTGCTCTCCACTGGATAGGTTACAAAGAGCTGTAGCTGCTGGACATAATCCAAAAATTTTTCCTTCCTTTGCTTTTCCTTTTAGGTATTTTCATGTAGGAGCAATATGAACAAGCACCTTCTCACACATGGAGACAAGAAATACACCTGTGAGATCTGTGGACGKAAATTTTTCAGGGTGGATGTGTTGAGAGATCATATTCATGTCCATTTTAAGGTATCGTGTTAATTAGCAATTAGAGAAGGCAGATTGTTTTGCCATCACTGAATTGTGAGGAATTACATGAAATTAAAAGGGAATTGTGTTGCTCAGTGGTGCTCATAAAGATGTTTTTATTGATGTAATGTGGTACCAGCTGAGTCTCTACATTAAATTCCTTTTATATGCAGACAAATTAGTTGTTTGAATAAGTTATTCCTTACGTTGTGCTGGACAGAGAAATTGAATGAAGCAGGAGGATATTTTAAATAAATAATATTACAGCACTTAATGCAAAGCAGTCTGCATACCAGCAAAATGTGACCAGGCCTTACTTTTTGAAGAAGTTTAATCTATTAAAACAAAATATTCTCTCCCACTCTCCACAGGACATAGCCCTGATGGATGATCACCAGAGGGAGGAGTTCATTGGTAAAATTGGGATCTCCTCAGAGGAAAACGACGACAACTCTGATGAAAGTGCAGACTCAGAGCCTCACAAGTATAGCTGCAAAAGGTGCCAGGTAGCTTTAAATACTTTCAAATTCACTTGTTTTGGGATGGGGGAGGGAGTGGMGGTGTCTATAAATCATTCAGAATTTTAAATACCATGAAGGGCTCTCAAAGAGAAAGCCAGTTCTCAGGTCTGACTTCTGCAGTGCTGTGTCCTCTAATCAGTGAACTGAGGCTGTTCCATAAGAATTGAGGTGGTGTCCAGTAAGGGGAATGATGAACACTTCAAAAAGGAAAGACAGATACATTCACTTTTTCAAGTGAGGAAGAAAACAAGCAAAACTGGAGGAAGGATCAATAAAGGAACACTCGCATCTCAAACTACCTTTTAGTTATGTGCACCTTAAAATGGTTACAGCATTTCTGGTTGATGGAGTCCACAAATTGATGAATTTTTCTGAGGTTAGAAGGTTCTTTAGTGGATACCCAGTCTGGAGGAGTAARACTGCTGCTTATGTTCAGTGTGACTGCTTATTCTTGCCCTACTCCTTTACTGACAGGATGGTGTTGGAAGTGCTGCTGGAATGTAATTCACTCCCTTGACAGCTGAGAAAGACTTTTTAAACCTCTTACTGTGTGGCTTTTGCCATTTTTTAGAGAAATAAGGGGTCCTTAAGGACTCTGTGCCCTTCCTGGGTGAGCACATTGTGCCTGGGCAYGTGGGGTGCAAAACCAGTCAGTGAGAAGAGCAAAACTGACACAGGGACAGGGGATTTTTGGTTGTTCAGCCACTGAATTAACCCCTGGAAATCAGAGCTTATTTCACAGCCCACACTTAATGTGGTGCAAGTTCTTACTTTATCTTCATTTTAAGACCTGGAGATAATAATAGTTCAGTTTTCTTATCTGGGAGCTGGTTCTAAGTGCAAACTGATTTTGTGTCAGTAAACATGTGAAGGTGTGGTGTCCCTGCAGTTCATCATGTGCTTTCACTGTGCTGAATTGCTTGCCTGACACCTCATGGGTACATAAAACTGTATAAAATTGTGTCCTTCCAAGTGAGGGCAGTTGGGCCATTCAGATCAGAAATATCTTTTTGGAAGTTGGGGGTTTTTTAGTGCTTTTGCAGGTGTTTTTGAAGTAAACAGTTGTGTAAGGGCACAGCTGTTGGAAATGGGATTTGATGTGAGGAGATGGGGACACTGAACAGCCAAAGGGAGAAGAAATACAGATAACTCTTAGAGAAATATCTYTTCTGAGCTCTTAAMAAATCTGTTTTATCAAAGAAMAKCTTCACCAAGCTGTACAGTGCAGTCAGAAATGCCCTGACCAGTTCCAGAACTGGAGCAAGAGACCATGTCACCATGGCACTTCACCCTGGCATGCTGGAGCATGTATGGATCTGCTGGTGCACATCTGGCTGTGCACATCTGGAGCTCAGTAGTGCAGCACCTGTCTGTTGTGGCTGCAGCACTCCCAGGAGCTGAGCCAGAGTCACTGCCCWGCAGTGCCTGGAGATTGCAGCCCTTCAGGAGCTGCTGCCAAAGCCAGTGGTGCAGGCAGGAGCTCAGCATGCCCCCAGAGCCCAGCAGACATTTTCTCACCTGTGATGTCCTCACTCCTACAGAATCACAGAATAAGCTGAGTCTGAAGGGAGCCTCAGGGTTCACTGAGTCAACTCCTGGCTCTGTGCAGCCCCAGGAATCCCACCATGTGCCTGAGAGCATCCAAATGCTCCTTGAGCTCTGTCTTGCTGCAGTGACCAGAACCTGGGGAGCCTGGGCAGTGCCCAGCCACCCTCTGGGGGAAGAACMTTTTCCTAATATCCAACCTAAACCTGCCCTGACACAGCTTCAGGCCATTCCCTTGGCTCCTGTCACTGTCACCACAGAGCAGAGCTCAGTGCCTGTCCCTGCTCTGGCCCTCAGGAGGAAGCTGTGACTGCAGTGAGGTCTCCCCTCAGTCTCCTGCAGGATGAACAGACCATGGGCTCTCAGTGGCTCCTCACAAGGCCTCCCCTCCAGACCCTTCACCATCTTTGCAGCCCTCCTTTGGACATTGTCCAGTAGTTTAATACCATCCCTATGCTGTGGTGACCAAAGCTGCTCACAGCACTCAAGGTGAGCTGGTGGAGGTTCAACGTGGCTGTTCCTCAGTGCATGAACAACTTGAGGTCTTCCTCTTGTGCAGAAGTGGAGACACCATCTCCAAGTAGAGAAAAGAGTGAATTGATGTCCTGTGGCAGAGTGCTTGTAATGTCCAAAGAGTTTCAGGCCTCAATCCAGCTCTCACAGGTTTTTCATCCAGCAGCACACAGGATTTTAGTGATACACAGGGTATTTATGTCTGCTTGATGTTACCCAGTTACTGCCATGCCCTAGGACTTTTTTCCCCCCTTCCATTCACTATTGGTTCCTTCCCCAGCTGACCTTTGGCAGAGGGAAGGAGTACCTGAAGCACATCATGGACGTGCACAAGGAGAAGGGTTATGGCTGCAGCATCTGCAACCGGCGCTTCGCCTTGAAGGCCACGTACCACGCGCACATGGTCATCCACAGGGAGAACCTGCCCGACCCCAACGTGCAGAAGTAAGGCTTGGTTCCACTGAGRAGAGCTGTCTGCTTGGAGTTCTGATGGTCCTGYCACCTGGGGTGCTCTCAGGGAATTTGGCTGTGCTGAAATCACTGTGAAATGGGGGTTGAAATGTTTATGACGAGCTTGAAGTGCGTGTCAGGAGTGATTGGTGGATGAGTCAATAGCTCCCCAGTTTGGGCTTTGCAAAGTATAAATCAGTGATTTTAATACATGTTCTTGTAAAAAATTGTGTGTATAGCAATGCCAGACTGCTCCAAGCTTGCAATCAACTTGGGGGTTTCTTAAGGCTCATTTAGAAAAACTYGTGCTTCAAGGAACTTTTATAGTAATTAGTATTGGCAAATGAAATGCACTTAGGGGTAAAGATGCCTGAGAATGACCTGTGCCTCAAGAGAAGAATCACAGTTTTTGGTCTCTTTGGTTTCAGATACATCCATCCATGTGAAATCTGTGGGAGGATTTTTAACAGTATAGGAAATCTGGAAAGACATAAGCTTATACATACAGGTAAAAATGTTGTGTTTCTTCATAATTATCAATACTAAAGAGAAATTTCTGTTGCCAGTGCCTGCCTTTTTTTTGTTTTTTATTTGCTAGAGGATTTTCACTCTACATTACAACAAGACAAATAGAATATTTATTCTTTTAGAGTAGACCAGTTTTCTAAAGCAGGTAATACACAGAGATTTGATCTGAATACACAACCCAAATCCCTGGTTARTATGTTTGCAGGATTCACATAATTCTGTATTCTGTTCTTCCCCAAATTCCTATCCATGCCACCTTCTCACCATTACACAGGCTGAAACCTGCTACTGCAAAATCATTTTTAACAGCTCATTACTATTTCATGCTATTCAGTCTTTTCCTATCTCAGGCTTTATCTTTTTTTTCTCACACAAAAAGCCAGCTTTTCTCTCTCTTCAAAGTCTTCTAATTTAATTTGAGCTACAATATCCATGAGAGGTGTGGTTGGTCAGCATAGGTGGGCTGTTGCCCTCTACTTCACCACTTTAATCAATTTTTAGGAGATGCACATTACTCATTAACATTTTTTTTTTTGTTTATGTTGTCTTTTAAATTTATTTTCAAGGTGTCAAAAGTCATGCTTGTGAGCAATGTGGCAAATCATTTGCTAGGAAAGACATGTTAAAAGAACATATGCGAGTCCATGATAATATCCGAGAATACTTGTGTGCAGAGTGTGGCAAAGGTATGTCTGATGCCTTGTTTTCCATTCATTGTGATACTGARTAGCAGGTGAATATCTGAATTAAAACAACTTCCATGCTGAGAATAGTGGCAGTGCTGTTAAATCCTGCATTTTTGGGAGGTACAAAATGCCTCCATCAGGAGCGTTATGGTTTACGTGAGCTGCCCTAATTTTGTACAGTTTGCTTTCATGGCCTGCAAGACAACTCTGATTTTAGTAGCATTTGTTTCTGTCAGGTTGAGGAATGCCTGGTTTGCAGCACWAAAGTGAATGCAAGTTGATTTTTTCATTCTGAGCTGTTTAAAAAAATAGAGTCATTTCTCTCTGTAAGAGCCTTAGGGGTCAAAGTCACTTTGACTTTTTAAATTTCTCATGTTGTAACTTGAACAAATCTGAGCTGGTGTTYTAGTGAAAGGCAGTAAGTCTGACACCTCTAAGGATTTTTTATCTTTGCTTGTCCCTGCTGTTTTGTTTCTTTATCAGTGACTACTCAGATGTTTTCCAGAGCTTTTTTGCTGGAATTAAAATAATAACAATGAAGTGCATTGCTACATAAAAAATTAAAAATATGCAGCTGTGGACTTACAGCAAATACCAAATAGAGCTGTTGGTTAACAACATGAGCCTGTGTTCTCCCCTGATGGTGGGAAGTGATGGAATGAGTGTCCTGTGCCTTCTGTCTCACAGGAATGAAGACAAAGCATGCCCTTCGTCACCACATGAAGCTTCACAAAGGGATTAAGGAATAYGAGTGCAAGGAATGTCACCGAAAATTTGCACAGAAAGTCAACATGCTGAAACATTACAAGAGACACACAGGTGAGCWCTCCAGAGATGGACCAAAGGTGCCCTGAATCACTTAAATGTTTCCCAAAGGAATTCTTACCTAGAGCAGTATGACAAAAACTAATAAAGTATGCGTGTTCTGCTCTTTAAAAAGTGAGATTCTGTCCTGTCCTCAGCCAGCACCACTTTTTCTACAAATAAATGCAGTTTAGTTGGTTTCAAGTTTTGCTTTTTTTTTTAAGGTTCTTGGTCTAGGGTAGCTCTACAGTGTTGGGTTTTTTTTAAGTTAGTGTTCAGGTTGTGATTTCCCAAATCAAAATWTTACTTCCCACATCAGTTTCTCTGGGATTTATTTTCTGATGGATGTAGTGGAATGGTTTAGATAAAAATAGCTGGTGAAGCTGGGCTTCTGCCTTTTTTTTTTGTCTGTGATTTTTGGTTTTTTTATGTTACTAATACAAAACTCAGAATTGTCCCCGATACCTTTAGGCTGCTTTCACGGGTGCCAAATGTGCTTTTCATGCAGGAATCAAAGATTTCATGTGTGAGCTCTGTGGCAAGACATTCAGCGAGAGAAACACGATGGAGACTCACAAGTTGATTCATACAGGTAAACCCTCTTAAAAACAGTGTCCAGCTGCATAAAACACCTTCATTTTGTTCCTGAATTTTGATTTAGACTGGCCAGTCTTGGAACTAATGTTGCACATCCTGTTGCCAAGCATAAATTGTTGCTGTCCTTGAGGCGTTGGCAGTCCGATGCTCATCCACTGGGTTTCCTTCCTTCCCTCTGCCACCAGTAGGAAAACAGTGGACATGTTCAGTGTGTGATAAGAAGTATGTCACTGATTACATGCTGCAGAAGCACATCCAGCTCACCCATGACAAGGTGGAAGCCCAGAGCTGTCAGCTGTGTGGRACAAAGGTTTCTACCAGGGCGTCCATGAGTCGGCACATGAGGCGTAAACACCCAGAGGTGAGGGGGTTTGAGGGTTGTGGAATTTTAAAAAATTTTTTTTTAATAATGTTTATGGCCTTTGGTGACTTGAAAGGAATTACTTTCTTTCTCTCTCTCTCTTTTTTCTGCTCTTTTGGGCCCAATTTTAAGTAGTATCTGTGAAACATGGACGTAACTGAATCAGCCATTTCACTGWTTCTCAGTCCCTAAAAACTAAGTTCTTCTGATTATTGAAATCTCTTTTCTTTTTCTGCCCCAGCTTAAATGTATGTTTTTTTCATGTTTTGTCTCCATCCATTAGTGAGTATAATGGATTCTTTTCTCCCCATTGTGTTCTCTGTATTCAGAAGTGATCTGAAAGAAGTGGTGAATAGAGAGGTGATGGCAGCATCTGCTGATRATACAGAATTATTCTCAGCATTAAAGATGAATGCTGACTGGAGAGAATCTGGATTAGAGGGATGTTTTGTCTGACCCCATCAGGGTTTTTTCTGTGCTCTAAATATTGTGTATCTCCTCAGCATTTCTTGTTTAGGTTTGACAAAGGCTTGTCTRTTCCCTTTGAGGCTTTTCAAATTTTTTTTAACTACCAATTTTTCATCAGCATTGCTCTGCTGTTTTATCATGATGACTGTGAAGGAAGTCAACAAAATGCTTTGTTTATTGATTTGGGGATTTAAAATGCAGCTAYATATCTGAAATCCAGAGGGCAATTTGTCTCTATTCTTTGATGAGCTGAGATTTGTAGATTCATCTGAAAATAATGAAGTAGGACACAGTTGATAGGTTTATAAATTGAAATGCTAACATAATACTTTTTTTTTTTTACCAAACACCTTGTTTTCTGTAGAATCCATCACTTCCCAAAGGATTGTGTTCAGTCTAGAATACGAAAATGGCCATGTTATTCTGCTGTGTTTAAATTTTGCTGGATTTCAGCAAGAGGGAAAAGATGATATGCCAAAAGGTTATTTTTAAAAGCCACAGTTAACTCCCTGTATTAAATACTGTGTGTAAAGTGTTAGATGACATCACTGTAGCTTGGTGATGGGGATTATTTGGGAAATGCTGTGCTGTTTGGGTGGTTTGCACTGCTGCAGCTCTGCAGCTGACACCTCTTTGTGTTCAGATTCTCTCAGTAAGGATTGATGATTTGGAGCCACTGCCAGAGACCACCACCATCGATGCCTCTTCCATTGGGATTGTTCAGGTGAGTCCCACGCCTGCTGCAGGGGGAGGTGGGACATCCCTTTTTGGGTGTATAACATAGCTGGGTGTGGGCTGATGGGTGAGGAATGTGCTTTTTTTGGAGGGTCAGCCCCAGTGGAACATGTCCAGGCAGCCACAAGCTGCTGATGTGCTTGGCTGTATAACAGGCAGAATGTAATTACAGGGTGAGGTCTCAATCCCTGGAGTCAGGATTTTGCTAAAGTTTGTTTTTTCGCTTGAGAACTGACAGTAAAGCAGCTTCAGGTGGTTGTCTCTTGCTTGGAAYCTCACTAAGCAAAAGGACTTGATGTTTTTTTGTTTGGGAATGTGTTGCTGCAGCCGGAATTAGCCTTGGAACAGGGTGAGCTGCCAGAAGGGAAGCAGCACATCAAAACTCCTAAACGTGGCCAGAARCGAAAACAAAAGTCAGGTGAGGAGGAGGAAGCTCAAGTGCCTGAGGACCCTGCCTTCAGTGAATACACAGAGAAGGAAAGTGAATTCACAGGGAATGTTGGAGATGAGACTAACTCAGCTGTACAGAGCATCCAACAGGTGAGCTGCAGGAGGAGGGTGATGGGTGGCAGTGCTTAGAGGGACAACCCTTCTCTTGGTTAAAAACATCACAAAAGAGTGATTGCAACATTTGGAGCTGCTTGGATAAATTGTGGTATTACAAAGAGGGGTTTAAAAACCCAAGCAGTTGGAGCAGTAAGCTCCTCATATTTGTTTTCATTTGCTGTTAGCATCAGCTTGTTTGCTGGATACCCCTAACTGACTGAAGCTGTGATTAAAGGAGTGAAAGTTAATTTACCTGTTTTGTTCTGAATGCTCCATATTCCTGTCTGCCATCACCACCTTATTTCTACACGTGGAATTGTTGCATTCCAAGGCACAAACAGAACTGTGTGGCTGTGGGAGCTCAGGTCTCCTTTTTGGGTGCCCTTGGAGGCTCAAGACCCTTGCAGGATATCTGAGGGTCTTGGGACAAAGCCAAAAATACCAGTGCCTTTGATTTAAGCTCCTGGAAAAAACTACCAACATTGAAAGAAGAAATGCAAGCCACAAGACTTTAATTAGCATTATTATTACTATATCACAGGGTGAAGAGTAGAATTTTTAGCTTTTGATACAGAGGTGTAAAGGGCAAAAATGGAGGAATATGAGTGTGTCTATTCTCTTTTTTCCTGGTTCTTCTTGCCCTCTGTCTTTGCTGTGGTGGTGGCCTTTTCTGGATTGGATTGCAGAATTTCACTGTCTAACGTGGGTCATAGTTATTGGTAAAGAAAGGAAAACATTGTTWGGAGTATTAAAAGTTAAGGTGCCCTTGTAGTAGAGACAGATTTTGCTTCTTTGGCCTCCTGCACCCTCCACTCTGGGCAGAAAGAACTTGTAGAGATAAAAAAAAGAGTAAACGATCTCCAAAGACAGACTCACAGACTCCAGCTCTCCTTCCAACCTTATTACTGACTCTCAGAGCTCAGAAACACCCTAAACCCCAAGATGTGGCAGCACTTGAGCCCAGCAGCACTCCCCTGGCATGTGGTGTCCCCTGGCAGCCACGAGGCTGAGCTCACCTCTGTGTCTCTCCTCAGGTGGTGGTGACCCTCAGCGACCCGAACGTCACGGCCCCCTCCAGCTCGGTGGGGCTCCCCAACATCACGGTGACCCCCATCACCACGGCAGCTGGCACCCAGTTCACCAACCTGCAGCCCGTGGCCGTGGGCCACCTGGGTGCCCCCGAGCGCCAGCTGCAGCTGGACAACTCCATCCTGACCGTCACCTTCGACACGGTCAGCGGCTCGGCCATGCTGCACAACCGCCAGAGCGACATCCCGCTGCCGCCGCAGCCCGAGCCTCCCAACCCCCAGTCCGTGGCACATTTCATCAACCTCACCACCCTGGTGAACTCCATCGCTCCCCTGGGCAGCCAGATGTCCGAGCAGCACCCCCTGAGCTGGAGGTCAGTGCCTCAGACTGATGTCCTGCAGCCGCCGGCGCCGGCCGCGCCGCAGCAGCCGGGCCAGCAGCCCGTTCAGACTGAGCAGCAGCAGCAGCAGATGTACAGCTACTAATTTATACTGCTTGAACAGTACTCAGAGACACAGAACGCACTGRCCTTGGGGAAATTTCTTACAGGATTGTTTGCTGGATACCAAACAGAGACGGGAAAAGGTTTGTACAGTGAAATTTAAGGTGAAATCGGCCCTGCAACGCCCCGGTCTGAGATTCTCACGCTGTCTCCAGACCTTGCACTGGCTTAAAAAAAATAACAGAAAGGAAAAGAAAAAAAAAAGAAATCTCACCACAAATTCAGCAGCCCCTTGCAGTTGTGCAGCAAGATTGAGATTTGACAGGTGCATCATCACMCACCTTAACCAAAGCAGGGAAATCCTACATTTTGCGGCACTTGTGATGTACAAAAACCCTTTCAGCCATACCCTGTCACTTCTTTCCAAGTCTGGAAATGACATCTGAAGACCTTGTTCACACTGRGTGGAATGTCCTTGTGGTCAGCTGGTAGAGACTGAAATGTGAGGACACAAAGGGGCAGAACAAGACTTGTCTTTGTTTCTTATCTTCTTTAGGTCTTGTATCTAATAACACCAGTAAAGTAGGTGGAATTTGGGGGTTTGGGGTGGGCATGAGTGTGGTGTGGAAGAAAAYGTTACCAATTATTTCCATTTTAGTCATGGGAAAAAGCCTGTACCCATCAGACAATGTTAGTGCTACTTGAGCCAGGGAGCTGAAGTATATGTATTTGCTAATGCTGAAGCAAACTTGGATGGTCTTCTAATCAAGTTTCAATCAAACCAATTACAAACTGAAAGAAGAATGTGATACAGTTTCGTGTAATTTTTCAAAACCTGCTGTACTGGTTTGAAAGCAAAGCCAGCGTGAGAGACAAAGTCAGAAATACAATTTAATAGGAAAACTATTAAATAAATATAATARTAAAAGGAACAAACAAAAAGACCCTTGGCAGAGTCAGAAYACAACCTGACACCCTGTTYGTTAGGGTGGTGGTAGCAGTCTGAATGAAGCAGTCTTGTTGAAGCAGTGATCCTGYAGRAAGATCTGGCAGCTCCTGTCCTCTGGGAATCCAGTCAGTGCCTGTGCTGTCCCAAACTGCAGATTATATCCAGGTGGGAATGCATACTTTGGGCACATCTTACATTGCAACCTAGGACATCTTTCAATCTTGCTTTTAGCTACTAGGCCTGAAGAGCAATCAGTCCCCTTTGATGAAGTTCAGGATGTGAATTTTTTTCAATTAGACTTATTTCATCGTGTAATAAACATTTGAGAAAGCATTCTTTTTATATATATATACATATGCATATATATATATATAGCCTTTGTATTTTACTGTGTGTTCCTGGTGAGTATTTGTGTGAAAAACACTGTTACCAACACGATTCTTGAATTTTTTTCATCCCCATGTTGCCCCTTCTCACAGAAAAAAAAAAGTATGGATTCTGTTCCTTCTGTTTCCAAAATTTATTTCCAAAGTTCACAGCCACACACAAGGYTGTGTGAGGTGCAAGAAGAAGAAAAAGGAATGTCTGAAGCATATTCTGTGTCCTGCCACATGGAGTCAGTGTGCCCCMGTGTATGATGGGTGAGGTTGGGATGGCTGCTGGGGATGCAAATCGTGGGTTGGCTCAAACTGTGCTGACAGCACCCCTTCATTTCATTCTCCATCCATGGATGTGCAGTCTGGACTTTTGCATGTCAAGAAGATAAGGGAAAACAAGCTGATAGCAAAAAGGAATAAACTAAATATATATATGTATATATGCATATATATATATATATATATATATATATATATATAAAAATGTTGTTGCTTGAAATCCTGAAAGGCAAACCCCTCTGTGGCTGAAGAACCAGGTCCTGTGGGGCAGCAGCTGAGCCACAGAAATGTGCTGAAGGGTTTTTCTCCCTGAGGATAAAGCAGCTGCTGTGTCTGACAGTGAGGAGGGATTGGTGGTTGTAAAAATCCTGCCTGTGCCCATGGTATTTATGAAAAAGTTGTATGTTCTAGCAAAAATGTGAGTAGGAACGACTTCAGCTTTGAAAGTCTCTGTTAACATGGACTACTTGACCCCTAAAGGTTGCCTTATAATCTCTACAACAAATCCTGTCAAAGCAGAAATGTCTGGAGATTAAAATTAACCTCCAGTGGTTTTCTTGGTGCCATGGCTGTGTCCAGAGGCTTGGTGTACCAGGCTTTGTGTAAAGCTGCAGGACAGGGATAGGAAAGGGGTTTCTGTGACAGATTTTGTGTGTCAGAGGAGCAGAACTACTTTGATTTAAATGTTAACTAGTCTATAAAAAAATACCTGCATGGGAGGGACCAGTATTTGGTGGGACAAGGATGCATATCAGAAAGAAAACTACCTTTGTGGGAAAGAGAATTTCTCATTCCCTGCTCAMTTCTGCCTTCCTTAGGTACTTTTCACACAAATCCTGTAATTTTTTAGGCTCCCAATATCCTGATTATTTCACCACTGCCTTGAGCTRGATCAGGTTCTCCTCAGCTGTCCTGTCCACAAATGCTTCTGTTYCACACCAAACCCACTGGGCAGCTTTTATTTATGAAATATCTTCTTTATGTACTTGAAACTTWTTTTCCCCCTTGTGTTTGGTGCCTAATTGGTGAAGAAACATAATCTTTGGGCAGGATACTGTGGAAAAGGGTGAAAAAGGGAAGGAAAGCAAACTGAGAGCTCCTAGGTGGAGTTGTCATGGTAAATACAGAGTTTTTACACAAAGTTTTGTGGAGGCACATGTAAATGGTGATTGGGCTTTTAATTGGGGAGGAAGAGGTTTTTTTGCCTTAGCAGAGCAGATGGACTCTTGTGTTGATGCTTCTGACAGTGTCATTTGTGCTGCATTGAATCARCCTGCATCATTTTAACACATAATTCCCTGTTTGATAAGAGTTGCACTCAGAGGAAATCAAACTTTAGAGACCTCTCTGGCTTCACAAAATCTCTAYCCTAATGTAACCCCCTGGTTTTCTGTACTCTTGTGGGGTTTGGCATCCATCCCTCCTGTGCTACCTGGCCTCAATAACCTCATCCAGGCAATAGGATCTTGCCTTTCTGGCAGTGCTTGATTCCAGGTGATTTTGGAAGGAATGATTCTGCAGTAAGTGCTTGCATGCTGCTTGTCACCTAGAAATGTCCCTCTTCAGTCTCTCAGCATCCCCAAAATCATAGAACAGCCCAGGCTGAATCRCCTCAAAAGATGATTGATCTGGTCCTGATCTTGTCCAGCCTTTTTTTGGGGGGAAAGGAGCATAGGTGAGGTGATAGAATCATAAAATCATCATTAAGCATCATCCTGTCTAATTGCATCCTTTCAACCTCCAGTGACACAACTCTGGGAGGTTGTTCCAGTGGGTGATGGTTCTTACCATCAAAATTACCTTAAATAACGTTCAGGAGAGGAAAATAGAACAACCACTGGGGAGGCTTTGGTTAGGCCAGGCAAYAGAAAGCTCTCCAAAAGCTGATTTTCCCGAGCACTCCTTTGAGACAGGACTGTGACTTTCTCCCCAGCCCTTGCTGTGGTGCCTCATCATCTCCCAGCCTGATTTTATTATTGCTCCTGTTATTAACATCCCTATGAGAAAACAACTGTATCTTGGCTGTGCTGCACCATGAAAAAAAATAATTCAGAACAAATTAATTCTGTTTGCTTTTTTGTTCCAAATTGTTTTGTTTGGAGTTGGAAATTGCTGCCTTTTCAGACAGAGCTTCCCTGGGACAAGCAGCCACTGCCCTCCCAACCAAGCCTTTTCCAGGTGAATACCAAAGTTGTACTGAAACTGCACAAGAAATAAAACCMCTCCACAAGGGATGTGCAATCTGAATTTGCTCCGCCCCTTTGTTCCCTGCCTTTTCATCTGTGGGATGTGAAGGCTTCATTGTTTTCAGCCACGTGTTGGAGACTGTTCAGTCACAAACTGGAATTACTTTGAGCCAAAGGAGTGATGTTGTGTGGTGTCCTGTGTRTTGTCATTGTTTATTGCTAAGAACTATTATTTAATTGAATGCTGTCTGTGGCACACTGGGCTCTGAAGTAAAGGAGCATCGAGGTACAGAACCCTTTCTCTGCCAGTGTTATTCTTTGCTGTTCCTTAATTAAGAAATCAAACATTTCTTCCTTCAAATCTCTCAGATTTGCCCTAAAAGCAGGAAGATTAACCCTCATCCCGTGGAACTCTGTACATCGCAAATTATAGAAACACAGGGTAGCATTCTAAAATATTTATTCTGTAGCTTGTTACTGGTAATAGCAGAAAGCAGAACAGATTGAATCTTTCATGGTTTCTTGCTGAGTTCTCAGGAGAATTGACTGTATCAGGTGTTCCTACACTTTCTAAAACTTCTTTTTTTTAACTGTGTCACAGTGAAAAGTGAGTATTTTTGCAGAAACTCCCCCAGCCAGTCTCCTGCCAGTCCAACCAGCCACACTTCTGTACTCTCATTGTTCCAGAGACTGTCTGAAGTTAWCATCCAGGTAACAGTTGGATTCATTTCAAGAACTGAATTCCCTGCCAGTTACTCAGTGATTTGTTCTGCATACACAAAGATGTCTCAGTTTCTCATCTGGAAAGSCAGGAATGGAATAAATGCCACACATCCAAGTGCCAGTCATATCCAAACTATGGATTCTGTTGGCCTGACATTTATGATTGATTTGGCTGTACCTGCTGGAAACTCTTTAACCCTTTCATTCCTGGCCCTCTCACAGTTGGCCTCATCTGTAAAAGGAGATGAACATGAGAGGAAGATCTGCTCATCCACACCACAGCAAAGCTCTGCTTGAAAAGCAGTTTTGGAGACAGACATGCAGCCAAGTGACTTGAATCTCTCAGATCAGTTACCAAGGTTTGTTTCCACATAGGAGAATGCCCTACAGCAAACTCAAAGTCTCATGGTGGCAGCAGGTTAAAGGGAAAAAATATTTCTATCATGTTTCTTACCAGCTTGTCTTGATTGTCTTGAGTATTGATTTTGCRCTGTTCATGGCAGGAAGCTGTTACAGAATCAGTGCAGCCACAGTTGGAAAGGATGTTTCTTGTCTTAAGATGCTTTGAGAAAGCTCTTCTGCATTTATTTCCCCTCCTGGGTGCTGCAGGGCTGTTCTCCATCTGTGCTGCTGCCATCTCAGTTCAGACAGGATTCTGCAGCAGAATCTTAAATCACAGAATGGCTCTGATTGGAAAGGACCTTAAAAATCATCCAGTGCCGCCCCTGCCATGGGCAGGGACATCTTCCACCATCCCAGGCTGCTCAGAGCCCCATCCAGCCTGGCCTTGAACACTCCCAGGAATCCAGGGGCAGCCACAGCTTCTCTGGGAATCTGTTCCAGTGCCTCACAGAGAAGAATTTCTTCTTAATACCAAACCTAAGCCTACTTTCTTTCAGTTTAGAGCCATTCCCCCTTGTAAAGGGACTATATAAAAACTCCCTTTCCAGCTCTCCTGCCTGGCTGATGATGGTTGAAACATTGGATTCTCATCCAAGGAGTCCAAGCTCACTGTTACTAAATTCCAAGTATCTGAGCAGAAAGAGTCCTGGAGATTTCAGTGGCACCCCCAGAGTAAGAATTCCATCAACATTTTAGGTGTAATGCCCTGGTATTCCTGCATTTTCCAGGAGCTGTGTTGGCCAGTCATGGTGCCTGGTTAGTCACTGATACTTTGGAAAAGCTGATTATTTGGTACAATGTCTGTAGAGCAGCTGATATGAAAAGCAAGAAAAAGAACTGGCTTTGGAGGTTGATTGCATTTAAAGCAAAGTTTTTCAGCCCTGATATYTTTGCTGTCACTTGAGTGCTTTCCTGTGTTTTTCTGTTTACTTGCAGGTTTTGATTCTGGAAGGTTTTTAAGGTGTC
>CADDXX010000455.1:522903-539836 GCA_902810485.1 Alauda arvensis
AGGAATTCTTTCTGATGTCCAACCTGACCCTCCCCTGGCACAGCTTGAGGCCTCTTGTCCTGTTCCTGGTTATCACAGAATGGTGTGGGTTGGAAGGGACCTTAAAAATCATCCAGTGCCTGGGCAGGGACAGCTCCCACTGTCCCAGGCTGCTCCAAACCCCAATGTCCAACCTGGCCTTGGGCACTGCCAGGGATGCAGCTGCTCTGGACACCCTGTGCCAGGGCCCCACCACTCTCACACAGAACAATTCCTTCCTAATAATTAAACTAAACCTCTTCTCTTACAGTTTGTACCCATCCCCCCTTCTCCCGTCACTCCAGTTCCTGATGTCCCTCTCAGGGTTCCCTGTGGCCCCTGGAAGCTGCTCTGAGGTCACACAGCCTTCTCCTCCCTGGGCTGAGCAGCCCCAGCATCCTCATCCTCATCCAACATCAGCATCAGGAAAGGGATTCAAACCTGGGGAGGGGAAGAGGGACCTGAGGGGCAACGAGGCACATTGGAAATACAGCTAAAAACTATGTGAGGGAATAGCAGCTCAGGCTGCTGTGCTGAAGTGATGGCAGGCTGCAGGGCTGGTCACTAATTAGTGAATTATTGCACACAATCTGTTACCTGCACAGGGGAAAAGTGTGGCTGTGTGCTCAGTGTGCAAATTCCCCAGAAATTAAACCCAAACGTTGGCATTCACATGTTCAGTGAGTGTTATGTGCAGCAACATGCAGAAAGCAAGCAGGGAGATGCCCAGTGATAAGAGAATGAAGAAGGCCCACGTTTTGTGGCTTTTGGGAGCTGTGGAAGTGAGGATGTGAGCAGTTTTCTCCAGGGTGATTGTCCATTCTCTCACACAGATTAAACCTCTGCACACGAGTCAGGCTCAGGAGGGTTGGCAAGGGGGTGACACTGGAGTGAAGGGGGGCTTTACAATCAAAAATAAACCTTTTAAAAATCAAATCAGCTCATTACAGGGAAGGGTGGGGAGGTACTCAGCTTAGATCCTTGCTCTGCCAAGGGAGATASAAAAAAAAAGGCTCTCAGTCTGTTACACTGGCTGGGAGATAAAAAATAATAAATAAACTGCATGCTCATGCTCCTTTTCCTTTCTCTCCAACCAATGCCCCGAGCCTAATCAGAGCTTTCAAAGGAATAAATACCTCTGTCTGACTGACAGACAAATGGCACCTGTGCAATTTAGGGAGTAAAATTCAGGGTTGCTGAACTGCCAATGTGGGTGCATAGGCTGGGGGTGTTTGGGCAGGAATGGGTTCTTTTTGGGGCTGTGTGTGTCTTTAAAAGGAAAGAAGAGCTGCTTTAGTGCCCTCCTGTGAAGTCCATGCTGATGCAAACAGGTTTTTGCTGAAGAGACTGGAATCAGTGACAAAGCACCATTTTTAAAGATGAAAAAANTATTGCATAACCAAAGAGAAAAATTGGAAACTTTGTCCTGAAGGCAAATGCWCCTATTTCTCATTCACTCTCCTCCCTTTTTCACTACTTTTTTTCCCATGAAATACATGCAAATCCCAACATGCACTAAGTTYTCCTCCAGGCATGATATAGTTGTGTGGTTATTTAAGCAGTGGGTTGAATAGAGATATGAGGTGTTCCCAGCTTGGAAAAGAGTGCTCTGTTTGCTGCTGTTGTTTTAAAGTCMTGCACTCACCCCTGAGAGCATTTGTAGGTAGTGAAGGGGATAGCTGTCATTCTAATTACACMAAACACACATTTCCTTCTTAATTCACTTTGTTTGCTCACAGCACAGCCCCTGCTTCTGAGTCTGCCTCCTTGGAAAGGTGTCTGGAAATGAAGTTGTAAACGTTTTATCAAATTGAAGAGTGGCTTAAGGAGTAATTCAAGTAGAGCAAGAACTTGCTGTTATCAATTAATGCCTGAAAGAAATCCCCAAATTCTGGTTGCACAGGACACTTATCAGCCTGGAAGCAGCAAATCCTCGTGTGTGGTCTGTGCTTGGCTGCAAATCCTCCCCAGAATCCTCCCAGCTCTGCTCTGCCTTTAAATGTGCCTGGGTTTGGGGTGAAGGATGCTGAGAAAAGCAGGGCTGAGCCTAAACTGACAGAGGGACAAACAGGAGGATTAGAGGGTGGGTGGGGTGGAGAGAGAAGGGGGGAAGAGCTGTGGGTGTTCAGGTGGGGTGGGGGACAAGGAAAAGGGATTTGAGAGGTTCAGGTGGGATGTAGAGAGAAGGAAGTGGGATGTGAGTGTTCAGGTGGGATGTAGAGACCAGGAAAGAGGATTTGAGAGGTTCAGGTGGGATGGGAGACAAGGAAAAGGGATTTGAGAGGTTCAGGTGGGATGTAGAGATGAGGAAAGGGCAATGTGGGAGGTTCAGGTGGGGTGGGAGACAAGGAAAAGGGCAATGTGGGAGGTTCAGGTGGGATGAGGGACAAGGAAAGAGGATTTGAGAGGTTCAGGTGGGATGGGAAATGAGGAAAGGGGATGTGGGAGGTTCAGGTGGGATGAAGGACAGAAAAAAGGGCAATGTGGGAGGTTCAGGTGGGATGGGGGACAAGGAAAAGGGATTTGAGAAGTTCAGGTGGGATGGGGAACAAGGCAAGGGGATGTGGGAGGTTCAGGTGGGGTGGGAGACAAGGAAAAGGGATTTGAGAGGTTCAGGTGGGATGTAGAGAGAAGGAAGTGGGATGTGAGTGTTCAGGTGGGATGTAGAGATGAGGAAAGGGCATGTGGGAGGTTCAGATGGGATGGAAGACAAGGAAAGGGCAATGTGGGAGGTTCAGGTGGGATGTGGAGACAAGGAAAGGGCAATGTGGGAGGTTCAGGTGGGATGTGGAGACAAGGAAAGGGCAATGTGGGAGGTTCAAGTGGGATGTAGAGACTAGGAAAGAGGATTTGAGAGGTTCAGGTGGGATGTGGAGACAAGGAAAGGGGATGTGGGAGGTTCAAGTGGGATGGGAGATAAGGAAAGGGCAATGTGGGAGGTTCAGGTGGGATGGGAGACAAGGAAAGGGCAATGTGAGAGGTTCAGAGAGAGAGAAGAGAGAAGGAAGTGGGCTGTGAGTGTTCAGCTGGCATGTACAGACAAGGGGAGGCTGTGCCATTATGGACAGGAGGGTTTCAAAGTCTCTCCCACAGTTTTCCCTCTGGTGGTTTTTGCCTCTGGTCCTTGGGATATTGTGGATCCTGGCGTTGGCCAATTAGAATAATTACAACCTGAGATATTCTGTTCCAGTGGTATTAATGCCACGGCTGGAATAACTTTAATAAAGTTACCTGACCACGGATTATTTAATGTGCAGCATAAACACCACTCTTCCTGCCTTTCCCTCTGCTCTTTAGGATTTCCTGTTTCAGGGAGAAGGTTGGTTGTGGAAGTTTGGATGGAACTGTTACAACGTGAGCAGAATAATCCCACTTGGAACACCAGACCATCCTTTCTCTGGGAAGCTCTGCAGTATTTCACTCTCTGCTGGGGGAACCCTTCCAGAGGGTGTTTTTGGCAGCTGGAAGCACAGAGAGCCCAAAGCAAAGTGTGGATGGTGCCTGTGTCACACCATGCAGTTGGCACAGCCATTCCTGCACGTTTTCCCCTTTCCCCAGTGAGTTCAGCCTGGAATTCTGTCAGCACCCACTTTTTTTAATCAGTGGGATCAGCACGGGCATCAGGGAAGGCACAGTCAGGCTTTCACACCGCTGCTGGAGGCTACTGGGCAGAGTTTGTCTCTGCATGAGAAAGCGAGGAGCCTCCTCCCTGCCTGTTGCCATCCTCCTGCCCGAGTCTGCCCTGCCCGAGATCCCTCCGCTGATGGGCTCAGAGGCTCCTGCAGCCCTGAMAGCGAATCCAGAGCTGGGAATAAGGCAGGCAAGGCAGGGAGTGGCTCCCAGAGCAGCTGATCCGGCAGATCTTTGAAGCTGGCAAGGCAGGGAAGAGCAGGGAGGGGGAAAAACCAAGGAGAATGGGCCAGAATTCCTTAATGAAGTTTGATGCTGTTGTATCTGTTCAGAGTGACAAAAAACCAGTGGAACTGTTTCTCACTGCTTTCTATTCCTTTGGCTTCCTTCATACAAACAGCTGAGCAGAAAACTGATTTCTCTCTGTATCATTCCCCCACCAAGAACCATCTTTCAGCTGCAAATCCCTTTTTTTTTTCTCCCTTCCCATCAATTTTCTCATCAATTTATCAGCTGTGCCAATTCCAGAGCTGCATCCTGAGAAGAACAAGGAAATGGAACCAGCCCTGTCAGGGACTGGAGCTGGACTCCTGGTAAAAGAGGTTTTACAGCCCTGCCATGGAGTGAAATTGTAAGCAAGGCACCCTCAGCAGATGTTTGGGATGGTGATCACAGGACTCTCACCGTGTGGTTGTCATGAAAAATGTTACAGCTCGTGGCTCCTGGCAAGGTGGAAATGTTTGCAAAATATGGCTTTAAAATAAAGTATCCAGTAATTTAAGAGAAAACCAAACCAAAAAAACGTCCATGGCATTGAGGAGACTGCACAACCTTGACCACCGTTTTTACAAGAGAAACTCCCAGAAACKCAACACAACTGAAACTTTCAGGCAATGGCCCCAGGAAGCAAATTCAGGAGCGCTGGATTGGTGCTGCCACGTGTGAATGGAAACAAAGCTGCTTTGTAGGGAAATGCACGGAGGAATTTGGCAATCMCACTGGGGAGCACTGGAAGGAGCAGCTGGGAAGAGCAGGGCATTCCTCCCTCACCTCTCACACACATCCCCTGGGAGAACATCCCAAGAGCAGAAGGCAATTCTGACTTCATTTCACCTGGAAAACAACACTGACTTCACTTTACCTGCACCTGAGCCTTGATAAACCCCACCTGCATGAAGCCCTTCAACAAGACCTGTTTTTTTTTCCTTCATTCCTGGTAATCCTGGATTTTTGTTTGTATTGACAGCTATTASTAATGTGGAAAGAGAGGGAAGAGGTGATGTCATGAGAAATTCTCCTGAGGTTTTCTTTGCTAAGATCAGGGCCTCAGCAGGTGCAGATTTTCACAAATTGTCTTTAATGGCAGAGTTTTCTTCCCTTTCAGGGATGAGAATTTTAAGTTTAAATTAGGATTTGTGTGAATCTTTACAGGAAAAGGAAAACTTTTATTGTTTCCGTGGTGTTTTCCTTAATACACTGGTTTTATTTTACAGTTTTGAAATAGTATTAAATGTACTCAAARAGAAAACAACAAAAAAAAAATCAGATTCTGCAGAAAATTACAGGCAGACTCTGTGGATGTAATAGCAATAATASACCAGACTTTTTAATATAGCTGGTTTGGCTCTTGTGCATCCTGCTCTTTCTTCTTCACACTGTAATCAAGTGTAATTACAGGTGTAGACATTTTAATTAAAGGTGAATGAGTTTTAATTAAAGGTGAAAAAAGTAGAATTGGACCAACATKAACAATGTCTGTGTGACCTCAGCCAAAGAGTGTCATGGTATTTACTTAAAAAAATACTGATTTTTACCAAATTTTCCYGTTGAGTCCATGAAGTGCAGGAAGTTGTGCTTTAAGGTACAAACACTCAGGTGCTGCTGCTTTTGTGGGACASTGGGAGAGCTCTTTGCCACTGAGAKCTGCAAGTTTTATTTGGTGCATTATCAGCAGATAGCAATTAGCAGCTYCTCTGCTGGGGCTGCTCACAGAGGATGAAGTCACCACACTGAGGAGGAGTTTGTGATATCAATATCAATATTTGATATTGGCATTTTCTTTTCCTTTCCCAACTGCAGCATCCTTTGGATCTGGCTCACAATGGGGAGTTTCTGCTCAGTCTTGCCTCTGGACAATCTGTCCCACTGCCTTTGTCACATGAGATTATCAGGGCAGCAAGGACAAAAATGAAAACCACTGGAAAACATCAGCCAGAGAGGGAGTGGAGCTCCCTCCCTGGGGATMTTCCAGATGTGTCTGGACACAATCCTGTGCCCTGTGCTCTGGGATGGCCCTGCTGGAGCAGGGGGGTGGGATCAGATGAGCCATTGTGCTCCCTTATTGGGTTTTTATCTTCTTTTTTCTCTGCCAGAGTTGGGATTAAAAGCTTGAGACAGAGTTTCTGCTCAGACTCAGATGTTTATTAATTCTTATCTGTGTTACAGACTGTGAGTTCCACAGCACTTCAAGGTAACAAACTAAAAATGGAACCCTGTATCTTTTTCTACAAGGCCTTTTAAGGATGAACTGTCCAATTAAGAAATGACACCTACATTATTTTGACTTTTAACCCAATAACCAACCATCCCTGGCCTGCAATGTGGATTTTACTATCCAATTACAAAATACCCCCCAGAGCCATGGACAAGAAGGTGAAAAAGAAGGACAAATCCTTCACCCTAAAACCTCCATCTTGCTTTATATATATCACTGTATTCTAACACCTTAAACTCTGAGTTTTCCTCCATGTGATATTACACACTTCTATTCAAACTACACACCCATAATCGCAGTTCTGTCATTCAATTTTGGAAGCCTCTGCCACCGCCTCAGGTCAAATGCAGCGTTTTCTTGGGGGTCAGTGCCTGTCAGCACAGAAAGCCTAAAATTCTCAGTGACCTGGGTTCCAACAGTGCCTCCCCACCTGACCCACTCTGTGAATTCTGCATAACATTTGTGACATTGGATTCAAGATTTCTTCCCCTTTCTCAGGACTAAAATGATCTTTTTTTTGACAAAGATGCAACTTCTGTGTTTCAAGAGCACATGTGAAAAGCTTTAATGCACCCAGTTCAATGATGGAGTTGTTTGTAGCCAGATCCAGAGTGTTTGTTGTTGGTCTGAAAAAAAAGGGCAACAAAATCTGGCTTTTCCTTGGTTGGTTGGAAATGTTTGGGATTTTTTTYYTTTGCTCAAAGAGAAATCAGACATTTGCACCAAGCTGTTCACATAAGTTTGATGTTGAGACACTGCCAAGATTAATTTCAACTAAAAACGCTTTGCACTTTGACCACTTTTTTATGTCTTGTAAAATAAAATCATTTATCCATTCTGTGCTATTTCTGTACCAAGTAAACCAAGTAAACAGCAGTTGTTATCTTTTTATTAACAATGTTGTCATAAATACTGATTTTTTTTCATCTTGAGGGTGTTCACTCCTGATCAGAAGTGGCTTCATATTTGACATTACAGGGTAGCAGCTTCTGTCCCTCCTCTGCTCAGCTCCTCAGCTTCATTCATGGCCAGTGAGCATCAGCTTTGCACCCAGAGTGTGATGACATTTCCTCAGCACCCCCCTTGGTGTAACTCTTGAGCATGACAGTTCTTAGAGAAAAAATTGGTGCAGGAAAATCGTTTGTCTGGTCCTTTTCATGTTTTATGAGTTCTGGTTTTTATTTAAGTGATACAACTGAAAAAATAATGGCAAAGAGGAAACAACTGAATCGAGTTACTGAAAAACTGTGAAGCTAAACGATTTTGCAAACCTCATTTGGACAAATCTGATGTTGGTTTTGAAACAGTGAACTACTAATCAATGCAAAAAATGTGTTTCTCAGAAGCCTTTGATCATTTATCCTTGTCTGTGTCTTTCAAAGAKCCATAGCTTATCATCCTTCAATCCCATTCTCTGTTATCTATGATTTGTTCATGTCAAAGTTTGTGATAATATTCATGACACCAGCAATCTTTTTGAGATCAAGAACTAACACTGATGAGGATGAAAACATTTCCATGCAAGGCAGTGTCAGACCAAAGGGTGGTGCTTTACCAAGGTATTTTATTTGTCATGTGAGCCATGTTAGAATTAGAGTCAGGAGTATTGATAATCAATACTGGAGTATTTATTATCAGTATTTATTGGAGTTCATACACTGCAGTGAGGGGGCAAAGTCACTTCTGTTTTCTGATGCTGCTTTGCTAAACTTTGCTAAAAAGTCCCTGCTTTGCTTTGCTAAACTTTGCCTTACTGGCTCTGTAATCATTTCCAGTTTCCTCTTAACATTCCAAATGCCTAAAAATATCCTTTTGACCCTAAATTTAGAATATCTCCATTCACATCATGCTCTGATCCCTCTCTTTTAATTAATTTTTCCTTACATGAAATAAGGACTGACATACAAATTCTGTTTATAGAGAGAGGCAGTTCTGTTGTTAAATCAGTCTGTGAGAACCTCTAAAAAATGTCTTTATTTACAACTGGATTACCCATGCAGCACCCCATTATCATCCTTTTAAAGCTATAAGCCTAAGCATCTAATACAGATCGTTATTTGTGATAGCTTTTGGATTGTCTGCACAGTTTGATTACAAACTATTGTGATAAACAAACCTCGCTGCTGTTCTGTCTGATATCTCACAGGAACCCTGTTCCTTGCAGGAGTTATTTTGGATAGATGCCCTTCAATGCACACCCATCAGTCTTTACTCACATCCTGCCATGATTGGTCTGTTTATTTTAAAAATGAAGAAGGTTCAGAAAAGCCTAAAGCCCTCAGAATTCTGCTTTGCTGCCTYTGTCACTGAGCACAGTCTCTGCTTGAAAACCATGCTCAAACCCCAGCTCTTTGATTTAATTTTCACTGATTTTTTGATTTAATATTCCACTTTTTTTTTTGTATTTGTAAGTGAGCACTTGGGGCTGATGGAATCCTTGAGTCCTCAGCATTCTGCAGAATCTTCCCTATGCGTGTTTTTCCAAGCTCCAGCTATGCAGTGAATTTTATTAATTAGAAGAATGTTTCCCAACTCAGTGGGCAGGCTCCACCAGCCCCAGGAGGAGGGGTAGGGCACGCTGGGAGAGAGGAGAACTTTCAGGGCAGGGAGAGCTGCTCACCTTTCCCACCCTCCTGCAGATSTGTTCCCACAGGAATGGATGTGATTCCCTTTGGAAAATCACCMGTGCAGCTTCCCCTGACCCTTGTGGTGCCTCTCTCATCACAAGAGGCAGAGAGAGAGGCACGTTCAGTTTCCCCATTCAAATCTCAATCTTCAGCCCCCAAAACTTCGCTCTTCTCCTGCTCTCACATCAAGAACATTTAAGAAAGTTCTGTTGAAACGCTCCAAGTTTTGGTACCAACGAACAAAAATGAGTTTAAGCCCCTCTGGTTGCTCTGATTAAGAGAAGTGCTTTTCCATCTGCCTGGCTCAATTTTTTAGTTGACTCACCTTTATGTGCCTCTGTGTTTCCATGGGCACAGGACCTTGGATCTCTCAGATCCTGTTTCAAGCCCTTCCGAGGAAATCAGGGCTTGTCTGCCCCGGGGAGCTSTTGTGAAATCCTCTGCAGTGGGAATCTGAAAGGCAGCAGATTAACTTGGCTGCATTAACTCCTTGTGGGAATGCTCTGTCCTGCACACAGGGTGCTCAGCAGCCCGGCTGAATCCTCTCTGCTGAGATCAGAATGACTGAAACCAGGTCATCCTAAACAAAATAGCGTTTTTAAATTTATGTATTTTTCCTTAAACAACCTGAAAGATATTTATATTTTAATCAGCTGTTGCCATCCTAAGGAGTTTCACCCATTTCCCATTTCCTGCCCCTGGTTTTTGGCTTGGTTGAAAGCAGCTCCTTGCCCCAAATTCAGTGTGCAGCCTTACAGAGCTGTGCCAGCAGAGAGGCTGAGGCTCAGATTGATGGGGAGCACTTTGGATTTGGCAGTGAGCTGCTGTTCCACACCTCAGCAAATGCAAGATGCAGCCACTTTCACTCTCRGGGGTGGGGTTTTTGAGGCAGAGCCTGATTTAGTCCCCCATTGTCACATAAATCCTGATTTATTCTGCATCCTGACACCTGATCCAGTTTAATCACCGTGCAGCCTCCCCATTTCTGCTGGAATGACCTGCACTGCCCTCATAAACCTTGAGTAGGAGCAGGGAGAAGTGAAGGGAGGGGACGAGGTAAAAATATACAGAGCAATGAACCACCAGAAATGCATGAACAGACACATCCCTGCTCAGAGGAATGAGGAGCATCCACTCAATTATTCTGGAGAGACTTTTCAAGGTGGTAGGTGAGAATTCAGGACCTGGTTTGTGGTGTGGATGCTGCRAAGTTTTCTGCATTTTTGCAGTTGGTGTGATTGTCCCTGTGTTGGAGTGAGTTAATTAAAYGTTACTGCAATATTTACTGGTGTCTGTTTGGTTTTTAAAAGCACTTAATTCCATGTTCCTGTCAGTTGATTTTCTGCCAAAACCATCTTGTCTTCTCCATGCTTCTATTTTGGTTTATGTTGCCTTCACCAACTCAGTGTGGTTTTATGAACATGTTGCTCTTCATGCCTCTGATAAGGAAGAAGAAACTGTYACAAATAATAATAATAATTWTTWWAAAAAGATTGMTTATTGTCACTTGAAAGGTAGTTCATAAAAAAATTAAAACATCCTGTCTCAAAAAGTATTTCACATATAATTACTTCTTAGAAAATTCACTTAGGAATTAAGTGAATAGTACATAGGAGCTTGTGAGAGATCTTTGGAATTTTTTTCACCCATCTGAAATAGCTGCAAAAACACTTCTATTTTATGGGCACCATGGTTTAGGCAGGATAGTTCCTATCATCCATGGGCAGTTCTCAACTCAGAGTCACTGGGAGCTCARCAGGGTTGGCTTTCCAAACCATTCAAGCAGATTCCTGACTTATTTCTCCCAGCCACAATCAGGGATGTCTCCCACAGAAGAACATTTCRTTGTGAGTTCCCTCTTCCTTCTGTCCACCTGCTCCTTTCAAATCCAGGGAACTGGATTTGAAACTGCTGCCCCAGTTTTTCCCAGCTCTGTGGTAAGAAAGAGCATTTTGAATGCATTCTCTGTCTTGCAGGCTGCCTCCTGTGCTGGAATTATTGTCGTGGCTTCAAAGGGGATGTGCTGCCCGTGGCTGTACGGGAGCCACATTCCACTGAGAGCCTTTCATAGCAGATGCCTCGGYTGTTTTGAGTAAGGGCTAAACTATGGGCTGTGTTGGCTGTGCATGCCTTGCAGAGCTGGGGAGGGTGGGAGCAGAGCCTCTCCTGATGAAAAGCTGAAGGGTAACAAGGCAATTTGTGGSACTCTGCTGCTGGAACAGAGCGTTCTGTGCTGGCTTCAAACCAATCAGTTTGGCTTCGTTTTGTGAAAGGTGGCAACAGAGCCCACATCTGATGGGAATCCTCTTGGTGCAGCCCCAAGATGTGTGTCCCTTCAATTTTATGGGCTGAAGTTGCTTTTTGGGGTAGCTGTTGATGACAAAATCCCATCAGTGGATGCAAAACAAGACAAATGTGTTCACTTTCCCTCTGCAGGTCAGCTGACAGATGCTTTATTTTTTATCTGGAGAACTCAACTCACTGCAGCAACCTGAGAGTGTAAAATCTCTAATCCTTCAGAGGAACAAACCCCACACATCATTGGGATCATAACTTTAGAAAATAAAGCCCATTAGGAGAGATGAAGGGACTCCTCTGGCTGTACAACCTAAACATGGGAATGGGGGAAAGTCAGATGTGGAAGAAAAGGAATATGGTGTGTCTTCAAAGTTCTTTAGGAACAGTGGAACCATTTGCTCTCCATGGTAGAAAAAATGAGAAATAATAAGCATCAATTACAAGAGAGGTGCAAAGTCTGTTGTAGGCAAGATGAGGTTTCAGGATTTCGTGTCTTTTAACACAGATTTTAGGGTTCTAACCCTTTGCTAAGTACATGAATCTGTATCTCAGGACTCTGTGCCAGGAAGTTGCCTGAATTCCAGGCACTGGAGGGGATGTGGGCTGTGATCAAGGTTTTACTTTCTTGTCCTTCTTGAGAGAATGAGGAGCAGAAATGGACTCCCTGTGCACCTGCTTTTGGCCAATGAATTTCATGTATTCATTTCTGAGACCTAAAGATAYCCAAAGTGCCATTTAATTTGATTATTCTTACCATCAAGAATATTTTCTTTCCCTGCCTCCTGTCCTTGAGTTTGCATTTAGTCCTCCTGATTCTYAGGTCTTTGATTGGGTGCAGGCTGTGATTCCACCTTTCTAAAAAGGGAGGTTTCTGCATGGCTGTCACCTTGTTAGGTAGATGAGAGACACTTGTGGCTGCTCCTTGCATGAGATGATAMGATATTCCTTCACATATGTCTGAATTTTTCTTCTGAAAGCAGTTTTTTAGCTGTATTCACACCTAAACACAAAACCACTTGGGATTTCCCCTTGTCACATGTCAGCAGTCAGAGCTTTCTACTTCTGCTGTTCAAACTTTGCATGGTGTATCAGAGCACCCACAGCATCAGAGAGCTCCTGAGCTCCAGAGATCTGAGGAGAGAGCTTTTTAAATGCAAARATTGCTTGGTGGCTGGCTGATTGCTTGTGGTTAACCACTATGTGCATTTAAATATCAAGACAGAAAGTGCAAAGATTTAAAAAAAAAAAAAAATTAGTAAGTGGAGTTCTGGAGATGCACAGCTGCCATTTATTCCCTGCCCATCATCCTGGTGGCTCCAGAGACTGGGAAGACTGGAGATATTCCAGTTTGGACACAACCATGGACATCTGCAGGGTTCAAGGTCCTGTGATGTTTTTATTTTCTAAAGAAGTAGTTTGTGTATTTTTAAAAAYATAACAKACATAAGTATGTGATCTCTTCTTCTGCTTCTGCATAAGAAAGCACAGTCCCCATGGGCAGCTTTTTTTGGTTGGTTTAGGTTGTTTGGGTGTATTTAAAGGAAGGTGTAGGGTTAGCTGTAGGTGGAAGCACTTAAGAACCCCCMCAAAACAAARAGTTGCAGCATGTCCTGCTTGTGGWGGGATGGTCAACACCACCAAGTATTCTTATCATGCACAGAAATCAAGTGTAAGAAAACAGCAAGGGGTTGTGCTCTCATTTCTGTTTATATTTTTAAGATTTTCATTTATTGTGCATGTGCAATTTAATAAATATTTCTGCTTGCACAGGAGTCAATTGCATGAGAGAAGCACTGGCAAATTATTTTAGGTTTTCCTGAGAAGATGAGTGGCCTGGGCTTTGGATGCTGGAAATGGGGTAAATGCATCACTATTTAAGCACTTTTGAGTTCACACTGTGTGTGGGTAGAGGGAAATAACTGGAATTTCTAAACTAAAGAGGATGATTGGTAATGGACAAGAATTTTTTTCTATGTGAACATAAAGAAAGGGTGATAGAGTTTGCTCCAGGAAGGTTGCTGTGTTCATGAAGCACAGAAATTCTCTTGCCTTGGTGTGTTTGGTGAGTATTTTCTTCACCAGAACACTCCCTAYCTCAACCACCTGTGTATTTTATGGTGTGCTTTCCTGCAAGATAAAAAGAGAGGGACAAGTGTTGTTTTTTCCTTGTTTTAAGTGCTTGGAATATATTTAGGATTTGTGGATGTTTAGATGAAGGAAAGTGGGTGCATTGACAGAAGATGTCAAATTTGAATCTGTTGTTTCTTTGAACAGGTTATTATTCTGTTTAGGATATTTATTTACTGACTGACAAACAATCCTCTTGGTTCAGCCTAAACTAAATTTGTAGTTAAAAAAGAATATTGAAACTGTCTCAATGCTATATTCTATTCTATTCTATTCTATTCTATTCTATTCTATTCTATTCTATTCTATTCTATTCTATTCTATTAGTGAAACTGGCAGCTTAATTAATAATAAGTTATTAATTGATACATCTTTCAAAAATTGCTTGCATTGCCACTAAATAGCTCCGGTTTAAATTCAGAAAAAAAAATATTTGCTTGACAGAAGGGTCAGAAACATTCTGCAAAAGATCACGTGAGGAAACACGGCAAGTTRGAGCTGCTTAAAATAAACCAAGGTGAGATAAACCCCGGGTCAGACAAACAGCAGAGCAGTGTTGTATCGGCTAAGAAAATGGATGTATGAACCCGGGTCAAGCGCGTTGGAAATGCTGGAAAAGCCAGAGCTGAGGCATGGAAATTCCTCTGGAAAAGCAAGAGCTGAGGCATGGAAATTCCACTCTTTGTGCCTTCAAACCCAACGAGTTCAAGGGGCTTCCCTCTTTCGCAGCGGTTCCCATGCAGATGTTGATTCTCCTCTGCTCCAGCTGTGGCTCTGCTCACCCYGCAGCCCCATCACCATCCTCGCTGGGCCAGCCCGGTCCTTGCCTGACCCAACCAGCCTCCCTGGGCTCCCCGCATTCCCACGGGGCAGCGATGACTCGCTGGGAAAGCATCCCGGAGCATCCCAGGGGAGGGCAGCGCTGCTGCTGCTGCTGCCGTGGGACACGCAGGAAATGCAGGCGGGAGGGTGGGAAGGGCAATATTCCAGCCACGCAGGCAGAGCCGGGACCGGCCGGGTTGTACAAACACACCGAGGGTTCTGTGCAGACTTGCTCGGCCGGGGCAGGCTCTGCTTTCAAGCCGCATTCTTAAGGAAACGTGATTTTTTCACCGGCTACAGCTCCAGCACAGCGATGCTTAAACGCTCTGCGTTTCATTGGATTGCACTCAAGGAGCTGTTGGAAAGAGACTGGAAATAAATCCAAATCGAGATTTTTATTTTTGTTTCGTTAACTAATGCAGCTGTTTAAATGTTCTGTTTGAGGGGTATTTTTGGGGGATTTTTTTGTTTTGTTTTGGGTATTTTTTGTTTGAATTTTTGGGGGGTGGTGATTTTTTTTTCTTTTTTTTTCTTTTTTTTTCTTTTTTTTTTAATTAAAGCATAGCACATTAATATTAATCTGATATATTAAATAAAGCACATGGCTMACTGAACTCTTTGTTTCTGGGTATCCTGGCCTTGATTAAAACTTTGTGAACTGCACAATGTGCACAATGGCTGTCCTTGTCCCCTGATTTTTGTTTCATTAACTAATGAAGCTGTTTAAATATGCTGTTTGGGGTGGGGTTTTTTCCTTTTTTGGGGTTTTWAAAAATTTTTTTGTTTTGTTTTTGTCTTTTTTTGGTTTTTGGTTTTTTTTGGGGGGGGGTGTTTGTTTATTTTTTTAATTACAGCATAACACATGAAGATATATCTGCTATATTAAATAAAGCACATGGCTAACTGAACTATTTGTTTCTGGGTGCCCTGGCTGTGATTAAACCTCTGTGAATTGTACAGGGTGCCTGGCTGTCCTTATCCCCTAATTTTTGTTTCATTAACTAATGCAGCTGTTTAAATGTTCTGTTTGAGGGGTATTTTTGGGGGATTTTTTTGTTTTGTTTTGGGTATTTTTTGTTTGAATTTTTGGGGGGTGGTGATTTTTTTTTCTTTTTTTTTCTTTTTTTTTCTTTTTTTTTCTTTTTTTTTCTTTTTTTTTTAATTAAAGCATAGCACATTAATATTAATCTGATATATTAAATAAAGCACATGGCTCACTGAACTCTTTGTTTCTGGGTATCCTGGCCTTGATTAAAACTTKGTGAATTGCACAATGTGCACAATGGCTGTCCTTGTCCCCTGATTTTTGTTTCATTAACTAATGAAGCTGTTTAAATATGCTGTTTGGGGTGGGGTTTTTACCTTTTTTGGGGTTTTAAAAAATTTTTTTGTTTTGTTTTTGTCTTTTTTTGGTTTTTGGTTTTTTTTGGGGGGGGGGTGTTTGTTTATTTTTTAAATTAAAGCATAACACATGAAGATAGATCTGCTGTATTAAATAAAGCACATGGCTAACTGAACTATTTGTTTCTGGGTGCCCTGGCTTTGATTAAACCTCTGTGACTTGTACAAGGTGCCAGGCTGTCCTTGTCCCCTGATAATTCAGCTTGCACAGGCAGGGAAAATCTCAGGGTGGCTGGAGCAGGAGCAAGGCTGATGTGAGCCTGTGCCACATCCCAGTGAATGAGCTGGGAGGCATCCCAGGGTCCCAGCTGCTCGGGCACAAGCTGAATGCACTCAGATATTGGAGGCAGTGACGTCCCTGGGCCATGATTCAGCTTTCTTTAGCAATTCTGGCAGCACACACACGTCTGCGTGTTGGTGCAGGGTGCCAGTGCAGACAGGACATTCCCAAATCCCTGCCCTGSTGTGTTGCATAACAGCTTGCTGATAAAGATTGAGATTCTCTGCTAAAGAGCTTGTAAGAAATGGTTCTGAGAGAAGCTGTGATGTGAATGCAAATGCTGGAGAWATTCTGAAATCTCTCCCTACGCGGAGATATTTACATGGCACACAACTGAGTAAACCTGGATATTCCCATTCCAAGAGCCTGCTGAATTCACTGACACAGTTCTGCAGGTRAAGTTATTCCAGACAGGTTTTCCACATGATGCTGTTTATGTTAGGGAGGAAAACAAAACAGAATTCCTGCTCTGGGACAAACTATGAGGAAAAATTCCTGCGCAGGGAGTGATGCTGGAATATTGCAATGCATTCTATTGACTTCTTTTTTGTTTTGAGACAACAGGACTGTTTCCCTCTGGACATCTGCAAAGCAGTGGGCTGATTATAAAACCATGTATTGTTTCAAATTCCTCAAAACCCCAGTTTTTGCCCAAATCCAAGCATTCTTTACAGAGACTCTCCCTGCAGTGCTCTCCACGTTGCCGATTCACGCGCACAAAGCGGGGTTTGTGCAGGGTAAATCCTKCCAGCCCTGCCTGCCCACCTGCCAGAGGATGTCCCAAATCCAGAGCCAGAGCCATCCCAAATCTCAGCCTGCAGCTGACTGAGCCCTGAGCACGGCTGTGCCTCGAGGAAATAAATCCCACTGTGGAAGGGATGCTCCTGCTGCTGCCCCTGTGAGTGGCAATAGCTCAAACACTCCAAGCAGATGTGGCAGTGCTGGTCCCTCAGAACCCTCCAGACAACCTTCACCTTTTAAAAACCCTCCAAAAGTGCCAGGGGCAAAACAGTAATCATCCTTCTTGTGAGGGTCTGGAGGGTGGAACCTGATCTTACCACCTGTTTTTTGGAAGTAAACCTGAAACGCTGTAAATCAACCATTATTTCAGTGCCTTTTTTATTGGATCTGCATTCCCTTTTGATCTCATTCTTTCTCTGTATATTTGCTTCCAGTCCTAATATAGGATGCTAATTTGAAACTGGCATTTTCTTTTTTTTTTCTTTTTTTTTTTTT
>CADDXX010000455.1:543761-556705 GCA_902810485.1 Alauda arvensis
CCACAGTGTGAGAGGGGGAAGGCCAGACACACGTGGGTGTCAGCCCGATTTTAATCTCATGAATCAGGGAGGCAGCACTTCCCATCCTGCCYGGCTCTGCAGGGCTGAGTCACGTTTGTCTGGGCAATGCATGGGTACCACCAGAGCCTCTGGGATTTCCCCTGCCCGGCACCAAAGGCCTGACAACAGCAGAGGTGTTATCCCTTGCCAAAGGAAAAGTCATTTACAATGGAAAGTGTCAGGCAGAATCACAGGAGTCTCTTGCAGGTTTTTACAACAGCTCACCTGAGGTCTCCAGTCCAATATTCCAGGTTTTACTGCCAGTGCCTGATGGGGAGGTGGCTGCCTTCAGTGCAGGGACCAAGGTTAATTCACACCAAGGCTTTTCAGGGTGTCACCTGGCAGATTCAAACACTTTGTTCCTTGATTTGTGGAGCAAGAATATGATCTTGTGCTGTGGAGCAAGAATACGATCTGCAACCCCCCAAATTCCCACCTCTTCATGTGAGCMTATTAAATACATTTTGTAAGGCAGAATCAGCTGTGGGGTCAGACCAGATGGGGTGATAATTTATTAATGGAGACCTATTTTTGAAAATAATTTTTTTAAATAATTGCCTTTGGTTAGTAAAATCTGGATATTCTTTTACAGGCTTAATGACACTCTAAAGTTTTATTCTATTATTGCTTAGGTACCTGGCTTATTTCATTATTATTTACACAGTTTGCATTCACTGAAGGGGTTTGCAAAGATAAATGCTACTTTTTTTTTTGTCAGCAATTTATTTTAGAATTTACAGTTTTATAATAACAATTAATTATTAACTGGCTTATTTCATTATTATTTACAGAGTTTACATGCACTCAAGGGGTTTGCAAAGATAAATGTTATTTTGGGGTTTTGGGGGGTTTTTTTGGGATTTTTTTTGTTTTGTTCAGTAATCCATTTTAGAATGTACAGTTTTGTATTGCTGTGTATACAGAGGTTTTGCCAACACCCGTGTCAATAGCAGACAACAGCAGTTAGCAACGATGAATTTCAGGATTTTTCGGCGTTTTTTCAAATTTTATGGTTTTTAAAAAATATTTTTAGTAACATGTTAAAAATTAATAATATTTTGTTAGTATTTTAATAATATTTTGTTAATATTTTAATAATCTTTTGTTAATATTTTAATAATCTTTTGTTAAGATTGTTCGCACCCCAAGGTGCTGATGTGAATGTACAAAATACCCATTTAAAAGCATTTTGATGAAAAGACGCGCCTTCCCCCTCCCCCTCGATTTTGATAGCAAATTTTAATTTTTTCTGCACTGAAACGACTGCCCGTGAATCTGTTTGTGTTCGAAGAGCAGGAGTTTGGCTGTGCCGAATTTTCGGTAGGATGCTGAAGTTGGTTTCCCCGCAGCAAGCGCCGAGCGCTGCCGCACGGAGGATGCGCGGCGGACGCCTGAGCGCTCTGAATTCGCTTTGTGCCACCCAAAATCCCCGTGCCCGACACCCCCTCCACCCGGAGCAAGCGGCCCCGCGAGGAACAAGGCATCACCGGCCGGGATTCGTGGGATCCAGCCTGAAAAACAGCTCCGTGATGAGCTGGCCGTGAGTCAGCGGGGCCGGTCCCGGCGGAGCCGGAGCATCCCAGCGGGAGCGGGGCACCGAGAGGCAGAGCCGGGGCTGGAGAAGGCTCTGGAATCCCAAAGGATTCCGGTCCTGGGTTCATTCCAGCCCTGGGCTCTGGGGAACCGGCAGCAGCTCGCCAAAGAGCCCTTCTGGTCGTGCCCGCGGAGGTGGTGCCCTGAGGCACAGCCAAAGGAAGGGAAAAATGTACATGGGAAATGTACCTGGAATAATGGACCTGGAAAATGTATCTGAATATTGTACCTGGAGTAATGTACCTGGAAAATGAACCTGGAATAATGTACCTGAAAAATGTACCTGGAATAATGTACCTGGAAAATGGACCTGGAATAATGTACCTGGAAATGTATCTGAATAATGAACCTGAATAATGTACCTGGAAAATTTACCTGAAAAATGTACCCAAAAAATGTACCTGGATAGTGTACCCAGAAATGGTACCTGGAAATGTATCTGAATAATGTACCTGGAAAATTAATCTGGAATAATGTACCTGAAAAATGTACCTGGAATAATGTACCTGAATAATGTACCTGGAAAGTTTACCTGAAAAATGTACCCAAAAAGTGTGCCTGGAAAATGTACCTGGATAGTGTACCTGGAAATGGTACCTGGAAAATGTATCTGGAAAATGAACCTGGAATAATGTACCTGAAAAATGTACTGGGAAAATGTACCAGGATAAATGTACCTGGAAAATGGACCTGGATAGTGTACCTGGAAATGGTACCTGGAAAATGTACCTGGGAAATGTATCTGAATAATGTACCTGGAAAATGAAGCTGGATAATGTACCTGAAAAATGTACCTGGAAAATTGACCTGGAAAATATATCTGAATAATGTACCTGGAAAATGGACCTGGAATAATGTACCCGGAATAATGTACCTTAAAAATGTACCTAAAAATGTACATGAATAAAGTACCTGAAAAATGTACCTGAATAATGTACCCCAAAAATGTACTTGAAAAATGTACCTGAATACTGTAACTGAGAAATCTACCTGAAAAATGTACCTGAAGAATGTACCCCAAAAAATAGACTTGAAAAATGTACCTGAATGCTGTATTCAAAAAAACTACCTGAAAAATGTACCTGAATAGTGTACCCAAAAAATGTACCTGAATATTGTACCTGAATAATGTACCTGAAAAATGTATTTGAATAATGTACCCAAAAAATGGACCCAGAAAAGGTACCTGAAAAATGTACCTGGAAAATGTACATGAATAATGTACCTGAAAAATAGACCTGATTAATGTATCTGAATTATGTATCCAAAAAATGGACCCAGAAAAGGTACCTGAATAATGCACCTGAAAAATCTACCTGAATAATGTACCCCAAAAATGTACTTGAAAAATGCACCTGAATACTGTAACTGAAAAATCTACCTGAAAAATGTATCTAAATTATGTACCCCAAAAAAAATAGACTTGAAAAATGTACCTGAATGCTGTATTCGAAAAAACTACCTGAAAAATGTACCTGAATAATGTACCTGAAAAATATACCTGAATAATATACCCAAAAAATGTACCTGAATAAAGTACCTGGAAAATGTACCTGGATAGTGTACCTGGAAAATGTACCTGAGTAATGTACCCCAAAAATGTACCTGAATACAGTATCTGAATAATGTACCTGAATAATGTACCTAAAAAATGTACCTGAATAATGTACCTAAAAAATGTACCTGAATAATGTATCCCAAAAATATACTTGAAAAATGCACCTGAATACTGTACCTGAAAAATGTACCTGAATAATGTACATGAATAATGTACCTAAATAATGTACCCAAAAAATGTACATGAATAATGTACCTGAATAATGTACCTGAATAATGAGAGCAACTGCCAAGAAGCAGAGCAAGACCGATCTGGAGGAAATAATGCAAAACCCATTTTCTGTTCTAGTGGGTTTAAGAATTAAAGTTTTAAACTGGGCATTCTTCTCCGGAATACCACACAAACAACCACGTTACTCATTTGCTGTGATTGCTCTTTTTAAAACATTTTTTAATAAAAATTAATATTTTTTTTAATTACTATGTTTTCACATTGTAAAGGCTCTCCATTATTAACAGAACTGATAACAAGGTGTAAACTGGGTTGTTTAATACTTAATGTAAAATTTGGGTTGTTTAATACTTCTCAATTAGGTTCCTGAATTCAGGGCTTTTTTAAATTATCCTTGCAGAGGAAGAATGTCAGCAAAGATAGTTCAGCAGTTTCTAAGAAAGCAGTGGAGAAAAACCACAGTATTTGTCTCTGGGAAAAAAGAATCCCAAAGCTGGCTCACTAAGCAGTGTTATTATTTTGCACAGGCTTTAAAGTTTGGTGTCTGGGAGAGGAGTGGTTGCCCTGATAGGGTTTTTAGCWCATAATCCCATTAAATAAGACCTGCTAAAAGCAATCTGCAAACCCTACCTAAAGCCCCAAACCAGTAACTTTCTCACCAGATAACATCAAATACAGTTTGTTCTGTTATTGTCTCCAGCAAGGAGCGGTGTGATTTCCAGCAAATGATGTGCCTCAAAAATTCTCTGCCTCCAAAGAAGAGTTCTCATCTCTGCATGGAAGCCACAAGGTTTTTATTAACCTGTGTCCTCATTTGTTCAGCTGTGAGGAGCACTAAAACCACTCTGCTGAARGCCCAAGTGTGGTCTTCAACCTGCTGGGGGTTAGGGTTAGTTCCTGCCTTAACTTTTGTGCATTCAAATCCCTTTAGAAAGGAACAGACTCGTGGGGTACTGAGCAGGCAGAGCTGCCATTACCTYCAGCTCTGAACTCCCAAAAACTCCTCCGTGTGCCCAGAGCAGCCCAGCTCCAGTTGTCATTGCAGGATTAGCTGCAYCTTGTTTCTAAAGGTTTTTCCTCAGGAAAAGCTGGTTTCAGAATGYCCCCTGTCTCCCCAGGGCTCATTTCCACCTCCCCAGCACCCTTGTGCAGGTCTGTGAGGCTGAGATCAGCCAGGAGCTCCAGCATCATCCTCTCCTCCCTGCACCTTTCACCACCTCCCTGCCCAGGCACTTTCCTCCCAGCCCACTCTCCTGCCTCGCTGCTGACATTAAGGAGCACTGGGAAGTCAGGCCAGCCTCCTGATCTGCCTGAAAACTAACCAAGGGAGGGTTTTTAGTTATTTTTTTTTAAGTGAGATCACTGAGTTCATTCAGTTACTGCTCAACCCTGTGACCAGGAGCACAGGCAGGGGATGGCAGCCTCCYTCAGAGCTCTGGGTTGGCTTAACCCAGCTGCACTATTGCACCATCTGTGCAGAAAAGAAAAAAAAAAAACCCAGCATGGCTAAATATTTGCAGAGTGGACAAATAGATGGATTTTTGTTTAAYGGTTTTGCAAATTAGTGCTGGTTTATATCAGCTTTAAAGCTACTGCCTAGTTGCCAGCTGTCTGTTCACAGGATGTAAAAGCAAAATATTTTAGCTCTAACACACAGGACACAAAGGTGCCCTGGCTGGTTGAATTCACTCATGTCAAGCAACCCTTTAGAAGCATTTCATTCTAAAAAGAGTAAGCTGAAGCACTGGTTTGAATCCTGTTCTCTGAAAGGAGTGGGAAGTACTGCAAAGGCAATGAAGCAGAGGAAGAAGAGAGTTTTCTCTGTGGTGCCCCTGTTAACACACAATGAGGAGAGAAGGAATTACATCAGACTGGTTACCTTGCCACAAAAAGATAAATYAGATTGGTTGCAGGAGATTTGTTCTCAATAAACCTAGTACTGACTGTTGTTTGTTAGCCTGGCCAACTGTTAGGATATTTTAAATTATTAATTAATTAATATTGTTATTATTTATTTATTTATTTATTCATTTTTATTCAGTGACCTGACTGCTCTGGAATTCCCTTGCTGGCTTCTTTTTCTGCCCCTTGAAGACAAGCTCTTCTGGTGTCCTTTTCCAGCCTTCCTACACTTCATCAAAAAAAAGCTCAGAGCCTGGGAAGCACCCTCTAAGCACCTTAAATGTGAATTTTATTTAGGCCTAGCCCTTTTGAGAGCATGTAGGTGACTGAAATTCTCTCAGATGAGCTCTTTCCATGTTCTGTCATGAGCTCTGACTCCTTTCTTGCTTGGTGCTTGTCGAATKAATTCTGAAATCACAGTGGAGGCAGAAGGTGCACAATTCACTTTTTGGTTAAACTTAACTGCCAGCTAAGTGCAAGCTGGATTTTTCTTGCTTAACTTTCACCATCTTCCCAGTGAAACAGGGGTTTGAATGACAATGGGTCATTAGAGGTACAAAGTATCTGCTGTTGTTGTGCACTCTTCCAGAAATGTCCTGGGCCCTGGTTCACCAAATGCATTCAGTTTAAGCAGAGAGCATGGCACACTCTCCAGGCTGATCCCTAAGAGCTGAATCCGAAATAAAAGCAAGGAATAGGTCAGGATGATAGCCAGGAGAAGGAGAGCAGATAGAGGTGTATTGTTGAGTCACAGGGGTGACCCATGGGCTTGTCTCTACACACAGCTATTGCTTATTCCTGATTTATTTACACAAAGATGTTCTCATTCAGAGTAAATCATTGCTTAGCTTAATCCAGAGTAAATTAAGCAGGAAGAAGTCCGTGTGGAATAAAGCCTTGAGGACAGGCCTCATGTCCTGTGTCTTTTGAAAGTAATTAAATGTCTCTGTAGACTCAGTTTTAAATGGAGCTTTGCAAAGAACTGCTATTACCCTGGCTTTAAAAYACATTGTCCTCTATCTATTGCCCAACCTGCCAGATTAAATGACACACACTGCCTGCCTAGAACAATCACCCCGAGTCTGATACTCAGTGTGACAAACAAAGAGGAGCTTCATTAACCTTCAGATCTGTGATAGGTGTGAAGGTCGTGATGCAGGAGGGAGCAGCCTCTGCTCCAATCCTGTTACACACCAAAGGCTGCAGGCTCCATCCTTCCAGCTGCAGCATCTCAGTGAGACCCTGTGTCCCCCTGAATCACAGCTGGACGTGAGCCCAGGAGTGCCCAGGAGTGCCCAGGTGTGCCCAGGAGTGCCCAGGAGTGCCCAGGTGGCCAATGGCACCTGGCCTGTATCAGGAATAATGTCACCATCAGGAGCAGGGCAGAGATTGTCCCCTCTGTGCTGGCCACTGCTGAGGCCACACCCCCAATCCCGTGTCCAGTTTTGGGCCCCTAAATTCAGGAAGGATATTGGGATGTGTCCAGGGAAGGGCAAAGGAGATGGGGAAGGGTCTAGAGAGCCAGTCCAGTGAAGGGTCGCTGAGGAAGCTGAGGGGGTTTAGTCTGGAGAAAAGGAGGCTCAGGGGGGACCCTTCTCACTCTCTACAGCTCCCTGACAGGAGGGGACAGCCAGGGAAGGTCAGGCTCTGCTCCCAGGGAACAAGGGACAGGAYRAGAGGCSACAGCCTCAAGCTGCACCAGGGTAGGCTGAGGTTGCAATCAGGAATAATTTCTTCACTGAAAGGGTGGTCAGGCATTGGGAGGTGCTGGAGCCCCCATCCCTGGAGGTGTTCAWGAACCTGGATATGGCATTTCGTTTMATTGACAAGGTGGAGATCRGCCAGAGGCTGGACACGATGATCTTGGAGGTTTTTTTCCAAACAAAACAGTTCTGGGGATCCTGTGGTCCCCGCAGTTAGATCCACAAAAGGCACTGCAATCTAGCGCTGGGGTCATCAAAGCTTCTCATCCCACGGSCAACTAAAACCCGGAGACGTCTGAGTTTTGGGCAGCAGCTTCCCGGAGCCCAAAATGTGTCGCTGCAGAGCGTTCCTGGACAGCCAGCAGCCCGGGGCAGGTCAAGGGRCAGAGGGACAGGGACCCGCCGCGGTTTTCTGAGCAGGGGAAGACGAAAAGGCAGGAACGAGGTGGCTGTCGCTTCCCCTCTCCTTTATTGAACAGCTCATTTGTCACGGTTCGCTCGTCCCAGCTGATGTCCCAGCTCAGCAGCGTGCCCACCTGGCAGCGGGGAGCCGCCCCACTGCCGTGCCCGGCACGGAGAAGGAGCCGAGCACATCCCACCCCCTGGCCCGTCCCAGGAAGTGACGCCGGGCCGGTCCCCCGGGCACACCTGAGTCACCTGGGCGGGCGCAGGCGGCGGCAGCGCTGCGCTCCGCGGAGCCGGGCGGTGTCCGGGCACGGCCATGGCGAGGGACGGCGGCTCCCCCTGGGCCATGGGGCTGCTCARAACCTTCGAGGAGAGCGAGTTCAGCAGCTGGGAGAAGATCGGCTCGGGGGGGTTCGGGCAGGTGTACAAGGTGCGGCACCTCCACTGGAAGACCTGGCTCGCCATCAAGTGTTCGCCCAGCCTCCATGTGGATGAGAAGTAAGGGGCGGGGGACACAAAGGGAATGGGGGACAGTGGAAGGGACAAGGGGGTGTTCCCACAGAGGCGCTCCGAGCCCTCGGTCAGCCCSGGGAGCCGCGGGGTTACCGAGCGCTCCTTGTGCGCAGCCCTGCCCGGCTCACAACCAGCAGCAGCAGGAACAGCAGACAGCGTGGAATATCCCAGATGTCTGCCCTGTTCCCTGGGAGCCACGCGGGGAGCATTCCTGCCCTGCCCAGGCTGTGCGTGTGCCGGCTTGCACGGGCCCGCTGCGGGATGGGAAGGGCAGCAGGAGCGGGAGTGTGGAGGGGATGCAGGGGCTTGGGAAGAGCCTTYAGCCCGCTGGTGATGGGGCTGTGACTCCGCTGGTGGCAGCACATGGGGCTGGGGGCGTTGGGGTGTGGTGTCTTTAGGGAGTGGGTGCTGAAAGGAGCCGGGGAAAGACGCGTTTCCCAAATGTGTCCGGCTCCAGCGCAGCGCCAGCGCTTGTCCGTGTGTCTGTCTGCTCGGGGTGAGTTCCTTGCAGGTGGATTGTGTGGCAGGYAAAGGTGCCCCGCGGCGGGACTCCCCTGCCCTGTGTCGCTCGTTGTGGTGCTCTCTGTGTGTGATCGCAGCATCACAAATAGGTTTGAGTTGGAAAAGACCCTTAAAGCTCATCTCGGGACACCTTCCACTAGATCAGGTTGCTCCAAATCCCGTCCAACCTCCAGGGATAGGAGCTGCAGGTCTCCTTTCCTGGGAGAGGAAAGCTGTCAGATGCACCTTTAGAACCATCCCTGTGTTGTAGGGACTGCAGAGGCTTCAGCTCAGCCTCTGTGCAGAGGGAGGTGAATRTGCACAAGTCGTGTTCCTGGAGCTTTCCCAGCTCCACTTGATCTTTGGGATCTSTACCAGCTCACAAGCCGATGCTGCAGTTCAGTTTTTGGGACGTGGCTCAGTCACAAAAAGTTTCCTGTCGGTGCCTTTCGTGCAGGAGGGAGATAAGCTGGCCCAGGATTGAAAACGTTTGTAAACCCATCTTCTACAGAATTTCTGGGGTAGTTGAGCATCTTTTCCAGTATCTGAATTGCTGACTTTGCAGTAGGCATGGCTTATAGAGTGTAGCAAATGAAATTAAATGCCCTTTTGAGAGGAAGAGTTTACTTTATGCATAGAGTAACTGTGCTGTCTGTGAATAAAATGGAAAAGACCTTTAAGTTGCAGAGTGTATTTTATTGTGCTAATCTGCAAGCCCCCTACTATTAAAACCTCAAAGGAGATTTCAGGTTTGATGCTTATTGATCAAAATAATACTGTGGCTGATTAATTCTGAAGTTAAGATTAAAACATGTCTTAAAAATAAGCTAGAACTTTTCAKTTGCAGTGTACATCTAGAAATTTACTCCAAAAGTTAATTTTCACTCGGAGACAAAGGATGCTGTTACCTATTGCAATATGAACTATTAATTTTGAGATTTGCTCTCAGATCTCTACATTAATATAAACCATGTGCAGTAGAGAGCCACCTGTCCCTCTGTGGCTGTGAGCTGTGCAGATACTGGAAGACCATACAAAAATGCAGCTCGTAAGCAAAAAATGCCTTGAGAATTTGGGAACTTTGAGGCCATAGGGCTCCTGCAGCTTCTGGCTGATTTTGATAAACCACTCCTTGAAACACTGATTTATTCTGCTGCAGAATCTGTGCTTCAGATGCTTGAGGAGAGCATTGATAAGAAACTGGAGTGTCCCTGACTTTTGAAAGTGCCTGTAAAATAAATGCAAACTGGGGTTTTTTGGGGTTTTTTCTCCTTTGGTTCTTGGGCTGCTCTATCAAACCCCTTTCAGGAGATGGTTATGCTGAGACTTTTTACCCAAAACTTTTCTAACACACTGGTGCTATTCAAATGTTGGGGTGGGGGGCACAGACAGAATCACCCACAGCCTCTTCAGCTGGCAGGCTGCAACAAGCCCGTGTAATTAGACAGTTCATCCAGGAGATTAACTCGACTAGCTGTTTCTCGGAGCCCTGTGAAGAGTCAGAAGAATTGCCAGTGGTATCAGAAACATTAACCGAAAAAGCACAGAGGCTTTTTCTGATGTATTTATTTGGTACCACATTAAAACCCCGTTTGTAATGGCTTGGTGGTGGTAATACTCTGTGTAGTCTCTCTTGCAGACAGTGAGAGATTTGGAGTAACTCCCTCGGCAATTATCACATCATAGAGCCAAGTGGCCTCAAGCAGAAGAAAAACTGAATGTAGAGCCAGAAGTGTTCTGTRCCTTTTAAGCCCGAGCCCTCTCAGACAATTTCCAGCCAAATTCCACTCCTAACACCTTGTTTGCTCCCACTTTCCCWTCTCCTGGGAGCTCCTTTCTCACATGGGACTCGGGATGCTCTCAGTGTGGGGAGGTTCGGTGTAAACCTGAACAAAAGAGTGTGACCCAGGAAGGTGGAGGAGCCTCTCCCCCAGGAATTGCTGTGGAGAGGGTGAAGTCTCTTCACCTGTGTGGGGCAGAATGGAGTGTGGTCTGGACAAAAACAGTGGCAAACTCTGAGAGAGAGAATCTTTTGTTGGTTTCTCCTGCTGAACATGAACGTACTGACTGTGAGGTGTAACATTTCCTGGAGAGGGATCTTTGCTGGAGGGGTTGGCCATGGGGGTGACTTACAGGGTGTGGAGGTGGAAAAAAACCCCACCTTTTCCTTGATTAAGGAGAAAAAACCCAAGAAAGCCCTACGTGTATCTCCCTTTACACATCCTGAATTTGGGAATGGAGCAGGACTTGGAAATCGAGGAGGTTTTAGAAATGCTGTCAGTGGATGCTGCATTTATTGAGCTGGTGAAGGTGAATGAATGTCTCTTCTGTGTAGGGAGAACCTCAGAGTCACCTTGTGCTCCTTAAAGAGTAAGGGAGAGCCTGGCTGTCCTGTAACCCTCTGGTACCAGAGCTCACTGGAGAGATCTGTTAGCAGGGCTGACATCTGTTCMCCTGAAAAAAGGGATTTTTCTTCCTTTCCTCCCCCTCCACCCCAACATCTTCTGCCCTGACCATGCAGTGGGTTTTTTTTTTCCTCATAGTCACATCCTTGTCTGAGAGTCAGCAGCGTGGAAGTTGTTAAATGTGTACCCTGCAGAGCAGAGGCCACTGAATGCTCTACAAACCATGATGAGAAGAGTTCCTGAGGACATTCAGGGCTGGTGTAATTTGGTGCACCCCCAGCAGCAGTTTGTGAAGGGGTACCCTAAATTCCTGACTGCAGAGCAGAGCTGCATCTCCCCTGGGCTGGGAGAAGCCTGGCTGCCCTGTGTCTGGCCCCATCACAAGTGCTGAGCTTCTCTGGAACAACTTTTTGAGCTTCTCTGGAGCAACTTTTAACTGCTCTGTCCCAGCCTCCATTAGGGAAATGCGGTGGTGGGGGAATATAAAACTGCAAGGACTGCCTGCTGACTCTCAGGCTGTATTTTTACAGCASTGTTATCTCTAGGGCACAAAGATTGGATCCATGCAAATGCGGGCACGGCTGTAATTCCTGCTGCTCCTGTGGCAGCGTTTGTGGGACAAGGGCTGGGCCCTGGGGACTGGGGCAGTGGGCAAGAGCAAGGCTCCTGTCTCTCCCGGAGAATCCAAGGAATGCAGCCCTGTCTGGCTTGGGAGTGGARGCAGACAGCTCTTTGGAGGTCTCCAATTCCTGTAGTATTTTTAGTTGCTTTGAAAATGACTGATSTGTACTGACTCCTCACAGAGATGCTCTTTGGCACTGGAGCCAGTGCTGGAGCTCTTGATGTGTGGGCTCTGYCTTCTGGTTCTGTGTACAGGAGAAAGTGTGTGCAGCCCTTCATTTACATGACCTCAGCTGTCCTGGGTGTAGGCTTTTTTTTTCTCATTTTTTTTTTCCTTTTCTCCTTTTTTTTCCTTTTATCCTTTTTTCCTTTTCTCCTTTTTTCTTTTCCCCTTTTCTCCTTTTTTTTTCTTTACTCCTTTTTCCCCTTTTCTCTTTTTTCTTTTTCTTTCTTTTTTCCCCCTTTTCTCCTTTTCCCTTAATTTTCTCCTTTTTCCCTTAATTTTCTCCTTTTCTCCTTTTTTCCTTTTTTTCATTTTCTCTTTTCTCCTTTTCCCCCCTTTTCTCCTTTTTTCCCATAATTTTCTCCTTTTCTCCCTTCTTCCTTTTTTCATTTTCTCTTTTTTAAAATTTTCTCCTTTTTTCCCCATTTTTCCTTTCCTCCTTTTTTCCTTTCCTCCTTTTTTTTCTTTCCTCTTTTTTCCTTTTGTAATTTTTTTCTCCTTTTTTCTCCTTTTCTAATTTTTTCTCCTTTTCTCCTTTTTCTCCCTTTCTTTTTCTCATTCTTATCCTTTTTTCTTTTCCTTTCCCCCCTTTTTTCCCTTTTCTTCCCTTTTCCTTCCCTATCTTTTTTCTTTTTAATTGTCTCCCTTTTCCCGTTTTTATTTCCCCCTCTTCTTTCAGCTCCTTTTTCTCCGTTCCCCCCTTCTCCTCTCTCTTTTCCCTATTCCCTTTATTATATCCCTTTACTCCCTTCAATAAAGTCAGGATACACTTCTGGGAGGAGAGGGGAGCCGASGCTCCTGGAGGAGACAATTCCGCCTCTTTAATCCAGAGGCTACACCTGGGGCTCTGGACCGAGAAACCCCACCGGGAGCTTCGCTTTCCCTTCACTTAGGCSGGCTCAGAGTCTCTCCTAAGCAGCGGGGCCGCTCCTAAGGCGCGGATTAACTGGGCACAGCCCCCGCTCCGTGCTTTGATGGGAGCGCTCGTGTGCTGGGGCCGGGGGCGAGAACGCCTCGCTCCGTGCCCGGCGCCCCTGGGGCATCCTGCGAGGGCAGAGGGGAGGGAGAGACCTGCCCAGCGCCCCTGGCATCCTGCGAGGGCAGAGGGAAGGGAGAGAGACCTGCCCAGCGCCCCTGGCACCCTGCGAGGGCAGAGGGAAGGGAGAGAGACCTTTGATCTCCGCCCGGTGCGGGAGAGCTGCGCTTAAAGAGCTGTTTGTGTTAATGCC
>CADDXX010000455.1:560336-584594 GCA_902810485.1 Alauda arvensis
ATTTCCTGATGTTGTGAGAGGGTTGGAGCAATAAGAGGTGTGTGCCACTAATGAAATCACACTTGTGACAGTCTCAGCTTTTTTTACCAGGCCTCCTAGTGATTTATTTTTTAGAAGGATTTTCTTTCTGAGGTAGGAGGCATCTACAGGTGGTCATGCTTTTATGACCAGAACATCAGGATTTGGACTGTTGAAAGCCAGTTCTCACACAGAGGTGCTGAGAGGCCTTTGCKAAGTATTTATTTACTCAAAAGTTCACTCTTGCTTGCATAACTTCTTAAATTCCTGATTCTTGACTCATCCMTGAGCCCAGATAGCAAGGCTGTGTTTTTCTCACTGTTTCAGGAGGTTGGAGTGCCTGATGTGCTGCCTGCTCACAGCCTCTATCTGGGTGGTGATGTAACACGAGGGGGCAAAGTGCAAAATGTGCAAAAATAAAAAAAATCACTGGTGAGGTCATTGCTGACATCCCTGAACTGTTGCTTCTGTGTGAAACACATTGAGGTCTTCACATCCTTTCTGTGGAGTTCAGGAAGGAATGGTCTTATCCAAACCTTTCCCAGCCAGCAGTCTTTTACATCCACAGGCATCTTGGAAAGCCCTCCAAGAAAGCCAAGCAGGCAGAGGAACCCCTATGCAAAATAAGAGATGAACATATTCTGTGAGGCGCCTTCRCTTTAAAAATGTGGCCCCAAACCTTCTTTTTGCATGATGTGAAATTTATAATTAAATTTCAGACCCTGCAGCTCGATTTAATGTGCATTTTCTTGCTGGAAGGCTAATGGAGCTGCTGATTGAAGTGTTTCTAAATGTCAGCATTAATTCAGTATGTGACCTGTCCCTAATGGAGTCCTAAGGTGAGTGGAGAGATGTTGCAGAYTGCAGAAGGAGAGTGTGGAGGTAGGGAGGACTTTTACAAACTGTTTGCCCTTGAGCCAGGAAACAGCCAGGCTTGCAGTGGAGAGCATTTGCAATGCTGCTGTGCCATGCTGCAGTTAAATGCAAACACACCCTGCTCCTTTTACGAGCACCCTGCTGACTGGGAAGCCCTGAGTGGGGCTGGTGACTAAGGCAGTGCTGCTCTACAGAACTTATCATCAAGTGGGTGCCTCCAAATCATAAAGCCTGGGCATTACATAAGCCTGTGCTGGATTGGGAGGRTAATTAGGAGGATGGGATGAGCCTGAGCAGGGATATAGATAGATGTTAACTTTACCCAAGGCACCTTGGGGGATTCCCTGGTGATTTTAAAATATTTGTGTGCAAGGTGTGCAGCTGAAGGTAAAGCTTTGCTGTTTTTTGGAAGGTGGATGCATCCATCCTCCCTTGTGAGTTGTGAGCTCCCTTCCCTGCCACATCCTGCTCCATCTTGTTTGCCTTAAACACTGTGCTTTSCTTGGCAGGATTGTTCCATATCCAGGCAGGCTTTGCTAGCAGGGATCAGCCTGCTTTTTTACCTTCCWTCATAAAGTCAACCTTTCACTTCTGTTTGTACCAGCAAGATCTCTCCTTGCCCCTTTCTCAAGTTTTCCTTATATTTAGTCTTTCAATATTTACATGCTGTCTGACATCTGTTTCTTTGCTCAACTGGACCACATCTTTTGAGCCCCTTCTTCATCTCTCCTGCCCTCCCCAGACATTCTGGATGTGTCCCCTGAGCTGCTGAGATGTGGCAATCGCTGCCACGGGGGAAGCAGTGCCACATTCCAGCTCTGCCCTCGTGAGCCTGCTCCTGCCCTGCTGCCATGGGATCTCTGCAGGGCCCTTGGCAGCAGAATAAACACCTCACCACGTGCAGAAATCCCGTGCCCAGCTTGCTGCCAGCTGCCATGCCCTCGTGATCTCTGCTGCTGCTTCGCAGAGTTCCCATCTTCCAAAATCTCATGGTCAAGTGTTGCTTTTTGTTCAGCTGTTTAAAGTTAAGCCAACCTGCAGCTTAATGCTTTTGGGCAGAAACATTACTTTTAAGTTCTTGTTTCTCTCATATCCAGCCTGTGTTTTTTGCAGCTCCTCATCTTGTCATATATATATATTTGTACACACACACAGACACAGACATACATGTGTATATGTGTGGGTTCATGTACACACAGAGACAAGCCTGACCAGCTGCTTTTCATCTCCCAGATTTTGGTTTTAAAGAACTTGAAGCAGAATGAGCTGCTCTCAGCTGTGCACTGCTTTAAGCTCTCTGCAGTTGCTTTTCTCCCCTCCCCASTTCTCCAGTTTTAAACCAGTGTGAAGTTTGCTGCTGTGTTTTACCCTGCTGATGCTCTTGATGGAAAGGTTGCCTCTGTGGTCTTCACTTTCATTTGCTTCAGCTGCAGAATTTCTGAGCATGGAGTTAGAAGCAGCCCAGTGAGATGGCAGATTTCATAATCAGGAAGCTGCTTCATGTAGGTTGTTAACTGTACATCCAAGCAATACCCAGAGGCCAGGCTGGTAAAGAACAGTTGTCTMTTTTTATTAGACTGCCTGCTGTAGGTAGCACAGCCACTTTTTTATCAGCTGCAATTGCTCTCCTGTTATTACAGATGAGGAGAGCCTTTGTTTTGTGTGTCCCTTCTGCTTGTTTCCTACCCTTCCTGATCAGGGTTTCCATGCAGGCCTGTTGTTGCATGGCTCTTTAATCCCAACCAACAAAGCTGGTTTGCACCTTGATCAATTCTCTGATTGATCTAATTGTGGTGGCACAGGGGAGGGAACAGAACCATCCCTGTGACAGTAAYTCAGATTCATGATAGATTAAAATGGGTGTTTGGCTTTGGCTTGTGCTGCTTCTGAAAAGAGCATTACAGATGTCCCACATGAAGTGGGTTTGGAGGAGCAAAAAGTTTCAAGGCAGGTTGGAAAAGGAGAGAAATACAGTCTRTTTCAGAAAGAGTCTTTTTAGAAGCTAAGTGAAGTACAATCATAATTGCTGCAGTAAAGGCATAGGTTTGAAGTGCAGGTTGTGTTGGTATTTGGAGTTACTTTTTAGTCGTAATTCTTCATAGTCCAAATCTGTGACCTGTGCAGGTTTCTTAAAAATTTCAGGCATTTCTTAGGAACAAAAATATAACAGCCTTTTTCCCCTACACCCAGAAAAAACAAAGGAAACCTCCCCTGCCACCAAACACCCCAGTACCCCACAGACAAATGTGGGGGCATTTCTCAAAATCCAAGTGCAGAGACTTTGTACAAACACTGCATGTTCCAGCAGAGATTAAAAATTAATCCAGTGGGTTTGATGCAGAAAACCTTTTGGTGAACTCTGTCCCTGAGTCCACTGCAGTGGCTTCTTGAGTTTTGCTTGCAGAAAAACGACATAAAGCATGGGGAGCTAAGTGCACAGCTCAGGACATCAGGAGGTGAGAGCAGAGGTCAGGGCAGTCTGTCAGGAGTCATCAGTAAAAAAACCAAAAACAAAACAAAACAAAAAAGGAAAACCAAAAAAACCATTTTCCAAGCACTCATTTTGTTCCTGGGAACTAGATCTGGGAATGTTGGGAATAGTTGACTGCAGTGGGAATGTTGGGAATAGTTGTTGTAGTGGGAATGTTGGGAATAGCTGACTGTAGTAGCTGTTGTAGTTACATGAACGTATTGTCTAGTTTTCAAAAAATAGAATCACAAAATACAAACAAGTTGCAAAAATAATTTCTTAAAGCATCCAMAACTTTGCAAGTGAGTGTTTTTGTACGAACCAGAATGGAAAGCTCCACAAATGGCAGAAGCAGAGAAAGGCTTGCGCGCATTAAAAACAAACTGTGCTAAAACCGAAAATAAATAAATAAATAGATAGATAGAGATCTTCAGATCTTGGGAATCCTTCAGAAAAGTGAGTGTTGCTGGAAGTGGGCAGGGAAAAACACGTGCAGCTCCCAGTGCTCACGTGTTGGTTCTCATGCAGCCCTTTAAGGAGCAGAGCTGCCTGAACATGAACCATCCCACTGCCTGCGTGGGCTCTGGCCAAGGCTTCTTCCCTCCTCGCCACCGCGGCTTTTGCATGGAGCTGCCTGTCGCCTCCCTGTCTCCCCTGCCTGCAATCACTGATTGTGGATTCCCTCGGAATTCAGGGGAAGGGCAGAGCCCGGGGTGGGCTGCAGGGACCAGCAGGGATGTGGGGAAGGTGCTGTTGCAGAACGAGGTGCCTGGCGAGCAATTTAAAGGCAAARCAGGCGAGTCAAATGGCTGGATCTTCCACCCACTGCGCAGTTCCCACTGGTGTTTAAAGAAACCTGCATGGCTAAATACACCATGCAGCGTGGAAAATTCACCCTAGGGGAACAACTAAAAGCCACAAGGAGCTGTCTGCAGAATCTGGCTGTTTTGTTGCAGCCTGCAAGATAACAATTCCTATTTCCAGTGCTTTCTCCTGCAGGGTTTGGTATGATCGAAGCCCTGCTCTACAGGTGATTTTTTAATTGATGAAACAGCCAGTCCTTCACACTGGGTAGGGACAAAGTGAAGTTCTTGCTAGCCCAGGGAGGGTGTATACCATGAACCTCAGCTCTTTTTTAGTTTGTAGGGTGACTTTTTCTGTCTGGAGCGCTCAGCTCTGCCTTAGCCCCCAGCCTTAGATTCACACTCCGTAGCTGGTGGCTCCACACTCTGGAGTGTCACCCTGCTGTCTGCATTTCACCTCCATTTCTTCACTCAGGCAGTAGGAAACACGGCATTGTTTAGACAAAGAGGGAGGTGTGTGGCTTTAATTACGCCTGGATTTCTTGAGGTGTGCACAAGCCTCTGCTCCGCGTTAATCAAAGGAGAGCGGCGCTTCCCCAGGCTGGATCCGTTCAGACTTGTAGCCTTGGGTTCATTTATTATCCTGCCACCACAGCCTGCTGGGGTGCTGGGGCTGGCCTTTGGTTCTCCTGGGCAGCACCAAGTGCCCCAGACTGATCCAGCAGTTCCTGCAGTGGTGGGTTTGACTCTTCCCAGGGTGACCTGGCGTGTGGATGAGGGTTTCTTCACTGCTTGCTGCTTTCCTGGGCTTTCTGAGGAGCCCAGCAATCCCTTTGTTTAGAGTGTACCTCTACAAGGATGAGAAACCATTCCTCCAGATGACATTTTTCCCTCTTTCCCCCTGTTTTTTTTCTTAATTTTTTTCCCTGTGTGTAGGCTTTTTTGTTCTCAAGTCATTCCCCCTACCCTACAGATTAAAGAGGGACAGCAGGTTGGACATTTCTGTGTTTTAGTGTGCAGGACTCCTCCAGCTCCTCAGGATGCCTCTGCTGAGCTCTTTGGGAGAATTCTCCATGGGAGAAGTTCTTGCTGAAGCTTGTGTGGGTTGCTTTGTTTGTTTTATGGCAAAGGGAGATTCCTTGCATGGCTGTGTAACCTGCCTGTTCTCCAGGAGGCTGAAGCTGGCAGCAGGTTTCTCCCTTTCCAGTAATGGGCACATGTTACAACTRGTTCTGTGGTATCTTTAGAGAGAAACTTCTCAAAGTGTGCAGTCAGAGCCTATTTGAAAAAAAAAAAAGCTCTCTTTTTTTTAATTATGCTTGTTGTTTTGAGGGAAAACTTTCTCAAAGGAAAAGCTGTGAAGATCAAAAGGGGAATGAGTCATTGAAAAACCTGAGTATTTATTAGATAAAAAGAATGTRTAAGTTAGGGGGAGGGGGAATCTTATCTGACATGTAGACAAAAATCAGAGGGCTCGGTGGTCCAAAAGGACTTGACTTTTCTTGAAATTCCCACTTGGCATAATAGACATTTTTGTCCAGTGGGAAATAAGCAAGACAAAGGAAATTCCTGGCCTATCTGTTTGCTCGATGATTGGTATGCCTTTGAGAGCAAATGAATGCATATTTGCTTGACACTTGAAATTAAAGTGGAGGTGTGTCCTTTTTGTAAACTTGCTGTCACTTGTTGTGCTCATTTCAGCTGTGCTCACGCGTCACTGCACCAACCTGCTGCATCTCYTGGCTGCCAAAAAGAGTTCCCTGTGTGGGTTTTTTGGTGTGTGTGTGTGTTCCCTTTTGGGTTTTTGGAGCACTTGGTGGCTCTGCTGTTGGGCTTGGTCCCCGTTGGCATGGTCAGTGTTACAGTGATATCTGAGTGATTCTCCAGAGTTCATTGCAGAGCCAGGGCATTGAAACACATCATGCAACGTGAGGTTATGTAGGGAAAGGGGGTGGCAGGGCCAATAATTACATTAAAGTAGTTTGCAGTAGCTAAATTCGACTGGTTTAAATTACAATAAATTGTCTTGACTGTTTGTTGTGTTTGCTGTGTAATGGGCTGGCATGCTGCTGCTTGCAAAAACTGCTTGCCTTTATTTTTTTTTTCCTTCTTCTTCTGTTAGCTTAACCATAAAGAAAAGCCTACCATAGCATTATGCCTCCAGAGATGTTTTATTGGCTTAATATTTCTGAACAGCACTGCACTGTATTTGTTGGGTCATCCTGTTGCATCCGTTGTTCTTGGCAGAAAATATTTTGTGAACACCTTGAAAAAGTCTGATGGCACCATGCACTTCTCTCACCTTTTCCTCCTCCCTTTTTTTTTTTTTTGGTCTGCCAGATTTCTGACTTTGGGCTTGCAAAGTGCAATGGCTTGTCCCATTCCCACGACATCAGCATGGATGGCTTGTGTGGCACCATTGCCTATCTTCCTCCAGAGCGCATCAAGGAGAAAAACAGGTGTTTTGACACCAAACATGATGTGTACAGGTCAGTGAAGTATGAAAGCACCTAAATGCTATTTTAGTAACCCTGTAAATTCAGCCCTATTTTACTTTTCTTAAGCATGAAACCCCTAAATCCGATTTGAGCCTCATCTTGAARTGTGTCACGTTTGCTTTGGGTTTTGCAAAGTCTTTGTAGGGTAGAGGCCTTTTAAAAAACTGCAGGTGATCTTGGGTCTTGAAGTTATTTGTTAGCAATTGGCAATGGGAGGCACTCTGCCCACTTTTAAATTCCCTTCTAAAGGTACATCCTGACCTACTTTTTGAGTCAGTGATAAAATTCTGAGTTATCTTCAGTGGATTTCATCACTAGGTCTTTGGCTCTTCTTTCATGGCAAGATTATTAGGAAAAGGAAATCGCAGCTTTAGATTAAAAAGATATCTCTTACTCTAAATTAAATGGATTTCTTTCAAGTCATCTTGCAGGGTAGGAGCATTAAATTAAATCCACTGTAATGCTTTCTCTGATTTTGTCAGGGTGGATGTGGAGTGGTTGGTAAATGCTACCAAGGACTTGGCAGCYTCCAGCAAGTGCCTGTGTTTGCTGCCTCAGGTTCCTCCCTGCCAAAGCTAGACTTTGAAATCATGATTCTTAGCTGCATCTGTGTGTGTTCATCAGCTGAATTAGATGCAGAAATGGAGGGACAAGGAAAATTAATTACACTTCTGTGAGTTTTTTGGTTTTGTTTGAAAAAAATTCTAGAAATTTTTTTTTTGACCTTTTAATTTATTTTTTTAGCTTTTCCATTGTTGTTTGGGGAGTTCTTACACAGAAGAAGCCTTTTGCAGGTAAGTTGTGTGTTATCCTGATTTTTTTTTTCCTTTTTCCCATTGATAAGCACACTTCTTGCCCCAACCAAACCCAGATTTTTGTGCGTGACTTCCAAATTCTGACATTCTTGTGTGGTAGACACTTCTAAGCTCTCCAATTYTGATCACAAGCTGAAGTCCTCCTTTGTCCTACATCATGAAAACAGGACCTGTATTGCTGCAGGAGCCCTTGCCTGCACATTTTTGCTTCTGCTGGAGTTTGCTGCACAGCTCCAGATGAGTGTGTGGCAAAGCCAACTTGGCAGGCAGCTGTGCTGTTGTTSAGAAGCAGCTCCTCTGTAGAGAGGTTCTGTAGTTTATTTGTAGATCGTGGGTACAGATTTGTTCCTTAAAAAAAAAAAAAACAAAGAAAAACAAAGGAAAAGCTGTCTGTGAGAATAAGCCCTGTTCCACCCCGCAGTAAATGCACTGCTCAACAGGCAGCTATTTATTCTTTATGACTTTCCTGTGTCTGTGACTGGCCTATGTATAGCAAACATGTCCCAACGAGTTCCAGCCTGCTGTTAGCTTTTCTCCCAGTGAGGGATTCCGCTTGGCCCAGTGGTTGATTCACATTCAGGAGCTGCATTACTGCACCTCTTGATTTGTCTTCTTCCTCCGTGAATACTTCAGGCACCTGGTCCAAGTAAAACCTAAGGTTCTGTTCTGTTTTCCTACAGCAGGTATGGAAATCCAAAGAGGTAGCAAAGAACTGTTTAAGTTTGGGTTTTTGTTTTTTTTTAGCTTTTGTTCTTTATCTTTAATGGCTGTAAAAAGAACACAGTCAATTGCTGAAAATTGTTTTTAAGTGATATGTGAGAAGCAGGTGTTACTGCATTAAAAATATCTTCTTGGAGRAGGCAACCAACAATTTTTTCCCCTATTGATAAGAAATGTAGAAAAAAAAGTGTGAAAACAAATTTTCAGCCTAATGCACTCTTAATGCTCTTAGGAAAAAGAGAAGTGATTCCTTTTGCAGGGACATCTAAATCTGTGTGCTTTTTCTTTACAGAGGAAAACAACATTTTACATATTATGGTAAAAGTAGTTAAAGGCCACCGCCCAGAGCTACCTGCTGTTTCCAAATCCAGACCTCAGTCATGTAATAACTTGATCAAACTGATGCAGAAATGTTGGCAGGATGATCCTGGTGARCGGCCAACATTTCAAGGTAAGATTTCCTCGTAGCTTGGCTGCCCATTTATTCTGCTGTGAGTCACCTTATTGCTCAGGACTCTGCTAATCCTTGGGGTAAAGGCTGAGAAGCTCTGTGACAGAGTAAATAGAGCACATTGTGTGGCGGAGACAATGATACAGGCCACTTACTCATTTGTGGAGGAAGGGATTATCTGAGGACATGTCTGACCATGACAGTGTTATGTAAACACGCCAGGAATAGGCCTTGTACTGAACCAGTCRGGCCATTTAGCCAGAAATTAGGTTTATTTTCTGATAGAGTGTGTCAGGACATAGGCCAGGCTGGAGCTGGTGTGGTTTGCAGTGTGCCAAAGCATTGAAGGAAYTGGCTCTTGAAATTTGTACAGTTGAGAAACCGTATTGTTTTCTTGTAATGAAACAGTTTGCACAGGCACTTCTCTGCCAGTAAAARGTCTGAACTTGTCCAAAGCACCTGTTAGGAATTCAGGTGTGCAGAGAGGGATGTAGCAAGTGTTGTCTCCAGGCAGCTTCATTTAGCATTAATGGGAGAGGTTTGCCTCTTCCCTCTCCTCCTGCTCAGACAAGGAATGAGGACTGAAGGGATGAGGAATTCCRTGTTTTTAAAAAAACATAAATAAATCTGCCAGCAGTACAGTGGTTCCCATGTCACAGTCCTGCAGTGTARCACCAGTCTGGTGTGACTGAAAATGAGATATTTGGGCAGCCCTGTGTGCCCTTGGCTTGGCTGTACACTTGTGAGGAGGTGCTGGATGGAATGGTCTGGACTGGAGTCCTCCTCCCTCAGCATCTCAGAGATTTTAAGTTTGCTTGATAGAGAAAGGCAGCAGGGTATCTCAGAAAGTCTCCTAAAAACCCCAAGCACTAAAACCTTCTCCTGTTTTCTTTAAAGAAATCACTTCAGAAACRGAGGCCCTTTGTGAAAAACCAGAAGATGAAACAAAAGAAATGATAACTCAGGACCTGGACACCAAGAATGCCCCAGAGCAGCAGCCTGAGGTACTTCCTCTTCCACTTCTTGTTCAAACTTGCAGTGTTTTGGGATGAACAGGCTCCTTCATGACCTGGAAGGTTCCAAGGAACCTTCTCTCTGCTACTTTTGAGCACCACCTTGCYTGATAGAAGTGGGTCTTGGTGAAGGAATGGAGTGCACAAATGGCAGCAGGGGCATGGACCAGCTCAGGAAAACCTCAGGGCAGAACCAAATGCAAGTGCATCTTACTCTGTGGAGGGAGAGCAGGACAGTTAGGAAATAAAGGCTGGAACTCTGTGGGTGTGACTGRTTTTAAAAACCATCACAGACAGAAGAGCCACGTGGCTTTGGTGGCTCTGTGAGTACTGATGGAAGCTGCCCTCCTGCTTCTGAAAAAAGTTCAGTGACATAGTGTATAGGTTTCATTTACTACAAATAGTGTTTAAAGGCTACCTGCAAACTAACAAATTTTTGTTTCTTCTGTAGGGCCTCGTGCTCAAGTTTTGTTTGCTGACCTTTCTAAAATGCTTGTGTGCTTCTCTTGAAGGGGATTTGTGCACTGTCCCAGAAGAAACAGGAGCCTGCTCTGCCCTCAGTTAAGGATTACAGTCTCTCAGAGTTGTTGTCCCAGTTGGATTCAGGGATTTCACAGACTATGGAAGGCCCTGAGGATCTCAGCCGCAGCTCTTCTGAGTCCAAACTCGCCTCCAGTGACAAGCGGCTTTCAGGAGTTTCATCTGTAGATTCAGCTTTTTCATCCAGAGGATCCCTTTCCCTTTCCTTTGAAAGGGAGAGTTCAGGTAATGGTCAAGTTTTCCTTTGTAGTTGTTTGGACTGGGGCAGGGCAGTCAWTGGGTTGGAGAGTAGAATAACATTCTGGAAATTAGCCTTGCTTTCCCTTGCTGTCAGCACTACAAATTTGTTTACTGGAGGTAGTTGTTTRAAAGGAAAAAAATWAAAAWAAAAAAAATTATGTGGTTCCCAAACATGATCTAATGAGAAATMATAAATCTCATTTACTTTTGTAGAGGAGTAAACTCCCATTAAAGCAATTACAGAATCAGTCATGTAGAGGTTGGTTGGAAGGGAGGTCACTACTTGTCCAGCATCCCGCTTGAYGTGGAATTAAAGCCACTGCCCAGTCAGGTCAGCTGAGTTTGTGGCTTTTTCAGYTATACTAAGCCTAAACCTGAGCACYTTAGTTTGKGAGAGGACTCAAGCMACCTTCTCAGCAGCACCTRGGACCAYTGTGATAAAGACCCCCKCACTTTTCAGTCCAGTGCTGYRAACCCCAGACATCTGTTTTCCAGTTGGGTAAACAATGGTTAGTGCAGGGAGATCAAACCACAACATCCTTTGGTTTTCATGCCACAAGAAACAGAGTTAGTGGGGGCCCAAATCTGAGCTGAAAATGTTCTGGGCATCCTTTGGGGCAAGGGGTGTAGCTGCCTGCAGGCAGCTAATTGCTGAACCCATGGGCAGGTGAGGTTTGATGGGGATCAGAGCTGTGATGCTGTCTTTTCCATAGAATCTTAGAACAGTTTGGGTTGGAATGGASCTTTAATGAGCAGGGAYATCTTCAGCTAGATCAARGTGAATKWTTTCAGRGATGGGGCATCCAYCACCTCTCTGGGCAACCTGTTCCAGTGTTTCACCACCCTCATGGTAAAAATTTTCTTCCTTGTATCCATTTAGATATTGGTACTACAGACATACAGAAGAGGAAGCTGACGGAGGCRATTTTGTCTGGAGATACCGGCAAGCTGATGAAGATCCTCCAGCCTCAAGATGTTGATATTGTTTTAGATGGGAACTCYAGCCTCCTGCACTTGGCTGTCGAAGCAGGTCAAGAAGAATGTGTCAAATGGCTCCTGCTCTACAAYGCCAACCCTAACCTCACCAACAAGAAAGGGTCCACCCCTCTTCACATAGCCATCGAGAAGAAATTCAAAAGCATCGTGGAGCTGATAATGGCCAGGAAAATCAACGTCAAYGCCAAAGACGAGGACCAGTGGACCGCTCTCCACTTCGCCGCCCAGAACGGGGACGATTTCAGCACCAAAATGCTGCTGGACAAGAACGCGTCCTTGAACGAGGTGGACTTTGAGGGCAGAGCCCCCATCCACATAGCCTGCCAGTACGGCCAGGAGAACATCGTGCGCATCCTGCTGAGGAGGGGCGTCAACGTCAACGCCAAGGGCAAGGACGGCTGGGTGCCCCTTCACTACGCCGCCTGGCAGGGCCACCTGCCCATCGTCAAGCTGCTGGCCAAGCAGCGCGGCGCCGACGTCAACGTGCAGACSGTGGACGGCAGGACCTCGCTGCACCTGGCGGCCCAGCGGGGCCACTACCGCGTGGCCCGCCTCCTCATCGACCTGGAGTCGGGCGTGGACRTCCGCGACGGGCTCCTGCAGACCGCCCTGCACGTCGCCGCCGAGACCGGCCACACCAGCACCTCCAGGCTGCTGCTCAAGCACGGGGCCGACCTGGAGGCCGCCACGGCCGAGGGGTACACGGCCCTGCACCTGGCGTCCCGCAGYGGGCACCTGGCCACCACCAAGCTGCTGGTGGACGAGAGGGCCAGCGTGCTGGCCAGAGGCCCCTCAAACAGGACAGCGCTGCACCTCGCGGCGGAAAACGGGCACTCGGAGGTGGTGGAGGAACTTGTCAGTGCGGAGAGCATCAACGTTCCCGACAGCGAGGGGTTCACGGCCCTGCACYTGGCAGCGCGAGGGGGCCACACCAAGGCCGTGGAGGTGCTCCTGAAGCAYGGGGCTCACACTGACATGCCCAGAGCCCTGTGTCAGACCCTGCTCCCGCCCGCTCAGCAGAGCAGGAGTGGCTCACTCACGGTGTTGTTAAGCGACACTTAAGCAAAAGGCGCCGAGTGGGGCTTTTTTACCTGGGTGAGGAGGCTGTTGGAGCTCAGGGCCTTCTCCAGCCGTGCAGGGATGTGCTCAGCGGTGGCARCTGATGGACTGAGGTGCCTGAGTGTGACTGAGGCCAGGTGTGAGGCCAAGAGCTGCAGTCTGCTGTGGTCTGTGTCGTTCACTCTGTGCCTGCCCACCCTGCCTGGATCCGGATATTTCCCCTCCCAAGGACGTTGTGAGAGAAGGATGCAACTTGTGCATTCCCCCTGCTTTTTATGTGCCAAAGTTATTTAAGAGCTAACATTATGCTTTTTTCCTTTTTTTTTTCCCTCAAAACAAAACAGAACAAAAAAAGATGGCATGGATTTGTGGTTCATTGCAGCAATCAACATTTTGGGCTGAAAGCCTCCAGTGTCGAATAACCACAACAGCAGCCTGCCTGAAATTAATGCAGGAGTTGAAGAAAGGGCTATTTMAGATACAGTTAATCAGGTTTCTGCTACATTTTTTAATGGAGATATTGATTACAGATTTCCATGTACTCAAAGTTTATGAGGCAGACTTAATAACAAGGCAGGATTSAAAAAAAAAAWAAGCAGAAGTAAAAGYTTAACACTGTTGTCTTCATGTACAGTGCTACCTTGTATGTATCCTGGGATCAGTAAACTGGACTAGGTGCTTAGTGGTTTGTCTTAAATGAGCAAGTCAAAAGATGAAATTCATTCTGGACTGGAACTGGATGGTCTGTTCTAACACCATTGTACCRATTTGCAGAACACTGTTTGGAGGGCTGAGGACGAGAACTGATATACTGTGTATATAGGATTGCTACCTGTTGTATGCTTTTTTTCTACTGAAGAAAATAGATTGCYTAGAGTGGGTATGTTTTAATACACCTTTTAATTTCACTCTTTTCGAAGTACAAATGTGGCCTGTTATTAATAAAAAATTGTGATCCACAACTTGTCTGTATTTTGGAGTCAATAAAGCAACTGAAAACCTGTTGATCAGCAACAGCAGAACACAACTATCATGTGTTTAGTGATCATAGAATGGCCTGGGTTAGAAGGGACCTTAAAGACACCTGACCTGGGCAGGGACACCTTCCACTAGATCAGGTTATAAGAGCTCCATCCAGCCTTGTCCTGAGTGATGCTGAAGCCCAAACTGTTGATGTGTTAAGGCTGCCCTCAGTTTTACATTCCCTACAGCTTTACAGAAAGCCAGGAGCTGGAAGGCATGGGAGGTGTTTGTTATTTACAGAACAGAATTGTAGAATAAAGTCTCACACAACTTAACCTTTATGTATGTAACACATTGATGTGCAACTGGGATGGTTTCCTTATGCTGTAGCTGTTTGTGGAGAATGAAATGGAATTAAAAAGTCGATGGTGAAGCCACGCTCATGCCACTCCATGGAGGTCACAAAGTAGTGCCTCACTTAGCAGAGCATGGCAGTCCCAGCAAGCTCCTAAAGGTGCTGACAGTGAAACTTCTCATTCAACAAACAAAACTGTCATTTTCCTACTGCTTCCTTCCCACTTCTTTGGAGGCCAACAAGGTGGCCATGTTTCATTAAGCTGTGCTTAAGCACTGTCAGTATAGCAAATTCAACCACAGACCACTTGGCTTGGCTTAAACACTTGGCTTAGCCCAGCACACACCATTCCCTTCTATTTCACCCTCTCCTGAACAGTGAGATTAAAGATTCTTAAATTCCAGCACTTGCCTGAAGTGCCAAAGAGCTGTAAGACCAGGTAACAGGAGTCTTGCACCTCCTAATAAAGGTGGTTCACACCAGCAAGACAAGGGGAAAGTACACTTATAAAATGCTTTTAAAACAGCTCAAACAGTGCTTCGCCAGTACATTCCTTCAGTGCCTAATAATAATAGTACATTAGCTTCTAATTAAACATGAGGCCACACTCATGAGTCCTTATTTCCATGCTGTCTTTCACAATAACAGGCACCAGCTATGCATTGCAGAGAAGCAATACAGCTGGCACTAGACAAAAAAAACARCAAAGGATTGCAATGACATGCTGCCAGTATTGGAGTGGGTATTTTTCCCTTGAAACAGCCTTCCTTGGGGGCAGGAGGGGTGAATGGGGGTGCTAAATTGGCACTAATGCAGCAATTAGGAATTACTGTTTTGTAAAGGTCTCCTAAGGGTGACTTTTCTAGTCSTATGTGCACTCCTCTGACTTAGCTGAAGTCTCTGGCTGTTGACCTAAAGCTTACAGCCATTTCTTTGCCTCTTTCCAACCTCAGGTGTGTTCTTTAAAAAAAAAAAAAAATCCTGCAGGCTTGGGAGGTGGGTTTGAGTTGGTGTGGGACACAAAGGGCTCCATGGAGCTGAGCCTGCTCCCTTGCAGGTGAGAGGGCTGAGGGATGAACACCAGCTCTTCCTGCTCACCTCCAGGATCAGGCAGAWCTTGCAGGGTTTCTACAGACACTCTGCCCATCTGCTTCCTTCGGGCCTCTGACCATGGCCCCAGGTGGCGATTTCAGCCCAGGGAGAAACACAAGGGGAAAAAAAAAGTACAGTGAAATGATGCTCATGACCATAACCTTCACCTTYCCATCTCCAGGTGTGGTTTTTCTGCCCGCACAGCTCCGGTGGCACGGCCTGGGCTCCTGCCAGCGCCCGCTGGTGCCGTCTCCCCAAGCAGGAGCCCAGCAAGGAGCCTCACACCATCCCCATCCCCGACTCCTCCATCGCAGCCTCCTGCCCCGGGGCACACACAGCCCCTGCTGTGTTACCTGTCTCTGCAGCAGTTCGTTCCCAGCACCGGGCTGCTTTATTTACCTGCGCTCGGCGCCGTACAGGCCTCGGGAGGACTCGACAGGCCTGCGGTTCAAACACGCTGCTGCTCCGCTCGGCAGAGGGGGGGAGGATTGCTGGGTGATTGCAAAGAGGCCCCGAGGCAAACCTCAGCCCTTTCATTCCTGCCTCCTCTCCTCTCTTGCACCACCTYGGCTCCACTCGGCGTCAGGGCCTGCAAGAAAAACAAGGCATGTGGGAGCTGCTCTGCGGGGCCTCCCTCAGCAGCGAGGCCTGGAGGAGGGGATATCTCTTCTCCTCCTCCACGCTCCTTTCACCCCAGCTGGGTGGCAGGAGGTGCAGACCAGCTCCTGGGGGTCTCCAAAAATCCCAGGCAAAGCCTGCAGGTGCTAAAGTGCTCCTGGGGCGCAAACCTGTGTCACCTCCCTGGCTGTCTGCGGGCTCAGCTGTTGATCGGATCCCGTTGTCCCTGTGCCTTGGGGAGGGAGCATCCAGCCTTTCCTTTTGATGTGTTTCTTCGGAGGAGATGCACACAGGCAAGGAAGACAGAGCAGTGGGTTCTTTAGACACCAGTCCTGGGGCCAGGGGGTTGAKGGAAGATGCCCAGCTGGACTTTGCCTGTCCTGTTCTTTGTCCAAAACYGCCTGAAAATGCGCCCAGGCCTCTGCATGAAGCCTTGGTGACAACTTTGGCCGCACCAGTTTGGTGTTGGAGAGGGATGGATCATCCACAGCGCTGCTCCACTGCCTCCCCTCTCCGTTCTGGGACCCTCTTTCATCCAGGGCTGTGGTAAAATGCCAGACCCAGGCACTCCTATGGAATCACAGAATCGYTTAGGTTGGAAAAGACCTCCGAGGTCATCGAGTSCARCCATTAACSCAGCACTGCCATGTCCACTGCCATTGCCAACCCAAGCCAGGGAGAGACTCAAGCCCCAAGGCGAGTGCTGATTAAGCAGGGCAGGGTGAGAGCACAGGAAGCCCTTTCCAGGGGAGGTGGCACGGGCAGATCCCAACACGTCCYGAGCGTCAGGGGCTGTCGGCAGTGAGGCGCGGGGCTGGGAGGGCAGCGAGCTGTGATGGAGAGCAGGGTGGGGAGGCTGTGCCCCAGGGACACTGCCACCCTGCAGAGGCTGGCATGACACCCAGCTGGGCTGGAAAACCCTCACTGCTGCACCAGAGAAGTCCTGAGCTTATAGAGAAGCACTCAGCAGGCACTTGAGGGATGGGGTTTGAAATCAGTGCTGCCACTGCCTTATTTACCTGGTGTTTTTGAAATGCTGTGGGAGAGGCTTTCAGGCTTTGCTCTGCAGTGATGTAGAGCTAAGACCATTTAAAAACTAATAAAGAGCAACTTGTGATCTGCACGTGAACACCTTGTCTAAGAGACTTGAGTAGAAACATGCAGAAGTGTAAAACAAACACTACAGCTGTGGCAACGAGAAGGGGAAAGAAGTTCTGCACTCTGCCCTGGAAGGGCAGGCAGGAGCCCGTTTGCTCTGCCCCAGGGGCACAGAGTAACCCTTGACCGTGACAGGAATAAGGGCCATGGGCCAACTCAGAACATGCACAAGGAGAGAAATTTGCCTGATGAGTCTCCCCCACCCCAGTCTCCATTGCCTGTTGGGATCAGAGGAAATAAATCCTGGCAGAGCCAGTTTTCACWGGAGTTCATGCCCTGACCCTGCCTCAACAGGGACTGGGTCCAATACGTTTCCCTTTTATCTATTTAAATAGGATTGCTTTTCTTAGTCCACTAACAGGCAAAACATGCCAAGTCCTGTGCTGAATTACTGATGTCTGCTGTGTTTTAAAACCCCCAGTGAGGCTGGCTTTGCCCCAGCATTGCCTTGCTTTTGCAAAGATGCTTAGCTAGGGGCATTGTAGGAGGTTTAGCAGGCCTCAATTACAACTGACATTGGAAACTTCTATCACAGTAGCTACATCCAAAAGGACACGTGCAGTGGGATTTAGGCATTTGCAAAATCAAAGTCTAGACATTTGTGGTGAATATAAAGGCTGACTTCAGCCTAACCTCTGCCAGCCTCTGCAGCTCACAAAAGACTACATCGTCCTTTAAAAAAAGGTGAGMTTTAAAATCTGTTCAGCAGACCAGGCCATCCCAACTTGAAGAAGATGCTGGATGCCCTGAGATTAAYTTAGCCCGACGACTGACCTCCCAAAGCAGAAAAGCCTTTATTCCCCAGGTCTCAACACAAATCCAGATTCTGATGGTGATTTATTAAAGAAAGGTGGTACTGCTCCATTGCTCACCAAGCCAAACTGCTCTCAGGATCATCTCTGTTCTCCCCTTAYCCTTTGGGCTCCTGACACATTTCTCACTGCACCAATTCCCAGGGAAGAAGTTTCCTTTAGTGCAGCAAACCAGGGCAGCCAGTGCAGATGCAAGCAAGCTCTTTGGCCACAGGTACAACCCACAGCCTGCACCTCCCTCCCTTTCACCAGGGCAGCATTTTCTCTGCCAAAAAGGTCCCAGCTCTTAAGTAATTTCAAAAGCAAAAACCTTTGCAGAGTTGGAAACTGAGGGGGCTCATTACCCATCCTTGTCTCTGCCAGCTTTGGGGAAAGAGAGAGCTGCAGAACTGCTCCTGGCATCCCCATGGCTGTGCCAAGGATGCAGCCCCAGACCTGCTTTCAGCACAGCACCCTTCCCAAAGGCCTGCAGGGACGAGGCAGCTCTGCAGTAGCTCTGCAGCAGCTCTGCAGCAGCTCTGCARCAGCCCTYTGCCCCGGGTAGCAGCAGGCTYGGCGTGTGCCAGCAAGCACCATGCTACAGGTGGCTCCAGCTCACGGRGCTGGCAGGGCTTTGCCAGCCAGTTTTTGGCAGGGAGGCAGTGTTGCTGATGCCACTGGACTTTATCCATTCATTTCTCCTCATTAGTAACCAAAGCAGCCACTCGAGCCAGGGTGAAGCCCCATGGTGCAGGCTGTTGTTAATGAGCTGTGCTGGCAAGCACACCCAGCAAAGGGCTGGGGAGTCATCCTGGCTGAGAACCAGCCTGTGCCACTGGGGAAGCTGAGGCACAGCTGATCCTCCYCCTCCTCCCTCTGAGCTTCCCTTACCTCTCAATTTGTTGAGAGGTAGCTCAACTCCTCCTTCCTGGAGGAGTTGAAAGAAAAAAATAAGCTAAAAGGCCAACAAATCTGGAGGAATACATTGGCCTCTCCCTGCTGGCAGAGGCCTGTGCCTAGAGGGGGTTCCCTTTTTCCCCCCAGTGGGGTGGGTGCTGGCAGCTGGAGGGCAGGGGGGAAGCAGGGCTGGCTTGGAGTCAGGCAGAGGGTGCAGTCCCCAGGGGCACAGCTGGCCAAGCTCACCCTTGGAAAGGGACTGTTCTGCTCCATGACATTTTCAGGACTGTGCTGACAGATTCTCTAGCCTGAAGCAAGCCAAGAAAAGGTGCTCCAGGGGAGGCTGACATTCCTTTAACAACAGCAGCCTGTTTCCAAGGGATTTTATGCATTTTATCCATTAAAACCAGAGGGACACCAGCCTATGGGACTTGGCCAGTGATGCCTTCAGACATATGAACTGCTCCTTCARTTGCCACCTCCTCTGCACCCTCCTGCCCCACACTGCAGCACCCTGCTYCAGCCAATGCTCTACAGTATCCAGAAGAACGTGTAAAGTCAGGTTGTTTCCATGTAAAAATTCCCAGAACTGCTCTGAGGTGTGCCACAAAGGCCTCCAGTGCWTGCCACTACTTTGTCCCCTCTGTGAGCTTGCAGGCAAGGGCTCCTGCAGTGGCACAAGTTGGCACAAGGGTCACAACAAAGCAGAGGGACTTCCCAGGGAAGGACCCAACCCACTGATCAGCCCCATATCTCAGCTCTCTGTGAGGAACCAACAGGGACAGGGGGAGGCTGGGTGAGGTAGGAGGCAACAGGGATGGGATCTCAAGCCACTCCAGCTTTTTAGCATGGCTCTTTCCTCACTGGCCTCACAGGGACAGCCRGGTGCCTGTGCCCCTCCCTGCACTGGCACACACGTGCCCTCCCACAGGCCTGTGCTCACTCACACAACACTCACTTCTTATTTTTACTCTGAAAATTGCCCACTTCTCAAGGCAGGGAGCTCTCAGGTCGCTGCATCCACCAAACTCCTGTGAGAGAAAGAACTATGATTCATCTCAGAAAAGGGATAGGTATGAAATTGGACTGTGGGAATAAAAAAAGCAGTGCAAAGATGGATTCTGAGAAAATGCCACTAAGGCTGGGGAAAGAGGTAAACAATRGATGGAAAACGGAGCAAACATGTAACTATATGTAACTGTTTATGCAAGGAAAAGAAAGAAAAAAAAAAACCCAACAAAACTGCACAGAAGCCTAATGACAGCACAGAATCACTAATGAAGATTTCAGCCTCTCTCCCAATGACAGCCAGAGGAAGCCAAAGTGACACCAGGAAAAGAGCGCATACATACATGTAAAAACAATAGACTTTATAGGAAATAGAAACTGCTGAGAAATGCTCATGTATGTGTATAAAAACCTCACAAGACTACCCTTTGGGGTGTGTGTTGGTGGAGTGCAGCTCCCCCGTGTACCCAGCACTGTTTGCTCGTTTTTTGCTGAACATAAATGAATAAATAACTAAATTTTGATTACAAATTGGAGTGCAAATTATCATTCTTAACACTCCCCCCAGCACAAGCTGCTCACAGACAGGGCCATCACCCCTTGCTTTCAGGGGCAGACTAAAACATGAGAAAGGAGGAGGCAGTGACTCATCTCTGCTTGTGCAATGCTTTGCTGACCTGATCCCACCTTCTGCTGATCCCACAGCACCTCTCCCCTTTAGCTACTCCATCCCAGCTCCCTGAGGTCCATCAGAGCATCCACGTGGCTAAAAGCTGCCTCAGGGTGTGTCCCTTGAGGCTGCCAGAYACATCACAGCTCTGCCACAACCCCATAATCCACTCATAATCCAGTCAGAAAGCAAATCCCATCTGCAAAGAAAGAGGAAAAAACATCCACCTGCTCAGCCATGAACACTGGTATGGTTGTTCCCAACTCAGAAARCACAACCTGGGTCAGACCAGCATTCCTCAAATTCAGTTTGGCCTCAAAAGTTTCCAGTGTTAAAAGCCCAAGGAAAAATCAAATCGTAATTCCTCTCTAAGCAGTTAGGAAATGTGTGTGTGCTCAAAGGGAAAACACCTTCCACATCTCAGCCACTTATCAGTGTCCCCTTTATCTATAGAAAATATTTAAACATTTCCAGAATCCTACACTGTTCTTCAGTTATGATTTTTAAAAAAATACTAATATATACATATATATTGTTATACATATTCAGACACATAAATATATATGTGTGTGCATATATATATTCACACACAAAAAAAACCCTTGACAGCATTTATTTGATCAGTCTAAGACACAGTCTAAGACACACTGCCTTTGGATTCTGCTTCTACCTCCWCTTGTGGCAGAATTAGTCATCTTTACTTTTTAGCAGCCACACAAGACAGGATACAAACTCCTGATTCCCCTACAACGCCACTTGTTGACAACAGTTCCAACCTTATCCCATCCCAACAACCCAAATCCAAACCCAGGTGCAAGGACTTGGGTCCAAAAGGGACGTGAGGCTGCTGCTCCTGCATCACCAAAAACTAAAGGAGCTGCAAGCAGCTGACTCACTTTTGGCCTCATYTCTTTGCAGTGGTTTATTGTGGTTTATTTGTGCCAGSCTGGATGGGGCTCTGAGCAGCCTGGTCCAGTGGGAGRTGTCCCTGCTGTGGGGTTGGAACTGGRTGATCTTTAAGGTTCCTTMCAACCCAAACMATTCTATGACTCCTCCCCTTGTCCCCCAGCTGCCACCTTCTCCATATTTTAATAACTATTGCTCCTCTAAGGGTCATTCTTTGGCTCATAAAAAAGGGATTTACCAAGTATTTCTTACCTCCATTGCAGACATACATGTGCACACACAGAGCGAGCAATTGCAGAGCTATATTGCTTTTTATCAAGACTCTTCCTGCCCTTCTGCTGTTTTCCCAGTCTCTATTTGTTTCCCCACATTTACTCTAAGGCCCWGAACRTGTCCCAGATTAACAAAATTCACCWGAGACCAAGATGCAAGGGGCAAAAATTTCCAGCCAAGTGGATGAAGGCTCCCAGCAAAGTTAGGTTTACGTATCTCAGCTAAAAATGTCCCCTTGMCCCTTTCCTCTGCCTGGTGAGTGCCAGGGGCTCTGTGCCAAGGCCTGGCAACTCCTCACCAGCCACCTTGTCGTGCCAGAGGATTATGGCTTCCTCGAAGGCCTCCTGAGAGGCTTCAATTATCTTCCTTGATCAGATATCAAAGCTCCTGTGCCAGCAGCCAGCGACAGGAGCAGACCCAGCCGCAGAGAGGATCTGCTCCTGAGCAAGGCTCTGGGTGTCCTGCAGGGAGAGCCAGCCCCAGCACCTCAGCTCCACAGAAAGCTTCATTTCTTGAGAGCTCTGCTCTGGGAGAGGCACAGCCCAGCTCTTTGGAGATGCTGGGGCTTTGGGGGCAGCTCTGCTGCTGCCCAATGGACCATGAGAGTTGAGTGGAAAAAAAGAGGGAAGTCATTGGTGCTGCTGGAGAAACCTGCCARAGCCAGCCTCAGTTTTTGGGTTTGGCTCCCCATCCAGTGCTTTTAACTCCTTAAAGCTCTCCCTGAACAACCAATCCAGTCCTCCAGTTTTRCCCAAAAGGAATTTGGCTGACAGCAGGGATGTTAAGATGTCAGCACGAACATGTCTGATGCCAGCAGAGTTTGGCTGCAGATCCGAGTTCTGACACCATTAACACCTAATGAGGATATAAATATTATATTGTGACACACATAAGATCACCAGKTTTCCATGGAATATGTTCTTGTTGAGGAGCCAAGAAATAATCCTTAACCATGGATTAAATTTAGTGCTATTTGACACCTTCAACCAAGCCATTAAGAGAACCTGGGGCAGGAAGATTTCCTCACCAGAAATACTCACATCTGGGTGAGATATTTTCTAGCATGCATGCAAATAAGAGGTTATGAGGCTCTCCAAGGAATAGTTGCTCCAATCTAGTGCCTGCTGTTGTGCTTAGGCTACATTAAATGCTGATCTCTTGTCTGAAAAAGGTCATTAAGCTGCAAATGTAACTGTCCTGTCTTTTTTCAACTCAGTCTTAGCAGCAAACTTCACCCACCAGGATTTAGGCCAGGTCCTAGATGCCCACATTTGGTGTCCCTTGAAACAGCATCTGCAGGGGTGTTGTCACTGCAGGGTGACCCAGCTGTACCTCCCAGGCACCACACATGCCCAGGGTCCAGCCTGCCCTTCCTTTCCTCACTGGAAGGGTGCTCAAGCCTCCCTTCATCTCCTGATCCTCTTCTGGGCCCTGCCCTTTGAGCCGCGGTGAATTCAGGCACCCAGAGCTGAAAGGTGAATCCTCAGTGACTCACAGGGCAGGGGAGGGGGAAGGAGGGGAAATGAACACAAAAGACAGCCCATTTATTTCAGCCCTCTCCAGTGGAGGTTTTCTCCTCTGCCTCCTGCAGGGCTGCACTGTGATCTCCAGAGGCTGGAGGTGTCTGCTTCCCTGGAGAAGCTGTTTCAGTGTTTTGTGGGAGTACAGCTGCCAGCATCCCCTGTAACTCAGCCTTTTATCCTGCACAGTCACTACAGGGTTTTTCTGTCTCTCCCTGACACCTACAGTGGAGGTCCCCAGGGTTCCTTCTCTCACTTCCTCCTATCTGAGCTGAGTTATTAAGAATCTCTCTCTCTAGCAGCAGCAAAATGGGGACAGACATGGCAAACTTAAGAATTCAGTGACAAGAAAGCCAATTCCTGCAAAAGAAAAGTGGAGGAAGAACACCAAGAAGAGAGCTGGAAATGAAAAGCACATTGTGGAATTACACAGCATCCCTGTAACAAAATCAGTTATACAGYTCCTTGTGAGGGCACATATTTGCATTATTCATAGGGTATTAATTACACARCTCCTAATTTTTCCTTTTGAGACTTTGCCCTCAACACCTGCATCAGGTAACCCAGCAGCGCTTTYCTGCCTCCAACACAGCCTATTCAGTTTTTCCCCTCCTGCCTAATTATGACAATTACTTTCTTATCCTCCTCTTTTTATTTCCCTTGACTCCCATTGTTTGAAGCAGCCATTCCATCTTTAATGTTCCTGTACCAAAGTTGCTCTCTGCAGACCCCACCCAAGACAGCACCGTGATATCACCTGGTGTCAGGTAACAGCTGCAATCAGCTCTCCACCAGGTGCTTTTCTGACAGCTCCTGACAAAAAGGAAGCTGTGKGTTTGTTTTGTTTTCCTCTGACTGCTGCACCTCTCCCTGGCCTCCTCTTACCATCCATTCCTGCTCGGAACATGCTGGATGGACAGGGTTGTGTGGTGTCAGAGGCTGTTCCAGAAGTGACAGGGATGCCAGGGAAGGGCTCAGCCTCAGCACAGCCTGCCAGCTCCTCRGAGCTGAAATCCGTGGCACCAATGGTCTGAGCATCACCAAGGACTCAGAGTCCTCCCACAGCTGCTCCAGGCAGCAGTGCAGGGTCTCACCCCACAAATCAGGTCAGGGGCTGCACTCAGGCCACAGCAAGTAACATTCTTACCAATTAATTATTGAAAGCACTAACAGAGGACCAAAAAAACACATTTGCAARGGCTAGAAATAGGTGACCAACCCAGACTATTAAACCAAGGCGAATAGGGCCACTCAGCAACACTCAACCACAGTTGTTTAGGTTGTTCATTAAATCTAAATTTTCAYAGCCAGATGGAATGCAGCACACCCAGCTCTGGGTGTCCCTGCAAGTGTGCCAAAGCTCCCCCAGCAACCAGGGGAGAGAAAAAAAGAGGAAAACTCAGTATATTTGTTCATCCCACCTTTCTCACTCATGGGGGAAGGAAGGAAGGAAGGAAGGAAGGAAGGAAGGAAGGAAGGAAGGAAGGAAGGAAGGAAGGAAGGAAGGA
>CADDXX010000455.1:584994-624392 GCA_902810485.1 Alauda arvensis
ACCTCAGGGTTATCACTGGAGCTACAAGAGGGTTTTGGTGTAGGAGATGGAGCACTGGGCTCATGCCTGAGTTTAGAGGGAGGCAGAGGAGTGCAGGAGTAGTAGAGCCAGGTGTCTCCTCTGATGGGTCCTCCTGGGGCGAGTGCTGCTTGTGAGAGATTGGCAAAGATGATTGTCCAACAGTCTGGGTTGAGCTGCCCATGCTCCTGGGCTTACACTGTGGTTGGGTTATGCCTGTGGACACAAGTGCAGAAGGAACCAAAGAGCTGAGCCTAACATTCTGCTTTTAGCAGGGACTAAAGACCTCCTGTAAGTGCTGCTGTCTCTAGGGGTAATCATGTAATCCACCCTGAGCTAACAGTGCTTCTTTAGTCTCCTGTGTTAGGGTTGGGGCTTAGGGCTGCCTTGACAGGAGATAACCTGTGGAACTGAGGCATGGGGGCAAGATTCTGAAAGGCTGGAGACACTGGCTGAGGATTCCTGGGCCTTGGGATGATGCCTTAAGTTTTAGCTTTTATGTTTTTCAAATTCTGTGCTGCCCAGGGGTGTAGTTCTGAGACTCACATTAAGTGGCAGTGAGCTCTTCACAGAGCAGGGAGACGAAACAAATCCTTTCCCTGCTGGAGACCAAGGACACAGAGTCAGACCCAAAAACACACACAAGGGTGGGCTGAAGGGAGAAACAAGAAGGATGAGACCTCACAGCCTGAAGCTGTAACTGGACAATTAAACCCCAATGTACAAATGGACAAAAATTTTAAAAAGTGTGAGACCTTGTGATCGGGGGTCCATTTTGTGACCATTCCCAGTCCACCTTGGGTGTAGCCCTGGTCAGGCTCTCGTCCTGCCCAAGATGTATCCTAAAGGCCTTTCAATAAATATCTCCTTTATTCTCCAGCTCTGTCCAGTCTCTGTTTCAGGCCAGCCTTCCCAAGGCATCAGGGAAGGCTCAGAGCTGGAGGCACATGTCAGGTGATCTTTTGAATGTATTGGGTTTGCATGGCAACATTTTGGGGTTTGGGRGTGAGCTACAGGGATGGCTTCTATGAGAAGCTGCTAGAAGCTTCCTTTGTGATCAGAAGAAATAACAYGAGCAATGTTACCTAGAAGATTATTGCAAGCCAATGGTCATCATGGGAACAGGTAACTCATTCCAGTAACACTTAACATCCATTTGTCCTAAACAAGGGTATCTGATCCAGCATTCCTGGCACCAGTGATCAGCCAAGTTTGCCACTCAGTTTTTTTCACAGTGAGGAAAATTACTTTCCTGAGATCTCACACCCAGAAGAATCAAYGCTGGATTACACCAGGAGGCACTGGCCCATTTTAGCCTTACAGTAAAATCYCTTCTGCCTTCTGAGCCAACCAAAGACCCTCTGCCTCCACATAAATCAGCCCTTATCTTAGCCAGACAGGCCCTGCAGATGCTCATGTTATATCAGACTCTTCAGCTCCTGCTCTCAGCACTCAGTGACGCGGAGCTGAACCTAAGTGAATTATGACCCTTCTGCCCCAGGTGATGCTGACTCCTCAGTTTTATGGGACTACAAGAACCAAACAGAAATTACAGCTTTGTGAGCAGCCWGAGCCCTAATGATGGGGTGATATCCTTGCTTACAGGCCCTGAGCTGGCACAAAATGAATGAGGATTCTTCACCCACAGGGTAGCCATCCTATTTTTAAATGTCCATCAGGACACAGCAGAACAGGATGTRAAGCCCAAGAGATCTTCAGCCTGTGATGAACCAGCCCCTGACCATCCTGCTTTCTGTCATGGCTTCTTTTTCAAATCACACCTGAACAAATCACAGATCACTGTTTTCCCTCAGGATGACACCCTCACTTTTGCTYGTTTGGCCTTGCAGGCACACAGACAATTGATCCATGCAACTCTTTAGTCCCTTAGTCTTCCACGTGGTCCCTGAGACACAGGAGCCTCCATCCCCCACCCACGTGGCACCAGGGCTAATCTAAGCCCAAAGGCAGTGGAAACGCCCCTGAATGAAGCTCAGGGCTTCATTCAGCAGGAGCTGAGGAGTTTCCTGTTTTACCRTGAGGTAAATCCAGGAGCCTGGGATGAGAGCCTGCGCAGCGTCTTGGAGGGATTAGTGTTTTTCATAAGGATGAGCTCCCAGAGCTCCTGTGCTAAGATGAGGGCCAAGATTAGGAACAGCAGGATTGGTGGAGCCCATCTGATCCACAGAGCTCACAAGCAGGAGGAGGGCTGGCATTAAAACAAGCCAATGACTTTTGGGCTATTTTGGGAYGAGGCAGGGACTCCCACATTTGTGTCTACAGGCACCACACTTAATGCTTGGGTTGGCAGAGCCTGTTTTCCTGCTGTAATTGGCCCAGTGGGAAGGCAGGGTGGGAACTGGTGTCAGGGTTATTTAGCCCTCCTCACCATCACTGTCTGGCCAAACYCACCATCAGCTCCACCCGTGGGGCCTTCCCAGCTCCTTGTTCAGGCCACACTGACTCCACTTTGCCCAGTGCCACCAAACCTCCAGCTTCTGGTGTCTCCTAATCACCCCTGGGCAAACAGCAGCTTATCAAWGGAGGAGGACCAGGCAGGATTAGGGATCAAAACAATGCAAGGGAGATCTCAGCCAGCTTCTGAATCATTCAGGGCTGGGAGGCTGGGATTAGGGATGGTGCCACTGGAAGCCAATAGCTCCTTTTTTTAATTTTTTTTTTTCCTGAGGTTGGGATGCTACTCCATGGCATGGCAGATTTTAAATACAGGCTTGGCACTTTATCCCAAAAGTCTATGCCAAATGATAAATCCTGGAGATTTGCATAAACACTGGTGTCAGTCTGGATGGCTTCTGTGTAACTCTGGGGCATGTGTGGATCTCCTGGATATACAATGGCAGGAGCAAATAACTTAATAGGTCTGTTGTGAGTAAAGCCTGCATCAAAGGCTGGAGTTGAAGTCCTGATTAAGAAAACCCAGGGATGAAAAGCTAAGCTGATTTACACATTTTGCAACACCTCCCAAGGTAGAATGAGGGCTGCTGGTAATAGCAGCAAGCGTCTCCTGGTTTGTCTYGGGGCACAAGTTGTTCTCCAGACAAACACAGGCAAGCCTAGAACCGGGCTTAATATTAGGGAAGGAGACAACTGAAGACCTCTTTATTGTTGTTTTCACTTTAGCTTAGAGCATTGCAGTGGCTGCTGGCCTGGCARGAGATTATCAATGTGCTCAGCACTYGCWGCTGGGCTGGTGCCCAGGGTTGGTCAGGGTGCTGCAGTCAGGGCTCAGACAGTGGCACTTTTTGCTCAGGCCCAGGAAGTCCACAGGGATCAGTTCAGGTTAACACCAGAGCCACCTGCCCTCACCAGCACCAGCTTTGCTCCTCAGTCCTGCCATGAGAAACCATCTCAGAACCAGCCCCACTGCTCTCGTGGCACCACCCAGCCAGGCTCTGTGTCCCTTGCTCCTGCTCCCTTGTTATCCTGTGCTGTTCTGCAGCACAGATGTGTCCTGACACCCATTAGACAAGATATATCCAGGGAATTTATCCAAATCATCAGGGGAATTGCTTRGGAGCCACAGATTCCAGAGAGCACMTGCTGCTCTCCCCCCATGCCCCACTCCACCAATAGCAGATGCTGGCTTAGATGACCTGTCTGAATTTTTTCCATTCCAAATTAATTCACTTTAAAAATGTGCATCTTTTTTWAAAGTTACTAATTGAAGATTTATCTTCTTTTCAAGGTCATTGTTATCTATTAGGGGTGGAGAACCTCTGTTGACTCTGAATAATTGCCTTTCTACTTGCAGCTGGCATTACTGAGAGGGCCATTGAACACAAAGCAATGTGAACTTCGGTTTATAAAATTTACATTTTATTACAATAATCTTTCACATGAGAGGTACCTCTGCCTCTTTTATGTACCCCTGTCCACCTTCATGTGCAAATGTATTGCTCATGAATTTTAATGGATATTGGAAATGCTCAGAGGAGTGAGAACAGYCTTTTTTTCACTGGCCACAAACACAATATGACAGCACTAACATTTTTTTTCCACCCTGCTCATATTTTTTTTTTGATCCTGGCTTCTTGTTTAATAATAAACCAGGCTGTGAACACACTGACTCATCTCTTGTTTTCTCAAAATAGTGAGAAGTTTTATTTATTTTTTTAATCAGTAACTACCTGAGAGAAAGGAATGCCTCATAAGATAAAGGCATTTAATTAGTTTGTTTGCTGTTAAGAAAAATATGTAGGTGGATGTGGGCGAAATGCCAAGCCAAAGTGGTCTGGCTTTGCTGACAGTTCAGCAAAAGAAAAAGATTAGACGTCATGGAAAAAATTACTCCCTGAACAGGAAAAGCTGGACATGGCACATATTTCTCTCCATGCTCCAGCTTTGTAACAGTAAAAGGAACCTCTAGCAGCAGCTAACAGAACATATTTAGTGTGCAAGAGGGCTGCAAGACAACAAAGCTGGCTGAATCACAGCGCTTTGGTAATTACATGGGATTTCTTTCAAATCTCCTGTTCATCACCAGTGTTATTTATTAATATTATTATAGCAAGAGCTGCATCCCTTGTGTCCCCAGACTGCACAGAGGCCAACACGTCAGCACAGCTCAGGGCACTGTGARCCTTTGGCTTCACTCTGCACGTTTCAGAGCAGACCCAGACATCAGGATACTTTCATTTACAACTCAGRGCACACTACAAAGCAGAATAACCTTTTGGAACCGGGTTAGCAAACAAACAGCACCGTATCAATCACCCTAATCTTGATTTTAATGCTGTTCACATTCCTGCGGACACGGAACACTCGAGGTACAACGTGCTGGAATCCCAAAACACAAACAAATCCAGAGAGCCCATAACGTAGCACAAATCTGCTTAGAGCTTGGCCATTCTTGCTGAAGGCCAAATTTGCCACTGGACATCCTCTGTCCCCTGTTCACAGCTGGGTCCTTCTGGTCTGCTGCTGCCGAGGAACTGCTCCCCACACTTGGGTTTGTGCCACATCTGAGGCGGGGTTGCGCCTGTCTGCACCAAACTCATCTCCAGGGACTGCAGGGCATTTCAGACAAAGCTTTCCAGCTGGCTGCTGCATCAGGAAAGTCTACCAGCATGTTTTGTATACAGTATCTTTAATGCCAGCCATCCTTTACCCTTTAGACTTTTGTCCCAGATAACAGCCAAACAGCTCCATACCCTTCCTGAAATCCACGGGTCTTATCGTGGTGACCCAGCTTTTATGATCACTTAGTTCACTCCCACCTTTGGATTGTTCAATCCATTTCTGTTCACCAGGAAGGATACTGAAATAGGCAGTCCATTATTAGCTGCCTCCCATTTCTGAGAKGAGCTGTCTCTCCCATGCTGGAGGAACCTGGCCACACAACTCCTTCTCCTGCTGACCTTTTTCTCTTGACCTTTGGGAGAGTGAGGTGTCCATGTGTTTACCACATGGTCCCACCCTCAGACAGTCATTATAGGGATTTTTTTTTGTTTGTTTGTTTTTTAAATCACCATGCATCCCTTTCCATACTGTAGAAGTCTGTTACAGACCCTCACATCATATTACCTTGGTTTTCCCTTTTATAATTGAAGGGTTTTTGTGTGCTTGRCTTATGAGGAACTTTGTGAGATTTCTTTGCAGCCACCCAGTCCAGGTGTGTGTAAAGGGCACATTTGTACACACATCCAGGAGAAATTGAACCCAGTGGGAGGAATCTAGTTTTGAAGAGCAAGACTGACMCTCCCAGCAGCTGATAGTGATGGCACAGGGACACAAGAGCAGGGATATATGAAGAGGTAACAGGAATTTGTGTCAGGTCAAATACCACACAATGAGCAGATTGAGAATGAAAAGCCAGCAGGAGGTGAATGATCTGCTCCCCAACCAGCAGAGAGAAACCTGGCTGTCACACTCTCTTCTCCACATGATCTTGCCTTGCATGGTCCCTTATCCCATCCCAACTTCCCTTTCCCCCGTGCCCCAGCAAGGCTTCCAACCTGTGCCTTGCACAACTCTGATGTCTCTGGGAGAGGGGATGGGAGCCCTACCTGAACAGGCAGCACCTGGCTCAGCACTTCTGGCTGCTGAGGCAGGGACACCGAGGGCAGTGCCCWCACCAGAGGCTAAAAGGGTGGGACTGTGCCTGGGAAGCCACRGCTCGGGCACCAGTGGCAGCTTTGTCCCTCAGCACAGACACCAGCAAATCTTCCACGCTCCCAGGCAGGGTTTGCAACTGGTTATTTCACCCTGCACTGCCATTGCATCAGTGTCAGACACCTTAAACCTCAGCKGGTTACTTTTCCTTTCAGGCATGGCAAGAGTAGAGGGGGGGGGGAGAGAGAAAAGAACAAGATTAGTTCTGAATTTTCTCCTCCAGGAGAAATTATAAATTAAATCCTGGGTTAATAAATTTGCTTTACCCAATCTGGCTCCCTAGAACGAGGCTAAAGGCAACAAGTTCTGCCTCACTCCATCCACGTGGCTTGGCCAGCTGCTGACACAACCATCGTTTTGCAACACCTTGCCTGCACACATACCAGCGTGGGCCTCCCTCCTCTCCTGCCATTACCCTCCCCAAAATCATGAGCTTCTCCCTCTCCTGCAACCACACGTGCTGTTTTCCACCAGGGAATATCCCTGTGCACACACAGCTCTCRTTGCACGGGGCTGGGGCTGAGCTGTTTCTGTGCTTGGCTGAGTTTGAAAGCTGACTCTTGAGCACAGAGGTGTGAAATCTCCACCCTGATGGCAAATTCCCCGGCGTTGTGCCCTGCAAAGTCCCACCCATGGTCCTCATCCTCTCTGCTCTTTGTCCAGTCTCTTTTTCCACGCTTTTGTCCCAAAGGATGCTCCTGGATTCCCATTTCCCCACYCATARAGYGACYTGGGTTGGAAGRGACCTAAAAGATCATCTTTTTTCCACCCCCCTGCWATGGGCAGGGACACCTTCCACYATCCCAGGTTGYTCAGAGCCCCATCCAACTTGTCMTTGGACTCTTCCGGGAATGGGGAATCCACAACCTCTATGGGCAACCTRTTCCAGTRCCTCACCATCCTCAATTARGAATTTCTTCCTAATTTCTACCCTAAATCTGCCCTCCTTCAGCTTAACACCAGCCCCCTTTGTCCTATCACTGCACACCCTTGTGAAAAGTCCTYATCCATCTCTCTTACAACCCCTTTGGGTACTGGAAAGCGCTCTAAGGTCTCCCTGGAGCCTTCTCTTCCCCAGGCTGAACAGCCCCAACTCTCTCAGCCTGGCTTCATAGGAAAGGTGCTCCCAGCCCTGTGATCATCCTTGTGGCCTCCTCTGGGCTCATTCCCACAGTTCAGGATCTTGTGCTGGGGCCCCAGAGCTGGGGCAGGACTCCACACAGGTGCCATGTGGGGGCTGGGTCACCCCTGGTGCACCCCCAGGCTGCAGGGTCCTGGTGCTCTGTTGGAACCCTGGATGCTGAAATGTTTGATTTTTCTGTGTTGAAAGGTGCTGACCCTCAGGCAGGCACCACATTTGACTTGAGGCCTTGGGACAGGCTCTTGAGATTGAGTGACAGCACAGGGGCTGTGGGKGTGGGGTTTGATTAGAAGTGTGTGATCTCACAGGGTGGAAAAATTAAGGTTTAAGATTTTAGTATATAGTAATGTGTGTGAGCCAAAATGGAGGATTTAATGCATTGCCTAAGTCCTTCTTTTCACCTTCCTCTTCTTCATGGGTTTAGGTGGTTTTCTGTAATTGGGTGAAGAAGGTCCCCATTGCAGACCTTAAGTGGTCACCATTGGGTCAGAAACATCAATAATACAGGTGTCATCTTGTTATTGGGTAAACAGTGCTTAAAAGACCTGGGAAAAGTTAGTAGTTGGCTGTTTTGCCTCATTTTTCTAACCTGTTAGGTAGAGCTCATGGCTTGTGAGTCCGTAAATAATCTGTAAATAGATGAGATATAATAAATCACCAAGTCCCAACTCGAATTTACATCAGTGTATCATTCATCCTGACCTTGGTGGAACAAGAAAAGGAGTGAGAGCCCTGTGGGGCAGGAAGGAGCACAGATCCCACTGGCTGCTCTCAGCCCAGGTCTGGGGGTGTTGTACAAGGTCTGTGGTGATGATGAAATGCAGACTGGTGTGTGCCTGGGAACCCTGGGTGCTGAGGGAAAGGTTTCTCACCCCACTTGAGCCGAACAAAAGCCTTTCCCCTCCACTTTGCTTTCTGCACTTTCCACACTCAGACCAGCTTAATGTTCCCTGCACCCACAGAGAGCATTTAGCCTTGTTATTAAGCCTTTGTAGGCTGCAGCAGACACACACCACATTATGGGAAAAACACAGGAATTAATGTAATTGTTTTTGAACACGGCACAGGCTCCAGCATCAATTAAATACTTAAAGGAAAAGGTGTGCATGGGAGATAATGGTAGGAGTATAGAAATGGCAKCAGGCAAAAGAACATGTATTTCTGGTTAGGGGAAGAAAAAGCCATCAGGAGAGGAGCCCTGAAAGAGTCCTCACCATGTGAAACATCTCCAAAATAATTCATGAAACTTTTGTTATGAAAATTAATATAATATATAGAGATTTGAGGATTTTAAAAAAACCTCTAACATTCCTTATTTTTATCCATTTAGCATGTTTTGGTGCATATGGCAAATCATATATTTATCTTGAGAAACCTTAGGTACACAAATTGGCTGCTCAGATGTTGGGAATGAACAGAGTGAAAGGAAAAGAATCAGAAAGTGGGAGGAGGCATAAAGAGAACATGTTTCTTTCTGCTAGCACACACACTGTAGGATATATTAAAAGTGCCAATTAAAAATGGAACAGGAATAAGAACCTTATTTTCATGAAATTAATATAAATTCTGAGCAAATTACAGGTTTGTKCCCTTAAAATAACCATCCCAAACCCACTGTAGAAGTGTAAGCCCAGCTCCTCACATCATCCTCAACACTTCTGCTCTTCCTCACCCACAATGATGTGGAGGTGAATGGGGAATTTTTTGGCCACAAGAGGTGTGGGAGGTGTTTTAAAGGTATGAGGGTGCTCCACAGGGGAAAAAGAAATGACAGAGAGGTGAGAAAGACTGGAAAAACATCCCTCAAGAGAGAAAGCTGACCAAGTAACAACAGAAGGGTGCTGGGGAATGGGAAACCAACTTARGCTGTGAGCAATGATGACCATTTCCAATGCATTTACAGTCACCAGTTCAGGCTCAGCTTTCACTCCAGTGTCTGTCTCCCYAGCTGGAAACTGAGTGAGTAAAAAAACCTGCACATTTCCTGCACAGTTCACCAGAAACAGCTTTGGYTCCTTATCACCAGGGCTTTTATTTAGACACAGAGCAACAATCTTGTCACGCGAGTGGGTCAAAGGCACTACTTGAAACACAAGTATTGATCCCCAGATATCCCTGCCCTAAAATTGCACAGTTAAATATTAACTTATAGAAGAAGCAAAGTGAAAAGAAGCTGAATTTGGGACATTTTTCGTTCCTTAAAGTTGCACACAATTCTTTTCATCCCTTAAATTACTTTCTCACTGCCACTTATTTTTTTTTCAGCTCATTTTTTGCCTTAAAGGCCAGCTTGACTTCTCCTGCCTGCTCACATGCATCCACTGACTGGCAGATGATAAAAACCTTCTTCCCACCTCTGCCCACTGACAGGGCAGAGCAGCTGGGCCCCTCTGCACATCCTGAATTCAGAGGAGGAAAAAGAAAATAAAGCAAGAGGACACAGCATAATGGCACTTGGAGAAGGTTTTTTGTTCCCAAGTTGTGCAGAATGAGGCCAGTTTGGCCACCAAGCTCTCTGAAGAAGGGTGAGTTTGAAGGACCTCATTTCACAGAGAAAAGTGTGGAGCAGTGAGAAGGATAATGAGGGGAAGGAGCATCCTGAGCCATGACAGAGTCCCCACTACCAACAGCAGGGTCAGAAAAGCTTTAATTCTGACAAAGAGGTTGGTTTGCCCTCCTTTTGGGGCTGGAATGGTCCAGTGGGGAGCCCTGGTGTCTCTGTGTGCACTCACAGCCAGGAAAACGAGCAGGTTCCTCAGCAAGGGCAGCTTATCAAGCAAGGCAGCCATGAGAAAATGATAAAGGCCAATATAATTACACCTGCTYGTCTCATGGCTGGGTAAATATTGTGGGACTCATGCTCAGCTGTGCTGAGTCCCATAAAATCCACCTGAAGCCACCCTGCAGCTCCCAGGGGAAACACTCGTGCTGAATAAAGGTGACAAATAAATAAATAAAACATCTGAGGGAAGAGTTTTCTACTAAAACAATGACAAAGAAAGYAATTTTAAACAGAATTAAATGTTTTTTCAGAATTGGTTTGATATAAGTGTTATCAAGGAAGTAAGAAACTAGACAATTTTTCATATGAACGAAATCAATGAGAAAATTGTTTTTATAGGGAGCTGTTTTTTCTTTTAAACAATGATCTCTCTATTCAAATCTGTATGAAAGTAGAGTATAAGACACCTGTAGTCCAAAAATGRAAGTTTTATGGAAATTTTTCATTAGGAATAATTGGGTTTTGYTTTGCAAGAAATGCAGGCTTTTTTATTCCCACACAGCATTTCAATGTCAACACTGGACCTCAGAACAGAAGTGTTAATTTCTTAGCAGCCCCACCACTAAAAACATGCTTCCCCTAATTWGAGTTTTGTGGTAACTCTGTAATAAAGACAGGAATGAGATAAAGATACTTTTCCTCAAAGAGAGAGGGGAAAATTCTGTAWTCCATACATGCTTGGAAAAGAATTAAAGTGACTACATCTTTCCACAATGATCTGTTCCTTAGACTGGAGAAAAAAACCAATCAAAAAAAAAAACACACAGAAGAGTCATGCAGCACATACCAACCCCAAGTAACTTCTCACTTTCCCACAGAGAAAATTGGCCATTGGGCATTTTCATCTCTGCATCAYCAAGTTATTACACCCCAACCACTCACAGGATAAACTTCACCTAATTAGATCACAGACTCCCAGGTTTTAATCCTTGGATATAATTTAACTTTACACCAAAAGATCCCTTGACACTGACAGCTTAATTTGGTGTCGCTGATCACTCCCCTGCCACTTTAATCAGATAGGCTGCAGTGTCAGAGACCCACTGAATTACACCTCTGGGGCAATCAGGGGTGTGTAATACTGAGTTTTATATTAATAMAGGCTGATATCACCATGATGCACTCCTGAGGCAGATAGGAGATGCTGAAATGAGYGCAGTAATAAGGAACCCCACCCTTTCCATATATACCTGGTAATAGCTGGTTTCCCTGAACAAGACTCTCCCAAAGGACAGGCCTTTTCCTTCCCAGCAGCCACACTTAATGCCCACACCAGCASAAAGGGAGGCATTTCCTCCCAGAGCATTGTTGTATCTCCATCTTTTCTCGTGGAAGGTTGACAAGGGCTTGGGAAGGAGTTGATCTTTAAGGTCCCTTCCAAGCCAACCCATTCTGTGATTTTATTGTWCATCCAGCCAGGGGCACATAAAGAGAAATGTAAAGAGGAAACCACTACTGAGCACAAGGAAATGAAGTCAAAGTGGGAGCTGTCCTGCCTGTGGATGAGTCCTGCTGACTGGCCCACAATTCCACCTTGCAGCCTCCTTTTTTTTCTGTGAATCAAATCCTTTTTCTTTTTTTTTCCCTTTGCCACAGAGCAGGACATTTTTCTCTCAAGCCCTCCCTATAACTTCCTTTCCTTYTTGCTGTGCCAGCTTGCATTTGGGCTAATTGGGGACAGATCATCAGCCCAGTGAACAGAGCTGTGTGTCATATCTCTGTGTGTCTCTCAGATAAAGCTGGGTGGGGCCTGGGGAGCAGAGCAGAGCAGAGCTGGCCTGGCCCAGGTGTGAAAGACCCAGGAGAGAATCCCACAGTTCAAGGAGAGGAGCTGGTGCAGCTCCTTGCCCAGGACAGTGAATGGGGAGCAGTGGGAGGATGATGAGAGCCCCTGGTATTTAAGTGAGGAATGCAATCCATTCCTGCAGGGAGGTGGGAGAGGAGGGGGGAAAGGATGCAAGGAAAACTGAAAATCCCTGAAATAGATGGATGGGGACACTGTGACACAGTTTAATGCCTAGCAGTGCTTGTTACACTGACATTAAGGACTACCCAAGCTACAGAAAGGACTGCAGCCACCAGAGTCCTGCCCCTCAACAAAAGCACAGGCACCCTCTCCTGCCCTGTGGAGATTGAAACCATTGGTCCAGATCCTGAAAGCTGACCCAGAATAAGGGAACCAGACCAAGCCATGGGTAAAGACAGGCCCTGGAGGTGGGCTTTGAGGAGTAATTCAGGGAGAACTGTGAAGGGTCTGACACACCCAGGATTTTGACCAAAAACACCAGGGCTCTACCATTACAAACCTCAAGAGAACATAGCCAGAACCCCCAGTGCATACAAACCTCAAGAAGGTAAAAATGCAGCAAAACATGCACCTGCCTCAGGACACTGTGAGGCTCAGGGGGCACACAGATACAGATACAGCAGGAGCCCAGACACCAGCAGTTCTCTCTCACCACCCTGCAGAGGGGAAAGAGCAGCACAGCTTTGGGGGAAGAGTGGATGAAGGGCATGGGGAAGGTGATCAGTTGATTGTGATCACTCCCACAGGCAGCATTGCCTAATCCCTGTGGCACAGGGATGGAGGAGCTGGCTGGCAGGAGGACAGTGGGCAGCAGCCCACGAGGCTGTGYTTCCTCTCCCAGAGGATGGGTGATGTCCAGGTGCTGTGCCAAGCCTTGAGTCAGCAAAGCCCTGAGATCAGAGAGCGCCTGGAGCTCCTCACATGGAAAGCACGGTGGCAACTGGGGGCAAGCACAGCAGGGACAGATCCTGAGGTGATTACTCTGACCTTACTCAGTGGGAATTTTTTGCCTGAACAACAACTGAGTAATCACTTTGCCTGTTGGCACACACATGACACACCATTGCGTTTTGTATGGGAGTTGTCTAGATTTCTAATTAGTTTGCGCTTGTCCTGGTTGTATTTTGACAAAACAGCACCAGACAGGTCTATTTTCTTCTTCCCCCTCCTGTTTGACACCACCTGTGATGCACCTGGGAAACATCTTGGGGGGCCCAGCTCCCTGCTGCAGCCAGAGCAGAGCTTTGAGGTGCACAAACTCACTGTTTTGGGATGGTGGCAGGGAAAGTCCAGCCCTGCTGCTGGGCTGCAGGATGGACAGGGGCTTCTCCACCAGGCACAGGCTGAGTTGTTCATGSCTGGGTTTCATCCACCATCTCCTGTCCCATAAGGTGCTGTGACAATGGCAGCAGAGTGCAAGGATGTGACCTTGTGCTGTCTTTGCTGTGGGGCAGCTGGGGTTCACAGGGCAAGGAAAGACCTTGAACAGCCTCTGCCCCCCTGCTCTCAGCTCTGCCCACAAGCAGTCACCAGCTAGGGCACAGGTCATGAAGCACTCCCTGTCCTCTCCAGCACTGCCCATGGACTGACAGACCCATCCCATTYGTGCTTTAGTGCTTCTCCACAATCAGGGGTGTTTGGGAAGAAATCCCAAAGCAGCAATGTCTCCAGTCTGGCGCTGTTCCAAAATTCCAAGGCTGCCTGACCTCCTCCCCACCGCACACCCTGCCACAGGCCTGACCTGTGATGACTCCTCTCCCCAGCCCAATTTCCTGGCCAAAGCTCTCCAGCTCCTCCGAGCACACACTTAACTTGTTATATAACACCCTCTAAGTGCTGTGGAGTGTTTCAGCATCATCACATCATCATCATTTCTGAAGAGGAAAAATAAGACCCCGCCACCTTCCCAGATCTCTGCCACCAAAGGTAATTGCAGAATTCGTCCCAGCTGAGGCTGAAAGGAGAAACAAGGCAAGTTTTACAAGAGGGCTCTTGTTTGTTTGATAGAGATGCCCCTTGCAGACACCTGCAATTTTATTTCTAAACCCAAAGCAAGACATGTGTGTGTAATTACACTGCAACATGCTTTTAGTTGTGGATTTAATAGCAAGGCACAGGAAAGAAAAACACCACATGTGTCAAAGTAAATATTGTCCTCATGAAACRCAGTGGTAACAGCCCAAATCAGAGACCAGAGTGCAATGCACACTGCAAAGAGCCCCAAAAGTCACATCTCTACAGTGGAAGGGTTCACATCCCTCCCACAGCCTCCCTGAACTGAAGGGAGCACAAAGAGCAGCCAAGCCCAACATTCTGCTCAGCCTTAAACCTTCACCTGTTGCAACAAATGTGTTGTTAYAGGAGATATACTGCCAGCATTTGGCACCTCTAAAATCTATTTTGATCTGCAGATAAGATCTGCACTAAAACAAGCACAGGGATTGCAAAGGTCTCTTAAAGGAGAGCAGTTCCAGCAAAGCTTTGCAGGGCATGGGTTGAGCACAGGCAATGCCAAGTCTGGGAGCTGCAATTCAGGATGCTGCCACCTGCTAAGGGCTGTGCAACCCAGGCCATTGCACTGCAGGGCCAGCCACCAGCAAAGCTGTAAAACAAACCAGGACTGAGCTGAGGCTGGTTCAGACCCTGTCAGGGGCAATCCCTTGGCACCAACACAGCCAAAGCACAGGTGCACAATCTCTGCCACTGAAGGCAAACTGCTGCTGCCAAAAGTCACACTGACCTCAAACCACTCTGGGTATTTCTGGCCCAAATGAGWTTTTTAACCTCGTTTAACTGGCACAATTAGCAGTGTGCTCAAATAAGGAAGTTGGGTAAGAACCCAAAAGCAGAGTGGCATCCAGCACCTGGCGGGTTCCTCTCCAAAACATGAAGAAATTCAGATTTCAAAACTGACCAAATGAGTTGACAAAAGGCTCCTGCTCATTTTGAACAGTGGCCACATTTGCTATCCAGCTCGAGTGACTACAGACTCACCAGATTTTTTTTCCCCCATTATCATTTGTCTTACAGAGCTTGCTCTGTGATCTGGCCACATTTGCTATCCAGCTCAAGTGACTACAGACTCACCAGATTTTTTTCCCCCCCATTATCATTGGCCTTACAGAGCTTGCTCTCTGATCTGGCATTTTACTGAACAAGTATGTTGACTTATATAACTTTCCTTTACTGGCAAGGAAGTTCASGCCAAATCTATTTCTGAAGTTACCACACAGGATAACTCATTGCAACAGGATATATAAATCCCTGCACACATAAACCCCTAAGAAAAAAACCCCATTACTCACTGGAACTTTGTCATTGTGTGACTGCTTCGCAGGCTGCACACAAGTGTACGTGCAGAGTTACACMAAAATGATCTCTGCCATTTTCATTCATTTTCATACACAAGCTGGAGTTTCGTGACAAAAATATTTTTGAATGAAAAATTACTCTGACCTCAGAATTTAAGTTTGTGGGGTTTTTTTTTTTTTGTTTTTTTTTTTTTTTTTTTTTTTTTTTTTTTTTTTGTTTTTGTTTTTGTTTTTTTTTTTGTTTTTGTAGTTTCAGGTTTTTTCTGGGCACCTTCACACCACCTTTCTAAAATCACTCACAAAGGACAGAAGTGTCCTGGTTGTTTCCTAATGAGCTGGATTTCTCAGAACATTTCGATTTTTATGGTATATTTTCTACTCATCCAAGCTATGYAATATTTCCTCAGTGGAGATGTTTTTTAACATCTTGATCCTAAGAGAAKAAAGGACATGACATACTCTAATTCCAGTTCCAACTGAACACCTGAAAAATCCACTGGCAGCAACCAACAGGCTCTAATCTGAATAATTTATAGACCAATTTTTTTTTAAGAGTGCTTTACAGGTGGCATAAAAACATATAAACTTTTCAAMTGACAGGAATCCCAGGCTTCATTTGCCTGTAAATATCTCCTTATCTACTCACATCTGCAGAGATACAGAATATCACCTGTCCTAAGCACTGACCTCTGTACATTTTTCAAGATATTCCTGTGCTGGCAGTAAACTTTTATGAAAGGGTCCCTTTGTTCCACACCTTTGTACAACCCAGTACTGTTGATAATCAAACACTCTGATAAAAAAACTCCGAGTCTCTCCTCCTCTCAAAGAATCCCAAGTATTTTAAGTGTGGATGAGTACTTTGGGAAGTAGGAAGACAACGTGTCAACAGACAAGGTACCATCCCAAAGCACTCRTGTTTGGCACAGAAAAACAGATGAGGCAATAACACTTCTTTTGAGGGCAATTAATTCTTGAAATTCAGATGAGACGCTTGCCAGTCAATGGACCTGCTTAGTGCAAGTCATCTCCCTCTCCTGAAAAAATTCAGCATGAAGAAGAAAAAATGTAGAAGAATGTAATGAAATAGAGACCGCTAAAACCACTCCCCAAAAAAGCATTTCCTTCCTTTACTAGTTGAAAAGTGCCCTCCTACATATTTTTTTGGGGGGGGGAAGGGCCTTGCTTTGTATATTTTATTTTTTTTCTCGTTGTGGCTCAGCACAGAAGCAAATAATTTCTTCGGCGAGAGGTTTAGGAAACAATGGGGAGGAAGAGTGGCTTGTTTGGAACCATAATGACACAGCCGGACACACTGAATGTCAACAGAGATTTCAGCGCCCTTGCACAAGAGCATCTTGTGGGAGAGGTCTGCAGGGTAACTGGGTGAAATACTCCCTGTATCAATAATGTATCATCATTACARTGCAGATCTGTCTGTGCCAGCCTCTGCCTCGTGGCATCGGGACAGACACTCATTGCCAAGTCACCCTTGGTTACAAGAATCAGGAGATGGTTTCTTTCAGCATCCCGTGAGTGACCTGTCTGCAAATGCCTGAATYCTCAGCCCCAGCACACAGCTGGCACAACAGCCTCAGAGGGGATTGCTTCATTTGTGAAGGAAAATGTGTCTGTTAATTAGATCCCTGTGTTGAAAGATGTTGAGAGATTTTAGAATCGTATTTCATGAAAGTTACCAAATGTTCTCCTTTACAGACTTTGTGTGCATGCACTTCTTCCCCCACCCCCCAAAAAAAATTTGAAATAATTGTCCTGTTCTCCCAAGAAATTAGGTGTTTGGAAAAAACTATTTCTTTAGTGGAGGTGTTTCAAATAATACAATGAAAACAAAGACAGCCTCAGGAAGAAAGCACAGATCCTTTTTCTGAGCCTAGACTGGCRTCTCCTCCAGGATCTCCCTGTGCAGCTCCATCCTCTCCAGCCCTGGCAGGGTGGCTGCTGCCCCTGCTCTGCCCCTTGTGCTCCGTGCCCTGCTCCCAGCTAGGAGTTCATGGCAAGGCTCAGCTCCACAGGTGGAAGCTCCTGCCTTCCTTCCTTCCTTCCTCCTCCTCCCTCCACCCACGCCGTGGCAGGGAGCCAGGCTGAGGACACTGGGGTGTGCAGGGAGAGGGCAACCAGGGCTTGGCCTCTGAGCTGTCACCTCTTCTCTGCTTGCTTCATGCACACCTGGTCTGCTCTCTGCTCTTCCTTTGCACGGGAAGCCTGGTGGTCACATCTGGCTTCTCCTATTTGAGCATCATCTTCATTTTTGTGGACCTGATCCTGCTGCTGACTCGGGTGGGAATCAACTCAGGGGTACCATTCACTTAAGGAAGTTTGTTGAATTCCATATTAAAATATCCCCAACCCAGGATATTTCAGTTGTTCAGCTTCTCGTTCATGCTGCCCACTTGGTATAACTACACCTGTAACTGGGCTTACTTTTTTGTTCTAGAATCCCCCTGGCATGCAATCACTCCCAAGCTTTATGAAAACATAGATGGATATTCTTCTGTATCCATTCCCATGGATGTTAAGGCTTAGGGGGCCAACTAAGGATCAGTCTCAGTGCTACTCCTGCAGCAAAAGTGAAGCTCCACAAGGATCAGGACGTGCCTGTGCACAAAGATAGCAGAGCACATGGTTTGTAAGCCTGGCTTGCTCCAGGTACAAACCCCGAGGTTAAGCGTGAGTTGAGCRTTGTTTTGCTTTTCACGGTTTTTAGTGGCCAAGACTCCAGCCCTTGYTTGCCACAGGGGCAAAACAAAAAGAATCAAGCAGAGACAGGCCCRAGCTTACAGAGGTCTCCAAACAATGACTCTGCAGCCCAGAGTCACCTCTCTCTCTTGGCCCCCTGGCAGCAGSCTGAGCACGGCAGAGTCACAGCAGTGACAGCTCTGTGTCAACATTGCCTCTGCATCACTTCATCTTCTCTGTGAAGCAAAGCCTGTGGTAGGTGTGAGGGTCACAAACTCTGCAGGCAGGGAAATGCAACAAAAGGGGAAGGAAAGACCCAAAAGTGGAAAGGAGAGGGTTRGAGCATGGAGGGAGAAAGAGCAGCAGAGTCAGAAATAGCAGCAACCTTAAGGGCTAGCCTGTGAAGGAACCATTCAAAAATCCCATTAATTAAAGACCAGTGRAAAATTATATCTTTGCTCCCTCCATGCTTCTTGATAACAAGGTTTCTCCTACCAGATGAAGCCCTGACCTTAGAGGTAGCTATTCCTATAAAGGAGCTACAAATAAAAATTAAAAAAATAACAAAATCTGCTGCCTGTGAGGAGCCCCTGGGCTGAGATCCCTCCCACCCTGAACTGCCAGCGCTGCAAGTGATGGGGAGCAGCCACAGCACACCTGGTGTGCCCTAAAAGCTGCCATGCCTTCCCAAAGAGCGCCYTGGACACTGCAGATCTGGAGGCAGGTGATGTGCCAACCTCCCCCGGCAGGGGAATTATCSCTGAGCTAATTCCCCCCAGCAGGAATGGTGGCTGAGCTTCCTGCTCCAACCCGAGGTTTGCTGGGGCTTTCAAAACAYCCAGATACGTGATCAATGATTTATCTTTTCCCTAGCGCGGGTCGGATCCCCTCCCTCCTCACAACACCCCAAGGGCACAATTAAATCCCTTCTGGAGAACAGGAACACTCCCCGGAGTGCTGATCGTGTGTCGGAGAGATTGCTGGRGCATTCAGAAACCCAAAGCTTATCTGCTGCCCCGCACAAAAGAGGATCTGCTTCTGCAGACACCCTAATCCGCAGGATTCTATTTATTCTATTTATTCTATTTGCATTTCAGGTGATTCCCAGTGCCACACCGGAGAACGAGAAAGGGCTGATTAGAAGTTGGGTGAATCAATAAGTGCTGAATGGCCTGGAGAAGCAGGAGCATTCGTCTTGGCAGYCATAAAAGTGGGAAAGCTGTGGGTGGATGACTAAAAGGAACAAAGGGCTGCTCAGCAGCGTTGAGCTCGGGTAAAAAGGCCAGGAAGAAAAGCAGTCATAAAACTTTATGACTAAGATCAKAACGAGATGAGAAACACTCCGGGAGAAGTGTTGGATCAGGAAACATGTCACTCAAAAACCCAGGGTGAGTCACGCCACTCCTGCCCTGGCTCCTGGCTTATTTTTAGGTCTGCCTTGCTGAAAGGGTCAAGTTCCCCTCTTGGATGTCCCCATGGAGGGGCTGCTTTCCTTCAGGGAATTCCTGGGACTGCTCCAGGGAGGTCCAACCTCCCCTTTCAGAGCCAGATCAGCACCAAAGCGCCAGAGCCACCCGCTGGCTGTGCCAGAGTTTGTTAGGAACATCAGCATTAGGATAAAGGGGGGAAAGAAATTACCTAGGGGAGGTTACAGGGACCAAGATGTGCCCTGAAGGACTCGAAAGAAGGAGAAAGAGCAGCAGCCCTCGGGAAGAGAGGCTGAGCAYTCAGCCAGGCTGGAAACGGGGTGACCTGGGGCCAGGGTTGCAGCACTTTGGAAGAGCCCTGTTTGTTCTGCCCTTGCTTTATTTGCTCCGGGGCTCTTTGGGGAACTTTCTTCTCTCCAGTTATCAATTTGCAAGTCCCATGAGCGCTTGGGCTCGCTTAATAATCTGGTTTTTGCTAATGTGTATTCTGAGCTTGCAGTGTCTGTTCATTAAAAACAATTGTCTTGCAGACATACAGGRTAGTCCCAATGTTTTGAAACAGCAACATGTGAGGTCCCATGGAGAGATAGTGTTCAGACTTATTAAAAAGATGACTGAAACATTCAAATAAGATAGTTTTCCATTCTGTTTCAGAAGCAGAATCCAATATTAAAAACAAATGCAGCACTGGGATAGRTACCTAAGGGTGCCTGGGTTTGTGCCTTCTAATGGTTTTGCCTCCTCTCTCATCCCCCTTAAAATCTAAAATCCAACCACCTTTGGCAGTGATGTGCAGCAGACCACAAACAACAATGAGCACAGATTTGTAATTACAAGTTTGGTCATGAGGTCACTGTGCCCCTCGCAGAGCTTCAGCCCAGATTTTAATTACTTCTAAAGATTATTTACAAAACTCATTAGGCATACTGGCACCAAAATTCCAGAACTACACAGGAAAAACCCAGTGGGATTTTTAGTTGATTTTGTTTTGTTTTGTTTTTTTTTTAATTTAGCACAGCTACATTTGGATTGGGCACTGTGAGCCACAGCCCTTGCCAGCATGCTGATTTTCTGCCTGGAAAGCTTCAAACACCTCCTCTTTCTACAGAGATTTTGAACTAATGCTGTGCAAAAAGGCAACCCAAAAAGCAATGAGTGAGATTAAATGGGGATTCACTGAAGTGAGGAAGAGATGCTCTTGGAGTCTTCCTCCAGCAAAGCAAAAGGAGAGATCTGAGGCAGCAGAAGCACAGCAGTWCTTGGAGTATTCCTAAACCCACAGCAAAACTGCACCAAAAAACTCAGAAATAAAAACCTTCTGATTACCACTGACTCGACAGGTTTGCAAATTCAGGTAAAATCTGGTTGCCTGCACACACACTCGGGTWTTTCCAGCTGATGCTGATAAATATTGAGGTTCTAAATTGTTCAGTTGTTGGATGCTGATCCTGTTCTGAGCAATCCAGAGGAAGTCACATCCAGAGGAGCACGCACTGAAAAGTCTCCCTGCAGCATGGAAACCCCGGTGGATGCCTCAGCAGTGACACAGGGATGTCCCGAGGGTCAGCACCGACTTTCTGCTCTGTTTTGCGGGCGTGAGGAGGAGGAGGAGGGAGCCCAAACTCCCCAGAGCGCACCAGGCTGCCCCGGCTGCGCTTCCCACACCTCCAGCTCTCCTGAGGAATTCTGACAGACGGGGGACACCTAGTGGGGTTTTACTCAAGTGCCAGCACCACAAAACCTCTCCTATCAGAAAGCGATTCGTTAAAAAATATTATTATCCCACTAATTTTTTTAATTCAGTTGCTGATGCTACAGAAAAAAATTCCCGGTCTATTTTCCCCAAAGTTTTCTAAGCTTGGTCACGCCCCCACATGCTGCTTCTGTTTCTTTCCCTTCCTACATTTTTTTGCCTGATRTTTCTCAGGGTTTGAAGTCAAGAGATCCCTGCCACATTTTGAAAGTGTTCCATGCCCCAAACCCAGAATCCATTGGCATTAACAAGCTCATCAGCATTAGAATGGCTCCGTGGCCAGCACAGCTCCAAACTGCAGCACTGCAACCAATCATTCAAACCGGAGGCAGGCAGAACTTTTCATTTTTATCCCCTTGTAATGACTGTTATCCTGCCGACAGAAAAACAAACGTTTGCCTGACATCTTATTGTTGACTCAGTAATACATTATTGATGCAGTTAGCRGGGGTTTTACAGTGGGCACTGTAAAAATCACTACACAATCTCTATTTTAATAAACAGGAGTAACAACATGAAGACACTCTAGGATGTAGCCTGATCCTTGACAGATTTTTTTTTTTTTTTTGGTGGGCTAAAACACTTCTATCCTCTGGAGTTCTCCAAGCTGAGCACTTCTGTTCTGGATTAGTGCAGCTGCATGAGAAGGTTTTTTTTTTTAAAGAGCCAAAGCTGAGTGCTTTGTGTCACTTTGGGATTCTCARTCCATCATCTGCTTTAGTCCCAAATTTTTATTAGACCAGAAYTCTGGAAAAGTTATTTCCTGTTTTTATCTCTTCCAGAGTACCGATTTGGAGCTGAAACCATAAGACATTGAGCTGGTAAAGTAACAACTTTACTCACTTCATTGCAGATTTAGCTAAAAGAGAAACACAAAGACATCCCCAGGCAGCCTCTCCTCTGTAGCTGCAGCACTGAGTGTGCTGAGTACCTGCACAGCTCTTTTCATGTCTCCAGGTAGATCTTGCAATGATTGATAACTCAGCCTGCGCTCCAGCCTGCTCCTTAATTGCCTTAAATACCTGTTTCATCACATTCCCTCTGCTGGCTCSCAGATTTGGGAGGCAGACAAAGCCAGGGGGATGATGTTTGATGGCTTCAAAGTAAAACAGAGTCAAACAGACAGGAGAACCTCTGCCCACCTCTCCCAATCAAAGCTGAACATGCTTTAAGAGGGGATTGACTGGGGAGAGCCATTTCTCCTGCTCCCTCTGATGGCAGCACAAAGCCAACAAGTTCCCAAAAAAGCAGCACAAGCCTGAAGCAGGTCAGGGAACGTGGGGAGGGGAAGATGAATGGAGAAGCAGCACCAATACAGTCTGAACTCAGAGAGAATTTCAGTTTTTCATACAAGGAAGGTACCAATGTGGAACTGGCAACAGAACCACTGCTCAGTCTCTGGGTGGATTCACCAAAATGGGCAGGACAATTCACTGGCACAACACTACCCTTAGTGTTTTTTATTGTGTGAAATCAAACTGCATCTCCAGTTTAATCCCTGAGTGAGGAGAGGCTCCAAGAGCACACACAGCAATAGGAGGGACAGACSGAGGTGCCAGGTGAGCCACCACCCCCTCGGCTCTCACACCGCAGCCCAAAATCAGGGTCGTGTCCCTGCCTAGCGGGCAGGCTGGAGATAAGGACGCTGCTCCTTCCTTCGGGGAGCTGAGGATGACGCATTTCCCATCACCTGCGAGCCAGGTCAGCCTTTCTGCCAGAGATTTCCCTCCTGCCCACGCTGCTGCTCCTGCTGAATGAGCTCCCATTATCAGATGAGAGCTGCACAGAGGCTCCTTTGTTCCCCCCAGTCCTCACCGAGGGGTTTGTGTTACACCGAGCCTGCGGTTCATGCCAGGACACTCCCAGGGTGACAGGCTGTGAGATTCAGGGCTTGGAGAGAGAAGCAGAGGTGGGATGGGCTGACAGAGCATGAATTAACTCCTCTCCACGCTTCTGAGTGCACAGAACCCTGGTGCTGTGTCTCTGACCCATTCATGGAAGAGGAGTCACAGCAGTGAGGTGTCACCAATGTTTTTCCCATCACCCAGGGACACCCTCAGCTGTGTGACAGGAAAGCTCCCCTATATCTACACCACGATAAAAAAAACARGAATCTGCTGGGTTATCTCCTTTCCAGCCTCTCTAACCCTAGTTCAGAGCTAAAACACCACTGACAAACTTGTGCCATCTTCCTCTTGAAGGCCAGGACTTTTCCAGACTCTTGGTGCTGGGGACAAGGCTTCTTGGGGAGAGTGAGCAAGCCTTACCCAGCTCCTTGCTCTGAGCARACCATGAATCATCATTTAAACCCTACTGACAGATAAACAGCCACAATCTCTGCTTCTGCCTTTGGGGATCCTCCCCGAGCATCCCCTGGGCACAGGGCAGAGATTGTGCCAAAAAGTCCCTGCATTTCAAACATTTGTCAGGATAAAGAAAGGTTATCAACAGATAAGGAGCTGGGGAGGATGAATCTAGCAAAGGCCRTGAATACAAGGCAGACTCAATGGTTGAAGACTGGAATTTTCCTGTGCTTGCAGTGGGTAGAGTGACCTATAATCYCATTATTCCATGGGGTTTCATCATCAGGAAAATATCTCCTGCCAGGCTGTTCTCTTCTCTTTTACAATGCCTCCCTACCTGGCTTCGAAACTCAAAATCATAAGAACTGGCAACTCTTTTATCACAATAGTCCCATGTTGTTGTTTTTAAACTCAAATATCAACTCCCAAAGAGAAGCTGTTATGGATGAATCTCAGGTTTCATTTAACAGCAATAATAATATTTAACTATTTGATGTCAGAAATGCTAAAAAATATTCTGAAGATTAMCAGTGTAGCATAAGACACAGAAAACCAAGCTTTTAAAAAAGAGAATAAGATTGTTCATCTCCCAAACTTCGTTTTTTTTCCCAAATAAAATTATTTTCCCCCACCTACAGGGAATAAAAAAGGATGAAGTTTGAGTCAGTGTTGACTGTCTGGGATTACTAATGCTGAATTTTACGGATAATTTTACAAATACAATCAGATTAGTCTCACAAGGTCGAATCTCCTCATATAGAAAGAGGAAGGATGACTTTAAAATTTGTTTATTGTTCTAATCCCTGTTACAAAGGCCTCAGATTAATGGAAAATTAATTCTGCCTTGTCTTTGCTATTGTTTGCACAGCACTGGGAGAACATCAGRCACCCTACAAACACTGGAGGCTGCCTTAAATAACTGAACTATGAACACATGACCTTTTTATGAGGGGTGGAAGCCAAGAATTCTTTAATTATCATCTCTGACCGGTCCCAGGCTGCACCTTTTGCTAAGCTGAATGGCATTAGGGGTACAAAACCTTGCTTTGTGCAGCACTGGCACCACAGGAAGGCAGGCAGGTCCAGGCCCACAATGGTTCTCCTGTTCCTCCAGGACAGCTGGTGTCTTCACCAGCAAAGCGCTTAAATGCCATCGATTCCTCGCGTGTGTCTCTCACACAAATGCATCACTCAGRTTTCCTCACCCCAGGGACTCTCTCAAAGAGTTGATTTCACTGCAGCCCCACAAAGGCACTGGGAGCCTCCAGGTGAGGGCACAGCACTGGACAAGGCACCTCCTCAGCGAGCAGCACAAAGGCAGGACCTTCCCAGCACTCACAGCCTCAAATGCAGGCAGTGACAGCCCAGAGTGAGAAGGGGACAAACAGGACCAGGTGGAGAGGAGCAAGTTCACACACTGGTCTAGACACAGCAGCCATTAAGGAGCTTGGAGTTTAATTTATTTATGTATTTCGTTAATAAGGTCCACTGAAGAGCTGCATTTGCAAACTACCACAAGCCCTGACCCCCTTCGGCTCTGCCATTCACTGTTTCAGGGCAGAACATCCAGAAAACACAAAACTCTGCTCAGGGCACAAATTCAGGCTCTCAAAGTGAGACTCAATCAAAGAAATTCTCATCCAGGAGATGCCTGAATAAGGCACAGTTACAGCCTCACTGTGGTATTTATTGAGGAGGAAATGTTTACAATATTCCATTTACCAGTTATGCACTRATACTTGAATGACAGATTTTAATGGCAAAGGGACACTGAAAGCACGTGAAACCCACCATTCCTGGGATATCTGTTGAAATTTTACCTTTAATTTCCTCCAATCTATGTAGAGTAAAATACAAACACTTTAATTCCTGTGTCTGGACCCCATGGCTCTCAAACCATGCTAACCAAAGTTCCATGGCAGAGTCTGGAGGCAGAGTGCCCCACATCCACCTCTGCTGCATCCCCCCTTCCTGCAGCTCCCAASAGCCAGGCAGAATCACCAGCCAGGTCCTTGGAATTGCCAGTTACAATTCTGCAATGGACTACAAGCTGGATTAGCAGGATCCATCCATGGGGATGAGCTGGTGTTTAGGCTGAGATTAAAGGCTGGACTTTACCAGAARCCCCTGATCACACTTTGCACAGACACGAATTTAATTCAGCAATTGAGTAAAATAAATTTCTTCCTCCTTCTCCCTCTTTCCTCCACACCCAGACCCCTGCTTCCAAATTCAATTCCAAGCCAAGGAAGCAGTGATTGAGTTTTTAGCAATTGCTTGATCAGTTTATTTTAATGTCAAGCTTCATCTCATCATGATTTTTCTTCCATGACAGCAGCTACCAAATGCTGGAATTCAACGACTCAACATACAAATTGGATAGTTTTTTTTTTATTAATACTACCACAAATAAGAAATAAAATAACAGTGTGGTTGTTAACCCACACATGGATCCCTCAAATCCAGCAATTTCCTTTTACTGAAGCAAAAGTCAACCTTTTCACCCCCCACCTTGTTCTGAAAGGTGCCCATGGCAGGTTCATGGTGAAAGGACAGAAAGCAAAACCAAGCAGACAAAAAGGAGAATTAACACTGAGCTGCTTTCATTCTCACCTGCTGTCTCATGGAATAATCCTCCCAGGTGAGGCCTCTCCTGGCACAGGGAAGCTGCAAKAATTGCATCTCTCAGCCCAAAATGGACATCACCTTTTAAGAAAACACCTAAACACAATCAAAACCAGCAAAAGAGAAGCTCCCTGAGACCTCCTCACTTTATAGATTCTGAGAGCACTGAAAGGGAARCACAAAGCACCTGGGGAGTCTTCAAAACTCACAGCTGCAGGAAACCTGCTCGCATGATTGAGCTAGAAAGGTCTGACTCTGCAAAAAACAAAAGTGGTTTCAGCTGTGTTTTAAGGCAAGTCACAAGCTTGAACAGGGGCTGTTGCTGCATGGCAATTTTGGTTTTTTTTCTGTGGAGAACAGGATGGGCCTTTTGCAGCAGAGGAACAAGTCCAAACATCTTTCAGGATCTGTCCAAATCAGCACGTGGCATTACAGTGTGTGTCCCCTCCACACCCACTGCTCTGTCTGTCTTGATAAAATTAATGAGACAATTAATTACAATTAATTAGGTTACAATTAATGAAAACAAAGGAGCAGCTGGGAATTTTCTGTGGCAAGTGTGTGATATGAGGTGGCACTGCAGCCTCTCTGCTGCTTCCAGGGGCTGCCCCATCCCTGGAAGTGTCCAAGGCCAGGCTGGATGAAGCTCTGGGTAACCTGGGATAGTGGAAGGKGTCCCTGCCCATGGCAGGCAGGGGTTGGAACTTATCTTTAAGGTCCCTTCCAATCCAAACCATTCCTTGTTTCTATCATAATGGTCCATCAAATGTCACTTACAGAAGTTTGGGGTATTTTGCCTTGCTGAAGACCAGAGTGGGTYGTGCTTGATTAAGTGTTTGGTTCTGTGTCCTTTCAGTGCTGGCAGGGTAAATCACTCCCTTGTGTGAGAAGTTAAAGCCCTGCCCTGGCTCTGAGCAATGGTTTAAATTCTSTGTTCCAGGCCTGCTCCAGAGGGAGCTGTTTCACTCTCTTGTTCTATTCYTCCTTCTCTGCTTCACAGCCACCCTTCATCTTCTGCATCCTTTCCCAAAWTCTGTCTCCTTTAGAGCATCATTTCTGCTCCTCCACACCTTACACACAGCCCTGCTCTCCTGAAAACTCTTGTGTCTTTCAGGCAAAATTTTGTTGCTTGCACCTCAGTTTGCCTCTATCCTCTCTGCTGTTGCTTCAAGCCCCTCAGTGGCCAGCTCTCATCCTCTCCCAGTGCCTCTGCAGTGCCTGTGGAACTGAAATATTTGGTTCTGAGCTGGAGGTGCTCCAGTTCAAGGCATCTGGGAGCTGCTGCAGTCAGACGAGGGCAGTGTTACAAAACAGGTGGGTGCCCAGAGTGGCACCTCCCTGCTCCTCCTCCCTGTGCAGCTCCTGGTTATGAAATCACCTAGGCTGGAAGTAAARGAGCTAAAAAATAAAAAAGGAAAAGGGAAATGAAGAGRAGGTTTGTGCCAGCTCATCTCAGAGTTTACATGGGGGCCACACTGACACATCTGCAGAGGAGGCAGCAGAGGCTGTGGCCAGGCAGTGACCAGCCCAAGGACAAGGAGGATTCCTGAGGCAGAGCTTCTCTGCCAAAGGCAACACCTTCCTGTAGCCCAAGATCTTTGAAAGAAGAACCCAAGAAATTTGAAATTGGGTTGATCTGCCACCWACTGCAAATGAGAATGTCTTTGTGTGTACGTCACTCTTTTATTTGAATCTCTAGCCCCTTCCTCTGAGTCCTTCCAAATTGGTTGCCACAAGTCTTTGGAGCAGTAATTTCTGTCTCTGAATGGGCAAGTGACAAAGATGACAATTCCTGCCTCAGTGTGGTGGTGGGAGCCAATCTCCAGCACATGAGAAATGTAACATATTTAGGGAACTCCCCTGGAGAAGAGAGGGAGTTGGTCAAATCTAACCAAGCAGTCTTTGCCAACACAGAAGTGAAGTCATGTATATTCAGGATATTCAGCTTTTGAAAAAGCTCATTTGTGAGTAAGAGCTTGTTTTCAGTGCAGCACTCCAAGAAGCAGCCATGGAATTGCCATTGGTGGTAATATAAAAACTGCACTAATTTCACAGGGAACATTCTTATTCACCAGGTTAATTCAGGCTGAGGATATTTAATTGCCAGTCTAGTTCTCAACTGGCCTGTTCTACAGGGAAGGAACTGAAAAATACTAAGAAGTGCCCTCAGAAGAAGCAGTGGGTAACTGGAATTGTAAACCAAGGAATGTGGTAAAACTCATCTGGCAACTCTGCAATGGACTACAAGATGGATTAGCAGGGTCCATCCATGAGGATGAGCTGGTGTTTAGGCTGAGGTTAAAGGCTGGACTTCACCAGAAACTCCTGATCACACTTTGCACAGGCATCAATTTAATTCAGTAATTGAGCAAAATCACTTTCTTCTTCTTTCTCCCTCTTTCCTCCACACCCAGACCCCTGCTTCCAAATTCAATGCCAAGCCAGGGAAGCAAACAGTGCTTGAGTTTTTAGCAGTTGCTTGATCAGTTTATTTTAATGTCAGGCTTCATCTCATCATGATTTTTCTACCAGGACAGCAGCTACCAAATGCTAGAATTCAACTACTCAACATACAGAATGGATAGGATTAATACTAACACAAATAGGAAATTAAATAAGTGTGGTGGTTAATCAGAGGAATTTTTCCCTAACAGGCAGAAAGTTGTATCTGTAAAATACATACAGGCAATCTATTAATTATATCTTAATTATTATTAAGATATAATTATCTTATTGTTAATCTATTAACAATATCTCCTCCATGCAATACTGATTTGAGATGATTTCTCCATCCCTTGCCAGGTGGTGGCCTGTCTCCAAATGCCACCTTGGCAGTTGCTGGGATCAACTGGGATCAACTCCAGAGCTCAGGGAGGGCAGCCCTGACCACTGCTCATGTGCACAGTGACATGATTTGGGGTTTATAAACATTTATGCAGTTTGTGTGCTTTCAAAAGCAGAATAATTGACTGAATTCTGTTTGGTCTGCAGGTTTTATCCAGTGTATTTACATTAAAGGAGTAAAAATGAACATGGTTTGGATGCAAAATCATAAGTGATGCAGAAACTGCTACACCCTCCAGCTTCTATGCACGTGAAGAATCACCAGAATTTACACTCCTCTTTGGCTTCAACTGCTTGGAGCTAAACAAGGCTCCTGTATTTCCCTGGAAGTCCTGGCAGGGAGGTTCTGCTCCTGATCTTTCCCACCCCTCTCCTTGGGGATTTCTTGGGTGGAGCTCAGTCAGCTCCTGAATGCAGAACTCCAGTGATGGAGCAGGGAGAGAAGATTCCTTCCCCCATTTGCAGGCACTGCTCTCATTTATACTTCCAGCCTGTGTTTATTGTGTTTTCATAAAACCTTCCTAAAACCTTCATTGCTGACTGATGCTCCACTTTTGACCTGCTGTAGACCCAGAGGGTTTTTTTTCTGCAGAATTTTGCCACTGTTTTGACAGTGAACCTCTGCAAACTGCTCATGGGGCATGGCTGTCCAAGCAAGTTTTTACTCCCACTCTGCAAGATTTTAATATTTTACTGGGTTCCCTATGGAAATGCAATCAAATAAATGGATAACAATAATGCAAATATGAAATTGTCACAGTAGAGCAGTGCTGTATCTCTGCCTGTACCCCAAAGTAGGATATTAGTCTTAAAAGAAGAAAAAATTATGAGAAGTGTAGCATCCAAAAATTATTTCAAAAGCCTGACTCAGGTTAGGATTGAATACTAAAGAGGGAATTAGTCCCAAATGCAGGTGTCCTAAATGACTTTTATTGGATCCACTGTACAATGTGCAGTATTGGGAGGGAATTTCAGCTTAGCCTGATGTAGAAGCTTGGCTCCCATGAAGTCACCTACACATCRGGAAACTAAATTTAGGCATCTGTATCTGGAATCATGTCCAACCCCTGTCATTCTCTCTGTCTGTGTGTCTGTCAATGTCCTCTCCAACAAACCCTGTTCCCCASTCATRAGGGTGGCCATGCAGATCCCACAAYTGTTGGGTTGAAAGGTGGAATTCTCTTTCCTAAAACCCAATCCCATTCCCTGAAAATGCCAGACAAACTGAACCAGCATTGAGCCAGAAGGAAAGCACAAAACCAGCCACAGAAACACCACAGCTGAAGTGTTTTGATTTAGATACCTGCCACCCCCATTCTTCTTTCCGAAGACCCTTGCCTTTGCTCAGATCAGGAGCAATCCCCAATGRGGATGCAAAGGGTGGAGGCAKGGGAGGAGGAGGAGAAATGTAAATCCCCCATTAACCCTCTTTTGGCAGGGGGAGGGAAGGGGCTGTGTAGGAAGCAGGAAGCAGGATTTATCACCTCAGCCAGAATTCCATTAACCATTAACGAAAGGGAGAATCCAGGCTATAGGGGCTCTCCAGAGTCACAAAAACAGGGAAAACACGGGCCCCAACCCAGTTATCCTCCAAAGGGCATGGATGTGGCTCCACACAGAGCTGGGCAGAACTGAGAAAAATTTATGGCATTTTGAACAATTTTTAGCCTTTTTCTTCCCCTAATATTTCTATGTTATTACATCTTTTTAGTAAGTATTTGCAGCTATTTTTATTGCCAGCCTGCAGTTTAAGATAACATGTTTTCCTCATGCTTCAGAGATTATAAACTATGCTRTTTGTTCTCCCAGTTGTGGCCAGAAGGCTGAGCAACACAGAAGGAGAGGAAGAGAAATGGAGCAGCTCCAAAAGCCCCAGTGGCAACAGCCCAAAGGCACGTGATAAAACCCAGTGAGATATCCCTGAGCTTTGTCCTTAGCCATTCTCCCACGCATCAATTTAGATTAAAATACGGGGGAAGGCAACACTTGATGGATTTCCCATCTTCTGGAGAGAGAGAGAGAGAGAGAGAGCACTGCCTGAACAGAATTTTAGATGAGAGGTGCTGACCTAAGTGCTGCTGATCCATAACTGCTGCTTGGTGGGCTGGCTGTGCTGGAGAGATGCAAACACCACAGCCCTGCTGTGTACAACCATGGTGTCAGGCCAAGTGCAGCCAAATTTCTTCAGTCCTTATCWTTCCCTCTTTTATTTTTTTTGCTAGAAGGCTTAGCAGTTCCTTATTTGTATAAAAGATAATCTGCCTTTCACACCTTGGCGTCTGGATCCTGTTTATTGTGCTTATCCTSACAAAGCCAGGTAACTGCTGCCTGCTCCCCATTTAACAGCTGAGAGAAGGGAACTAAATGAGGTCAGGCCTTGTGGAACCAAACTCAAATCCAAATTTTTAGCACCACTGAACCCCTCCAGGCCCCCATCAGCTGCCATCCCTGCCTCTGCAGCTCTTTGCTGTGTGACCTGGAGCCCTTGGTCACAAGGAAGAGCAGAGGTCCCCTGCCAGTTCCATGCATCCCAGCACCTTCCTCCTGGGCCAGGGTGAGTTCTTGCAGATGATCTGATCCAGAAGGTCAGGGAGGTGGGAAATGCTATCAGGGACATGGACAGGGACAAAAGCTTCACCTGCTGTGTGATTTGTGGCCATAGCTTGGATGTGGATTTTCCCTGTGCCGGGATGCTGGACACTCCACAGCATAGAGAGTGCTCATTCTCTCATCAGTGATCTTCCTTATGGCATCTTTATCCTCATATCCCATGCTTCTTTCCTTTAGATTCCTGCAGAATCTAGAAGATTCCAGCCATAGCCACCTTCCATGCTGCTTTCCTGTGAAAAGGAAGTGAGGAGAAGAGGAAGCTTCCCTTCCACCCCTACATGGGAGCACCTTGGCACTCACACTCACCCCTAGAGGTGTCTCCAAACACACAGTCCCATGTTTTCCACTGGGATTTGCACACTCCACTTGCACACATCGCCTCCTAGGAACGGGCTCACTTTGAAATGTGCATTAAATCTGTTACCTGTAACTTGAACTGCTGAGAGCCCCAAAACCCAGCACGTGATGGGCACAGTTGGCTTGGCAAGGTGCCTGAGGAGGAACAGGGCTGTTGTGCAAGTGCTAATTATGAGATTATAAAATAAAAGCCCTTTAGTGGCAAAACAGCCCAACGGAAATGTCACTGTTCAAACTTCTGATTTATTCCTCTGGCGAGGCACGAAAGGGCACCTTCAGCTCAGTTTTATGTTTAACTGTTCATATCCTTTATCATGSTATGGTAATTCCTCAGGCAGCCAGACAGATATGAAAAACATGTTCCCTTCCTTATGGCTGGTGGTGGAAATTTGTTCTAGAACAGCAGCCCACAAACAAAATGACTTTATAGAACGTAAGATAATATGCAAAATTATTTTACTATAACGAGGTTTTTGATTAACTTTGTGCCCACACTGGGCTGCTAGGTGCTTTGCCTTCTTAATTAAATGAATTTGGACAGAAAACTGGTCAGAAAGGAAAGCTCTGGAAAGATATATGCTGAAACAAGAAAGATCTGCTCGGGTCCTAAAAATATAATAGATAAAGGAAACACGGAGAAAGGGATTTGCTATTCTCCCTGAAACTCACATTAAGTTTTCCTCTTATTACCTTCCACAAATACATCCTTGCACCAAGCTCTGCAAAGAGTCCAGGCTTTTGGTACTCTTTTCTCTTGTTTTRTAATTTGTGCTCACTTCCATCCATCAGTTCTTGGGTTGTTCTGTGCAGGGCCAGGAGCTGGACTCGATGAATCTTGTGGGTCCCTTCCAACTCAGAATATTCTGTGATTCTGTGARAGGCAAYCACTGAGTAYTGCCCAGTGCTCATGGGAGGGTCAGTCAGCCCTGGCTGCTCAGGGCCTGTGCAGCTGAGTTTTCAGTATCTCCACCCCACAGCCTCTCTGAGAGCTCCACTCTGACCAGACTCATGCTGGTATTTCCTTTTTCTGCTACCTCCTCAGAGATTCCAATGTTTCCACCTGTGCCCATTGCCTCTTGTCCTGTCTTACCCTGGAGGAGAGGCTGCATCCTCTGCAACCTCCTGTGGGCCCAGGCAGAGATAAATTCATTTGTGCTGGGAATTTAAATTTTCTTCAGTAGTTTGAACAGTCCCAGCTCACCCTGACTCTTCTTGTACGTCCTGTGCTCTTGCCCATTGACCATTTTGGTGGCCCTGTGCTGGACTTTCTCCTGAAAGCCCATATCTTGTACTGGGAACCCCAAACTGGACACATGGCCTCACTAGTGCTGAGCCATCTGGTCCTTCTGAACAGCAGCCCAGTGCATTGACTGCTTCCACAGTGGGGACTTGCAYTGCTCTCTGTCCTGCTGTCCTGGTCATGAATAAAGGTTTGAGCCACTCCTGGTGTGAGTATTGATCCCCCAGCACGCTGCTGGTGACTGGYCACTGCTGGACTTTGGATCACTGAGGGTTTACAAACAATGCTCTGAGCCCAGCAGGGCAGCCAGTTTTCCACCCACCTTATCATCCATTGATCCAGTCCATATCTCACTGGTTTGGCAATAAAGATATCAAAGGAAACACCGGGAAAGKCMTTGCTGGAGTTTAGGAATGCTTYCTAATACACTTCTCTCCCTTCCTGYACAGAGCTTGTCCTGCCATCACAACTCCCCCTGGGTACATCCATCTGTCTTAGTTTGAAAAGACAGGTATCTGTTAGGGAAAGCTGGTGCTCTCCCCTTGCAATGGAGACTGCAAACCCCCTCCCACCAAATTATTATAAATTTGAAATTAAGGGGCTCTAAGGCAAAGATGTGGGAATGGGAATAACAGGGTTTTTTTACTAATATATATCTAACAAAACAAGCAAACAAACAAACAAACTACAGCATTAATAACAAGACAGAACCAGGAAACCTCGAGGGACCACAAATCCCAGGGCAGTCTGATCTCTGGCTCTGAGGCACCAAGCTGTAACCAGGCTGGTGATGAGGCAGATGAGCAGTTCCTGCAGTGGTGGCTGGAGCAGCAGGGATGTCCTGGCAGGACAGGGGTGTGAGGTCAGCGTAGGCAAAAGCCGCAAAAGTAACGGCGGGGACAGGGTCGGGCCCACTCCAGTGGGGCAGGAGGAGAGCTCAGAAATCCCCGGGCACACGAGCAGATGGTGGGAGGTTTCTCCAGGAGCAGAGTCGATGGTGACAGTGAAACTCCTCTCGCAGCAAGCGAACAGCCTGGGTGACCTCTCTCCTCGAGTGCCAAGGCAAAGAGTGCCCAGCCCCCAGCTCCCCTGTCCCTTCGGTCTTTCCCTTCCCTGGTTTCTTTTGTCTTTGTTAAGTACCGACAATCACCCAGTCGTCAGTGTCTTAGCAACTTGAGGGAAAAAATTCCAAAGGCAAAACAAAATGAAACAAAAACCGAATCTAACCCCCAACACCATCTCAGCTCTTCCAGATCAACTTCTTGTCCTTCCTGTGTCTGGAAATGGCTTCTTCAGAGGATTTCTGGTGTGACATCCCCAGGGATTCAGCTGGGGCTGACCATCCCCTGGCTCCCCAGGTGCTCCTTGTCCTTCCTCAGGCTGGTGTTTTATTTGGCTTTTTGCAGTCATGGGGAGCCTCACTGTGCTGACTGACAGAGAGTGGCATTGCAGGGACAGAGGCCACTTCCCCAGCTCCATGGATGCCTTCCATGGACTTGTCTATGGCTAATTAACCCAATAATTTTGTGTTCTCTGTGTGTGGATTTGCTCTGCTAAGAGGCTCAGACACCCGAAGGGCCAGAGAACCAACCTGATAAACCAAGCAAAAAATGGCACTGAGCACCTCAGCCTATTTTTATGAGGCAAAGGGTCCCTTAATTTCACTTAGCCTTCATTTCACTGCAAAATGTACTTAAAGGAAGAGCTCTTGTCCCTCACATCCTTTGCTAGATTCAACTCCAGCTGAACTCTGGTTTTGCMAACCACATCCCTGCATGCTCTGCAGTGCCTTGGGGCACCAGCCAGGTAGGCTGTCCCTGCTTTCTCCTTCTGTGTACTCCCTTGTTTTTCTGGTATCTCTTTGAATTAAGATCACCACACTGAGAATTAGGGCTTTAAACAATTTTACACAAGCACCCTGCTGCAAAATCACACAGCCAGTAGATCCTTTTTCATCCTAATTTCCAGCAGAAGTCATGATTTCTGATTTTATTCCTCCATTCTATTTCTTATTACCTCCCATCTCAATTTATTCTATTRTTTTTAGTTCATGTCTTYATTTTCTCTAAGCTTCCTAATATCWCCYCTCCATGTTTTGCTCCAAAKAAATCCTTGWATAATTGCCTTSAATTGGTTTCTCCTGGGTTTCATTTCATCTGGTTTCCAACAATATGAATTTACTACATTAAACTGCRTACATCAGTATTAATAAACATAAATTTTTAAAAGCTTGTGGTGCTATCCAGTCTGGCAGGTCATTACCAGCTCTTTCCTTACTATATAATTATTATTCTTCAGTGTGGTTACTTGTGTAACCTTTGAATTTTRGCCTTACAATTTTAGAGTTTCTGAACATGTTATTGAAGGCAGGTTTGGGGGGAAGCAGGATCATAAAGTCCAATCTCCCAAAATCTCACTTCACTCTTCTCTCACACACACACACCCATAAAAGAAAGCAAAATCTCTCTTTCCACTGTGGCCTACAGTTATTATTCTGATGCTTGTGATTCATTCTGCTCACTCCTGCCAACAGCATGCACATGCATTTGAAATGTAAATGTATTAATCTTATAAAAACTGTTGCTTGATAATTTAAGGGTTCATGRCCAATCAAAGGATCTACAATAACAGGAGTGGTAATAGGCACTGGACTTTATGCACAGAGCTTAATTTTCAAAAAACCATAAATAGTGTCTGTAACAACAAAAGAAAAAGTGAATAATGAATGAGAAAGCTCACACCTCTTGCTGTCATTTTGACCATTAATGTTTATTTGCTRTCAGGAGTTAGGTGGAGGCAAACCCACATACTTTCATCCTTTCAGTTTTATTTCTGGTATTAAATATATTATGTATATTTATGCAGAAAAGCTCTTTTCACTAAATAGTATTGAGCAATTAGAATAGCAAAAACTTTTACACTAAACCCACACACTTTTTTTTCCTTCACCAATCTGGATCTGTGTGTCTACTTCAGTACCTATCTAGGAGTCAAACATGAAAGTATTTTGTCCTCTCTACAGCCCTTTTTCATATTGARTAAAACAACAGACTTAACTTTTTTCTAAATAGCTTTCCACTTTCAGTTTTTAAAGCCTTTTACACCTTATGCAAATCTTAGTACTGGTAAGTCAAACAAACAAGAAATAAGTTTTATTGAGAAAAAAAAAATGGAGAAAATCCCACAGAGTTTATTTCAATATTTAGGAATGAACTAAATGATCTTTAAAAGTTTACATTTCCCAATTTTCTTATTGTGTTTTCAATTAATTTTACTTTCTGAAGTCCCTTTTCAGACAGCTGAATCAATCACAAGGATTTTGACCAGAAAACAAAACGGAGAAGGAAAAAAATACATGAAGCTGAAGTTCCTGACCTTGTAAATCATGTTCCACCTTGTAGCACTTAGGACACTTTTCTGAGAGTACTTGAATCTTTTAAGTAGCCTGATTTTTTTTTGTTGTTATGGCTTTAGTTAAGCTGTGTCTGCCCCAGCTCATTAATCACAGGGACACAGAATCATCAAGGCTGGGAGGTACCAGTGGGATTTTTCCACTGCCAGCCCAGAGAGGTCTAGAAAAGTTTGGGGAGTGGGACCACAAGAACCTCGTGAGGTTCAACCAGGCCAAGTGCTGCAGCTGGGATGGGGCATTTGCAGAATCATGGAATCACGGGATCACTGAGGTTGGAAGGTGCTTTCAAACCACCCAGTCCCACCACCAACCCCACAATCACCCCTAAGACACGTCCCAAAGTGCCACATCAGCCTCATGAACATTCCAGCAGTGATTCACTGTGCCTTGGACAGGGATTTTGTTCTGAGCAAGCAGCACCATGGATTTCTGCCTGTGTCCARCATCTGCAAGGCAATGCCCACCTGTCGGAGTTCTCTCTTCTGAGATTAACCCCAGCAGTGTAAATTTTTCTTCTCACCGGCCCATGCTTGAAAGAAGGAATGGGAGAACGTCTGGGTTGTGGACTGCAGATGTTTATTTTACAAATCTTATCTCTAAGTTTTTTTTTGTCTAGCGTGAAGTTCACAAGCAGCTGGAAAAATGGTTTCTCTCCCGCCCACGACAGTGTCTGGGCTTTTATATTCTAAATTACGTTAACATTGTTTTTCTCTAAACACCAATAACTAAAACCCATGTCATGCAGTGAAATTTTACCTTTACCAATCCTAAAAACCCAACACCCTTTGCAAAGAGGAAGAGGAAAAGGAAGACAGAAACATGTGCTCTTATCACACTGATCTGCCTCCATCTTTACCTCATTTATGTCTATGTAGCAAAATCTAAAAATCTTCTACTCACTCAGTGACATAACAAAAATCACACCAATCAAACCCTTGTGATCTCTAAATCTTTAGAGAACCCTGGCAGTGCTTTTTCTATGAGTTGAGATTAAAAGCCACCACTGTTTCTGGCACAGGCCAGGGAGGATCACGCCCCACCGTCCAGGCTCCTGCCCATCCAGGAGAACCAGAGAGATGCTCTGGTTTGCTACACCCACCAGTCTGGAGAAGAGCACTTATCCCAGACTCACATAACCTGTGCCAGCAAGGTCCCAGCACTGCCAGGAAGGTCTCCCAGTTGCAGTCAGAGGAATGTCTGGGATGTTATCWGTGCAGTGACACAACTCCCCAGGCTGGGAAGCAGAGGGCTCTGCCCTTGCTTGCCCCCTGCATCCCCCACCCAGCACAGAAGGRCTGTCCCAGGGGAGCCCCTGGGGGCATCAGCCTCTGTTTTCCCCCAAAAATTTCAGCTCTCAGAGCCACCAGCCCTGGCCACGTGGCAGGTATTAACTGTACTTYACCTGTGTTGCAATCAAGAGCCAAAAAAAAAAACCTGCTCCTTTGCAATCCTAAACTTGTGCTTTTAGGCAAGATGTTCCAGCAGATTAACTGCAGGAGGAAAGGGTCAGTTATAAACTATGCATGCTTGTCCTCAGCGAGCTATGTAAGGTCAGCCTCTGCTGATAAGGATGGAGATGCACTGTATTCCTTTAAAAATGGGGTGCCTTGTGAAGAAATAAACTGGATTCCGAAGGATCTGGCTGCTGCCATTTATTTTTCAAGGCATTCATTGCTGTCATTTCAGCACAGTGAGAAGCTGAGTGCTCACTGCAGTCAYACACCTGATCATGTGAATAATCYCTAWKATTTAATATTATAATGTTGTTAATAATGACAGAAATGGACTTGGTAGATGTTCACAACAAAATGCAAGTGAAGAGGGTTCTGAAACCCCCTGTCCTTATGGACATCACATTCAGAGAGAAGGTTTCCCCTTTCTCTTGTGTTTTTAAATGGAATTACATTTTTAGAGGGGTTGGAGTGGAGCAATAGCCTCGTAAATTTAAGATCAGGAAAACATTTCAGGAAGAGAAAGAGGTGGGTCAAAAGAGGAGGAAACTGGGCAGTTTTATGCTGCTTTGGTTGGGAAAGCAGAAGGTGGGTGTGGGTCACACAGACAGGCACACACAGGAGTGAGGGAGGTGTTGGGGTCAGCAAGCAGCCCATGTCCACATCCAGGCAACTCCTGCCAGCACCTCTCACCCTCTGTTAACAYAAAACAGCTCCTTTCTAAGGGATGAATGGCACTAAAAACCCCAAAGAACCAAAGGGATGCAGGCACCAGTGGTACCATGTTGTCCTGGCATCTCACAGCCTGGACAAAATGGTCTGAGCAAAACCTACACAAGAGGATGTCCTGCAGCCTGATGTTTAGCAGGATAGGTCAGACATGCACAAAAGAGCTCACACTACCTTTAGACTCACTAACCCAGACAAAAAACCCAAAAAAACCAAAACCCAAGCAAAAAGCCCCAGCCAAACCCATGAGGGGAAAAAAAAATATCTATCACAAAGGACACAAAGTAACTGCTTTGCTGTTTGTTTCTCACGTAGCTTTACTGAAACAAGTTTTTCAAGTAGTCTTGAGGCAGCCTGTTTTATGCAATACCCCATTAAATGTTTTTTAATCCTGTTTTTTCCTTAGGTGYTGCACTGCCTGTATGAAAAGCCTGCTGCAGCTGCCTGCCCCTTGGATGCTGACAAAGCCAGGCTGCCTCCCCAGGAGCACATCTGCCCATCAGCCAGTCTCTGGAAAATGAGGAAGATTTTTTGTGATCAACTCTTTATGTGTTCCATCTCTCAAACCATCCTGCAGGAGCCTGTTCCCTGATTTCACTCCTGTGGGTTGCTTTCAGGTCCTAATTTCACTGTTGGATGTTGCTGTCAGGTCAGATGCTCTGGGACAGAACAGGGGGCACATTTGATGCAGGAAGTGTCAGAGTCAGCAGAGCTCTTCCCTGGAGAAAAAACCAAAAGATTTAATTTTTCCTTCCAGGA
>CADDXX010000455.1:628743-672607 GCA_902810485.1 Alauda arvensis
AGCAGTTGATCAGCATCAGTTACCTGACCTCCATTCACGCCATCCATTCTTTATTTTTTTCTCTTCAAAACCTGCCCACACAGACAGCCAGATAATCAGTATTTTGCAATGACTGACCTGACCACTCAGTGACAGTGGTAAAATGTTAAGATTTAAAGCACAGGCTTTGTCAGCTCTGGGTATTTGTGGAAATGCTCATTTCTTATGGCCATTTTCCACAGTGCCCGTGCAATTTTGTAAGTGGTTTTTATTGCAGCTGCTCTTTGGGCAGTTTCATGCACAGCAGCAGTGCAGATGCCAGCCCCAGCTGGTGTTTCTGGGAYTGCTGCTGTTGTCCACACAGAAATATTTAAGAAAACAGCCCCGTCACCAGCAGGAACTCGTATCAGCCAGCTTGCACTCCTTTCCCAGGGTGGGTTCAAATTACCTGCWGAAAATTACTCACCTGCTGCCCGTGCAGGAGCCTGATGGCCAATGTCCAACCAATTCCAGAGAAAACAAACATTTCCAGCTAACTGCTCTCAGCTTCAAATGAGGCTTTGATGCCTTTCGGCGTGGTTGGGCTTTGATAACAAAAGAGATCTGTGGACTACAACTCTGGAAATCCGTTTGGTCAACGGGAATTTCCTCTTGGAAAATTTACCTGCTTAATTACAAAGTGTTGGCAATGAGGTAAAGGTTGAATTAAAGCATCAATCTTTTACCTCCTAGAGGAAAAATGCAATGTCACAGCTCTTGGTGTTGACCAGAAAGGTTCTGTTTCTTTGTGCCACCTTCTCTAAAAATAAGAAGTGTTTTGGCTTTGTTTGTGCCTTCAAACACGAGGCTTCTTTCCATGGGCAGCAGGACAACAAACAAATTCTTTCTTAAGGAATTCAAGCAGCCACTGAACCAGAATAAAGAGAGAGAGTCAGACCTAAATTAAGACTGATGAAGTAAGGCATATTTTAGTCATTAACAAGGAAAATGCAGCAAGAGTGACGAGYGTGTGACACCTTGCTACAAGTTAATCATTTTTATACCAAGACATGGATGAGTGGTAACTGTGATTCAGAAATAATCTCAGATAGAATCATCATTCTTCCTGCAATAAAAATTATAGAGCAAATAGGGTTTCATTGAGCCACTTCAGTTACAATTAAAAAGAAAGGTAAAGAGAAATAATGGAACATATTGGAAAATCAAAGTGTAAAACCCTGCCTTAGTCACAAACAAAATTGTSTTTTTAAAAGTTATGGACAAGACATTTGGCTGCTTCCATGGAAAGCACAGCTCCCTGAAGCTGCACATGCAAACAGCACTTCCATAAAATAATCACAATTAAATTATTTTTGTCCTAAGTGAATACAATTAAAGTATTTTGTCCTAAGTGAATCAGTGGCTTGCTGAAGAATAGAAACAGATGAAACTGAGCTGCATCTTTCCTCCTTTATAACCTGCCTGATCCAATGAACTGGATCAGTTCTTTGCTGGTGGCCAATCAGGGATTTACAGTTTTCTGACTTCATCTGCTCCATTTATCACGGAATTAAAACAATGCCCAATTGTTGATAAAAATCAAGTGCTTTTATACCTGGTGCAGGAACAGGCCACAAAAGCTCGTCTAGCTGCAGGTAAATATAAAGAGGGCTCTTTATTGTTACCCTTTTATAACAGGTCAGTCAACAATTCTSCAAGCACTTTTACAAATATTTGGTTAAATGTGAATATAGCTGTTCTCCTCCTGACACTGAATACCAGTAATTCCCTTTTGCAGAGCAGGAARCACAGATAGAAACAAATTCACTGCAGTTGTACAGCAAATTTAGAGCTGAACTAGTATGGAAAGTGGGAAAAAGACCCCTCTCTCTTTATTATTCAGACAAACAAAAGGTGATTCTTTTTGAATGGGATTTATCTCTGGTTATCTCATGCAGCTATTCAGAAAATGCAGCTGTTCAAAAGGTCTTGTTCATTTTAAAAAACCAACTAGCATAGAATTATTACCAAATCAATGAAGAACACTGGTCTTTCTGGAGCTATAGAAAATAAGGTTTGGTTTTTTTTATATGAGATGGCATGATTAACAATCAACATTTTAAAAACTTACTATGATTAAAGGATCAGTTGAGAAAATCTGGCTCCATTAAATCCACGTTAATTTTGTCCAAGATTACATCAAAAACATAATTTTTAGTTTCTAATTCAGAAAAAAAAAACCCTTAATTTAAGATTTTTTTTTTTGTGCTTTGTTTATTTTTATTTTACTAATCTGTAATTTTCTGTATGCATCAGGAAGACTAAATGTATTTGATTCTAATGTGTACTGAAACACAGCTCTTTTACTGGTTGGTTGAAGCCAATCACATAAGAACTGAGTGGTTTTTCTTTTGCAAATAAAAATTTTTAAAACATTATGTTTCAATTAATTTTTGGCATTTCTTTTTATGAGAGCAGTGGGATCATTGTGCATCGAAACTCACATTTACTGATGCCTTGTGCTTGGTTCAGACCAGGCTGGCATATGAGTAACTAAAACCTGGCTTAATTGGCTGAGCAGCTTGGATTTATTGCTGCTTTGTGCTAAGAGTGCAAGACAAAGCTAAACTATCAGATCAGTGAAAAAAAAATAAAAATAAAAGCCCCAAGTGTCAGGAAAAAATCATACAATAAATGAAAGTTGTCATTCAATTTGTGTGCCACAAGAGTAGGATTATTTTAATGTGGTAGGAGGTCAAATTTGTAGGTCAGATTCTCTTCTGATATGGGAAAATGCAGCTGTATTTACCTGATAYACCCAGAAAAATCCAACAAAGAACAAGGATTTGAATTTTTTATTCTCTCCTGTTATACAGGAGAGAATAATACAGTAACAGAGGAGAAACCCATTGAAACAGCATGCACCTGAACTAWAGTGAAGGTCACTTATTATTCCTGTCTTCCCTCTGAGAGACAGCAAAGAATTTAATTTTGTAACCCTGAAACTTTGCCTCTACACCAGAAAACTGAATTGGGAGGAAAAAGGAAAAAAAAAATAAATTTAGGACTAAAAAGAGTCTGGGCAATTTTATGGGTTTCCATCTGCGTGGGGCTTCAAACTCTTAAAATGTTTTCTGAAAGGCTGGGAGAGAAGTGAGAATGTTCACAAGGACACACCTTTCTAATCTGCAGACCCTCCCCAGATAACAGGGTAATTGGTTTAAGGAGCTGTGTTTTTTCAGCATATTTAGTTAATACCCTAACAAAGGACCACCTTCTGCTCCATTCAACAGCTGGAATAATAAAAGAAAAAGGTTATATTTGAAGATGTCAGCCCATTTATTTTGCTTTTCAGCTATACCTGCAGCCGGTAAATTTATGTGTGTGTATTCGTGGTAACACCAGATGCAAATGTGCTTCCAAAGTCAACATACATTCGGTCTGAGCTYGGTTATTAAATGACTAATTATGTTCTCAGGTTTGGTGCAGTTTTATGGGTGAGTGGGCACCCGCAGTTTCTGTYAACCACAGAGATCTTTCACGGCACCAAGGGAAGGAGAAATTCAGAGAGGACAGCGCCATTTGAATATTGGTGGGGTTTTTTTCACCCCCCCAGCTGTGGGTTTTGGCACCGAAATTCCCTGGAGATGGCCCTAATTGGAGTTCTATTGGAATGGTAAAAGGAGGTTTTGTGCTGTAATCCCCAAGTGTCAAGGGCAAGCTCACCCTGAGTGCTCGGAGTGAGCACTGGATGCTTGGATTYAGGGAGATTTTATCTCCCACCGCCCTGGGGTTTCGATTAGACACCTGAAACACGGGCAGAAATCGGAATTCATCGGGAGCATATGGCAAGTTGGGCATTAACTGAGTGGGAAGTGAGCTGTGTTGACAAAGCGCCCGCAGGAACAAAGGGAATTATGACAAATGAACCTCACCGTGGTCTGGCAGAGGGGGGCAGGCACCGATCTCTTCACTCTCGTGACCGGCGAAACATCACGGAGCTGAGTCGGGAGGTTTCGGATGGATTTTAGGGAAAGGTTCTTCCCCCAGAGGATGCTGGGCACTGCCCAGGGAATGGCCCCGAGGCTGCCAGAGCTCCAGGAGCCTTTGGACAGCGCTGCCAGGGACAGGATGGGATTTTTGGGGGGTGTGGGCAGGGCCAGGAGCTGGACTCGATGATCCCGATGGGTCTCTTCCCACTCAGAACATTCTGTGATTCTATAAATGGGTGGGCAGAGCTGCCTTACAGAACAGGGCTGAGGAGGTGCCAGAGGAAGCCAAAGGCACCCCGGGGTGGGATTCACAACGTCAATGATGCCACGCACCTGAAAAGAGCAGTTTATTCATCAGTTTATTTATTTATTCARATGCTTAGCACCAGCCTGTGGGAAGGTTGGCTTGCATTCCTGTGAAGAACCAAAAGAACGCATCCAAACATTGTTTGGCTGCAGAAATACACAGGAGGAAGTGGTCTGCTAAACATTGGACTTATCAATAACTTTTATTATCAATACCATTGAACTTATTAGTATTTAAATGCGATAAAGGTGTTCGGAGCAATTGCTGGGTCATGCTGAAGATCTCCACACCCTAAAAAAAAAACCCMAAAACTCCACCCAGCAACTTCAGGGCTGCCCAGCAAGAGCACATCCCTGTGCAGCAGACACTGCCTGCTCCTCCCAAAGCACGCAGCCGCTCGGAAAAGCCGAGCCCTGCCCTGCTCTCTCCTTTAGAGGGTGTTTATAACCCGTTAACGAAACGAACGCTGCGCATCCCGCTCCGCCAGAGGCGGCTCTGCGCGATTTAAAACACAATCACAGGCTGGCCGAGCAGTTTGGGATGGGATAACAGGGATAACAGGGCCAGGAGCTCAGCCCAGGAGCAGGGGAGGACGAGCTGAACAAACCAGGCAGCTTCTGCTGCCAAGAGGAGGCAGTGACCCCCTCCCCAGCGCTGCCGCTCCGGCTCTCCTGCTCCTCTGACCTTTGTCAGCGAGCTGAGTTAACCTCGGGGAATATTAACCCAGGCTGGGAAATGAAAAAAGAGAGAGAGAAAAAAAAAACAAAACCCCAGCTTTTACTACTCTAGAGCCCTGCGAGGCCCTTTGGTGAGCCAGAGAGGGAGGGAATAACTGGGGGAAAGAGGCTGGGAATGCGACCAGCTCAGCTCTTCTTCCGAGAAGAAAAGGTGTTAACAGGGGTAATCAGCGAGCTGCTGGCGAACGCCCAGATCTTCGAGGCTGTAACTAAGCAGAGCTCCATTCATCTGAGCTGCCCTGGATCTCCCAGCTCCCAGCAGGTCTGGTGTTGTTTCCTAGAGCACAAAGCAACGCCGGGTTCTCCTGAAGGGTTTAAACTCCCCTGGCAGAGCAGCACAGGGTGTTTTTTAGCTCCTGCCGCGTCCTTCTGCCCAGTTCTTCTTGTGACACCTGAATTGATGTCATGCCTTTAAAGTGGCTTCGTGCAGACTGACAGGAACCAGCGTGTATTTTTWAAATCTCTCTCTTTATCCGTAGCCGTCGTGCAAGACATTTGGACAAATCCAAACTGAGCTCCAGGATATTCTAAACTCAAAAGAAATACAGTTTTGAATTATAAGTTATTAGGTTGTGTCTTGAGAGAGGAACGAGACACCATTCCTACAGGAGTACATAACTTCCAAACAGCTTTCAAAGAAAAGAATACATGAACTTCCAAAGAAATTAAGTGTGCAGCTTCTCTTGTAGAACTGAACAGACCCTGAGGGATTTTTTTCTCTTGTGGTCGTGATGCCAAGGAACAATTTGCGGGGCTTTCCCCCTCCATTTTGCTAAGGAAACTTTACAGGGAAATTTTACGACCAGGCATCCTGCCTCAAACCTAAAACATCTCCAAGGTCTGAAGGCCACCTATTGCTGTAATTTCAAGACAAGGACGTGCCACACAGGTGGGCACGTCAGAGAGCCACAGAAGGTGACACTGCAGTGTTTTGGTTGTGTCTGGAATGATTTTACCTTCGGCTTCAGATGAAATTTGAGTTCAAATTCCTGCAACTGAATCCATACTGGGAAACGRCTGAACCTCACTGATTCCTTTGGGGAGCTCAGGAGCAGAAGYAGCCCCCAAAATGGTGCAGCTTAAAAACCTCAGCTAAAGTTTAAAGATGCTTTAGACAATRCTCCTCATGTTTTTGTACCAAGGAGTTTGCAGATTCGTAGTTCTCTCTGAACAAACACATGGAGCTGGAAAAATACTGAAGGTACGATCTTGGTGTGCTCTTGATACAATTCCTTGATATGCATTTGGAAATATAAACAAACCCCAGACACTTGCATGCCAAACTTGTGTACTTTGCCTTATCTGCAGTCCCCACACAGAGATGTTAAGCACAGCACGCAGCAATATTGCAGCTAAATCAGAGCTGCTGTTGACAGTGAGTGGAATTTCTTCACCTGASAACTTACTTTTCCAGTACTACTCTGAAGTTATGGGATGTGAGTGGATTTTTTTTTATTTTTTTTTTTTTTTTTGAGCACAGCTTTGGCAGAGAAAATCCCTCCCTCCCTGTGGGTCTGCCTTACAGGTGGCACTACAAGCCACCAGAGCGTTGTAATTAACGCSACCATTGAGACGGCAGCAATTTTCTAGGGCACCCCGTTATTAAATGACCCTAAAAAGAGAACGGAAGTCATTTGCTCCGGCCGGTATTTTACCAGCAACCTTTATCAGGYGCTGACCTGCCCTGTTCGGGGAAATGTTCTGAGTCCTTATTTGCCTGCAACACCCTGACTCGGAGGCCAAGGGGGACCCGCGGGAGAGTTAAAACAGCGGGGCACGGGCACAGCAGGCTGGGCTGGAGCAGCGAGAGCCAAACCCGGGGGTCTCACAGGGGGAGAGGGGGCTCAGGCACCTCCTGCTCCCTTCGCCTCCGTCCGGAGCGTCGGCTTCGCAAAGGGGAGGAGGAAAGGGAAAGGAAGGGAAGATCCGTGTCCCTGCGGGGCCGGAGGGCTGCGGTGGCCCGGGCAGAGCGAGGCGGGCTCTCGGGTCCCGCCCGCCGGGTTGGAAGGGGCCGGGCGGCGCATCCACCTGCGGGCACCTGCCCCTGCCCCTGCCCCGACCGTGGCTCCTCCCCGGCCGCGCCGCCCGCTCCCGGCTCCCTCCGCCGCCTCCATCCCCTGCCCAGCCCAGCCCAGCCCAGGCGCTCCCGCAGCCCCAGGTAAGCGCTGCTCTGCCTTCGGGAATCACCCGGGGCCGGGCCAGGGTGGGAATCGCCGCCCCCGGCCGCTGCGAGCTGCGTTCGGCTTCTCCCGAGGGAACTCGGGCTGTGCTCTGGGGGGGATGAGGAGGGAGTCGGGAACCCCCGTCCCGCGGGGAGGGAGGTGCTGGGTGACTGGAAACCGAGACGGGGACGTGGCTCGCCCCATTCCCTCCCCCCGGCTTTCCCCGGTTTCTCCAGGGGAAGATGCAGCGCGATAAAAGCGGCGCTTTGCCGCGGGCCGGGGTGGAAGGGAAGCCGGGAGGCAAAGTTGCACGGAGGAAGGGGTGGATGGGGAAGCCGGGATAGTCAGGAGAGCCGGGAGGCAAAGTTGCATGGAGGAAGGAGGTGGACGGAGAAGCCGGGATAGCCGGGAGCCAAAGGCGCACGGAGGGGGTGGATGGGGAAGTCGGGATAACCGGGATAGCCTGGAGCCAAACCTGCACGGAGCAAGGAGGAGGTGGATGGGGAAGCCGGGATAGCCGGGACCCAAAGTTCCACGGAGGAAGGAGGTGGATGGGGAAGCCAGGATAGCCGGAAGCCGAAGGCGCACGGAGGAGGTGGATGGGGAAGTCAGGATAGCCGGGATAGCCGGGATCCAGAGTGGCACGGAGGAAGGAGGCGGATGGACGCTGTGGATTCGGTGATAACGCGCTCCCAGGAGGTGCGCCGGGCTCAGCCAGCGCCGCTCCAGGTGGAGCTTGTCCATCTCTTGCCCTGGTGATGAAGGGTCAAAGATTGGGCAACTTCCTCAAGGTCACCGAGCGAGCAGAGAGAGTAAACCAGAGTTGGTTTAGTCCTGGGGCCGCTTCGATGTGTGTTAGTGCAGTGGGTTTTAGCACAAGCGCTGATTCCGGGTGGAAGTTGGCACAGCTCGTCAGGTGATTTTGGAAAAGTAACTTTTAGCAGAGCCGCACCGTTCTTTTCTTTGATTTGGCAACTTCTGTGCCAAAGCTTTGCGTGCTGAAGTCARTCCTCCTCGCAGGTGGCTTTCTGTTCATTGCTTACCTGTACCTGGAATCTCAGCCTCAGCTTCCTGGGTGGGTGACTTAATTTAAGGGAACATTGTCACACTGAGCTTTTGTCCTGTTTGTCCTGGGTTAAGTGACGCTAACGGCTGCAGTGCTTTAGAAAGAGCCAAAGGAAGCAGCTTGGATTATTTGCATCACCTAGGTCAATATTAGAGGTGGACATTGCGTGTGGCATAGATCAATGAACTGGGAAAATGGCAAGCCGTGGCTTTTGCCTACAGGTGTAGATGTAAAGCCAAAAAAGACAGGTGAAAAATAAGATAAATGTTGATGTCAAAGTAGGACATCAYGTGCCTTTTTGTCTTTGCTCCTTTCATTCTTAAACTGTTGGAATTTATTCTGGTTCCTAGTCAGCCTAGAGCAAATCTATCACGGTAGCCTAACTGAAATTGGAAATAATAACTACATTCCTGGGTGTTGATGGAAAAATAAAGCAACACATTATTCTGGGATGCTGGTCAAAATATTTGTCTTGGAGTTGCCAGTCCTGAAGATGTGGGCTTTTKCCTCCTGTGCCAGTCCAGGGCTGCTCCACACTGAGCAGCTCCAGTGCCTGTGCTCTGCAGCTGAGCTTCCCCCACGGCTTTGATGTGTGCATCCTGAAACCTGCTTCTGGCARCACGAGCCTCCCCGTGGTGGGGTGAATTCAAACCTCCTGCCAGCAAGATTTGCTTTTCACTCTTATCTGCCACAGAGCTCTCAGGAGAGGTTTGCAGCTCCTCAGCACCTGTAGGTCACAGGTTAAAAATCTCTGGACAGGTAGCTAAAGAAGTCTGGTTTGTTAACACTGCTGGGTTTTATTTTCCTGTAGTGTGGGTACCTGGTGCTGCCYTACTCATATCACATTAATTTGCAGCTCAAATATGGTGAACAAGTTCTTGAGAGGTTTMTTTCCTTGCCAGAGACTTCCAGTGGCGTAGACAGACACTTGAGCTTAGGCAGAAGGTCATCATCAAATATGAAGATGATTAGCAAATATGCTTCTGCCAGAAAGTTATTTGCTGATGCCTTGGAAGAAGGGCAAGGGCAGAATTTGAGGTTTAGTGTGGGTGAAGTAAGGATGCAAAGGCCCAAAGCTGTTGCTGCATCCTCCAGCCCCTCTGGGATCTGTGGGTGCTGTGGTTTGCAGTTGGTGCCTCAACAATGGGTCCCTCTCCTTCCATGCCTCTGGTTCTTCTGGGCTCCTGGTCCTTTCTGTTTCACAAGTGGTTGGTTTTATAGGGTTTTGTGCCACTCACCACCTGCTCAGTGAAATGAGAAAAAAAGGAAAGAGCATTTCAGCCTCCTCCCTCACCCCACTGCTCCTAACAAAGCACATGAGCTGCTTGTGACAAGGCTGAGTTTGAGATCTAATTATTAAGTGAAAAAAGAAAGAAAATCATCCAAATTCTCCTCAAAGCCAATTTCATTATATATATATATATATAAAAACCAAAATTAAAAAACCAGCTCATAAAATCCAATTCCTAAAAATAAAGTAACAAAATAAACAGCATCAAATTCCCACCAATAGCATCAACAAAATCACAACAATATCTCCACCAACCAACAAAAAAAACCCCCACAAACCTTAAATTCTTAAACTTTCTTGAAGCCATTGTCTGTTTTCAGGCAGATGATAATAATAATAATCATCATCATCATAGTTATTTGCAGTATGAGTATGGCATCCTATAACTTTTTAAAATGTGACTGCTACACTCAGARATTTTTAATGCCTCCTTTTCTTTGCACGTGGAAGTGGAATTAATCTTGGTTTCCCGGCCTGGGGAATGCTGCTGATAGTGCTTATCAAGAGGCACTGSTTTTTAACACCTCTTGATAAGTAATTGTACAGTATAATGGCATTTTAGGAGCTAATCTAGAATAGCTTCAAAACTATTTCTTAGGAGCTGTGAGAAGGACGAGGTTGTATTTGKGGCAACCTTTCATGTAAATATTTGCACAGTCTCACAGAGTTCTCTGAAATATTTGTGATGTTACTGCACAGGCATGCTGAGTAGAGCTCACCTCTGTTGGGGRGGTTTGTGGAAAGGCCAGGACACTGCAGGACCCTGGTTTTGGTGACTTTGGGACATTCAGTCCATTTGTCTTTGATGCCTGCCAGAGGATAAATGGAGTAAATTAAAATCACGTTTTAAAATCATCACAATAAAAATCCTCAGTGCCACTTCCTGAAGAAGTGTCAATGAAATCTTGTTAAGGAAATGGGATGAAAAATCTTGTTTAGCTCCTTTCCTTTTCCATTCACAACTGGATTTTTTTCTCACCTTTCTATACTTCATTAGCAAGTCATGACAATTTTGAGTGCTGATTGTTAAACAGGAATCTTGACCATGTTTCTTTCCTCTTGTCCAGGTGACAAGGCAGGAACTGTCCTGTGAAACTGCTCTGTGAAAAGATCATGAAGATAAATCTGGAATAACTGCTTTGTTTGTTTTCTCTCTCTCTCTCTCTCTCTTTTATATTTTATTGCCTCACTAACCTTTCCTCCACACCATCATGTCATGGTTATATTGTGCTCACGTTTATGTTGCTGAAACTTGTAGGTGGTCATAAATCAGTTGGAAATGAAAGCAAAAAAGAAATAATATTTCCTTTCTAGCATCATCAACGCCATAAAGTGTTGGCTTGCCCTTCTCTAAGGTTGAGCTTTGCACTGAAATTACAGGAGTAAATTACTCATTGAAATTACTCAGTGAGTTSTGTTGGTTTGCTCATTTGCTTGATACAGGGAATGTTTGTGGATGTGATGCAGTGTTAGAATGGAAGCTTTTATGCTTCCTCCTTTTAGAAGATGAACTTGACTTCATTCATTTGGTTTTTGACTCTTCTCTTCCATCTCTCTTGTTTACATGTGGTTGCTTTTACGTAGGTCCGACTGTGAAGAACTAATTTGTTTTTTTTTGTTCTGGGGTTTCTTTTTCAATTGTTGATATCCATCACAGAGCTCAGCAAACAGCTGATGTTTCTGTTTCAGGAAATAGCACAAAATGTATTGGAGCAATATGTAAATGCAGGAAGCAAGCTGTTGCCAGTTTGGCCAGTTGAACTCTCAGTGTTGAATCAGGGTATCTGGAGGTGCTTATTCCATCCTATTGACCTGGGCATGGAAACAGCCTGTAGGGATCTCTGTGCAAAAGCTTGTGGAAAGCAATTAACAATYACCACATGGTGTGTGCTGAGGAAGTGCTGTTATTGCTGGTGTGGAGAGCCAGGGTGAAAGGCAGCAGGTCTGGTGTTGGAGCCCTGGGTGCTGAAAATGTTGGTTTTTCTATGKTGAGAGGTGCTGACCCTCAGGCAGGCACCACATTYGAYCTGAGGCCTTGGGACAGRCTTCCAACATTGAGTGARAGCACTGAGATTRTGGRTGTGKAGTYTGTAGAAGTGTGTGATCTCACAGGTGAAAAACACAGATTTAAGATTTTAGTGTATAGCAATGTGTGTGAGCCAAGATGGARGATTTGGGGTGTTGTCTAAAATCCTTCTTTTTTACTTTCTCCTTCCTTKTTCTTCATAGGTTTRGGTGGTTTTCTGTAATTGGGTGAAAAAGGTCCCCATTGCAGACCTTTAGTGGTCACCATTGGGTCAGAAACATCAATAATACAGGTGTCATCTCATTATTGGGTAAATAGTGCTTAAAAGACCTTGGAAAAGTTAATAGTGGGCCATTTTGCCACATTTTACAACTTGGTAGTTAGAGCTCATGGCTTGTGAGTCTGTAAATAATCTGTAAATAGATGAGATTTAAATCACCAAGTCCCAACTCGAATTTATGTCWGTGTCTCACTCATCCTGACCATGGTGGAACAAGAAAAAGGAACAAGAGCTGTAACAGTCTGGGGTCATTACCAAATCCTCCTTTAGGGTTTCTTTGCCTTTCATTCTGTCTGTTGCCTTTTTGGGATGTTGACTSCTGGCCAGCAAAGGACACAGGAGATATGAGGGGGCCATGACTATAACGAGGCAAAARCAGGGTTTCACTTTTGCCCCAAATTCACCAAAATTCAGTGAAGGGTTTGGGAGCACGTGGTGGTGAGGACCATGTACAGCTGAGCAGCACCACTCTGTGCTTGGTGTTTCCTGTCCAGGGCACACAGGGACTGTCCCTGTGGTGGGGGGCAGGACGAGCCTCTGGAGGGCTGAGAGTCTGGAAAGTCCATTTTTGGTTAAATAAAATGGTGTCAAATGAAGTGCAGACCAACTGTGCTGCAACTTTTACTTAAAAGACACCTGATTTGAAGAAATCTGTGGAAAAAAAACTAATAAAAACTCCAAAAACCCCCACCAAAAAGATATTGGATTGAACTTGTTTTGAATTAATCTAATATTTTAATTTTTTGTATTGTTGTTTGCCTGCGTTCCTTTTTTTGCTTTCATTTTTGACAAGTTTACTGGAAATAGTGATGCATCTCTTTAATCCTAATGACCCATGACACAACATTAGCACTCCTGAGGCATGTGCAAGAAGCTCAGATACTCCAAGCAGCAGCTGCCAGCTGTGAGGCAAAACATTTTGCTTTATTCATCAGTGAACTGTGTCAGTGGTGGCTTTTTACTCTTTGTGCCTCCTGTCATTAGAGACAGTGGCTTTATTCTTGTACTTTGAGTTATGAAAGAGAAACATGCTCAGTTTTGGACCTTCTGTGTTGCTGGAGGTCTGAGTGCTGGTTGTGCTCCATCCACACTGGAGCTTTTGAAATTTAAGGACATTCCCACTGAGCTCTTCTGCATCATCAGAGTGGGTTTATGGCACTTCTGAATGGTCTATTTAAATCTGCCTGATGTGTGAGGTGAGTGAGAGGCCAAAGAATTGGACTGAGATAAGGCAGACCAGTCCCTTCCAGCTCTGTTTGCTGGGATGGGGAGGGTTTGACAGGTCAGTTTGGTTCTCCACCACCCAGCCTCCTTATCTGGGAAGCTGTTGATGYTCAGTTCCCTTGATGTGCTTGTGAAACATTTTGATGTGTGCTCAGGAAAACCAGGTTATATCATCATTGGATGCTACAGATTGGTTTTTGCCTTAAACATTTGCAAAGCCAATGAGAGTTCAGTGGGTTTGGTTTCATGTGGTTTTAAAGACTGGAAAATGTGTATATGTAATACCATGGAAGTCTGTATTTACCTATGAGTTCCTSTGTTTTATAACAGGGATATTGTTATAAATCAGAAGCTGGGTAGGAAATAGATTAACAAGAACTAAATTGGGAGTGATGGTGGAAAACCAGTTCAACAGGAGAGATATTTTTTCCCCTCAGTTCATTTGAAGAAAAAAACCCAAAGCACTCACAGAAACTCCCAAAAAAGAGTGAGGAACACCCCTCCCTGTCAATTTGCAAAGCCTTTTAAATGGTAGTATAAAAAAATATTGGGGATTCTTTTGGTCATAGTTTCTTTTGGTTTACCTCAGAATCACCACTTCTTTCTGGTACCAAACTTCCTAACCCTTTTATCCCTCCTTTTCAGAGAACAAGGAACAGAAATCTCTCCTGCTGTGATTTATTTGTCCCCAAGTCTGGGCAGAGCTGCWCTTCCCCACTGCTCCGATGAGCTGGGCAAGGATGGATGGGACATAAAGGCAAGCAGAAGTCCTGGAGCCTGAGTCACCAGTCTGATGGACTTTCAGTAAGTGGGAGTRAGACTCATTTCCCACCTGTCTGCCACACAAACGAGTTCAGTGGTGCATTATTTACACCTGTTTGCAAGCACTGGTGAGCAAACACCAGCATCAGCCTTCCTGGGGTGTCACCAAGAATTGTTAGGCTTGAGGTGCCCAGCAGCTGTTGRCATCTGCTGCAGTGACATTTGCAGTTCAGTTTTGGGTGAGATGATGCCTTGAYAGAGGTCCTAAAAAACAACCTGTTACTTTGGGCTGAATTATGCTGTGCCTTCCCACAGCTGCAATGTGCAGGGTTTTGCTCTGCAAGGCAGAGAAAGGTATTTCCCAGTGCAGGACTGAGGCACTTTCCAGGCTTTTTTTCCTTGTGGAGCAACATGAGAGGACTCAGTAGATAGCAGCATTTATTAGAATGATTGCTAATTGTGCATAACTGCCTGTTTTAGACCTGCACCAGCAAACCYTTTTGTGTTTCTCGTGTCTGTGGCAATTTGCTCCACGTTAACCTTTAACTTGAAAATAAACTGCTGGATGCTTGGAACATTCGATGCAGAGCCTCTCTTTTACCCTGTTTGCAAAACTTTCCAGTTGCTGTGGCACACTTCCCCTGCTTCTCTCCCTGTTCTTGGTGCAGTGGCTGCAACACCCAGCCAAGAAAACACCTGTKTGCAACACCTAAGAGTGAAAAAAACGTGGTCTGTGGGGGCTGCAAGGTGTGCTGTTACCATGAATTAGTTAAATTTGTATTTCCTGATGCTCTGCTGGTTTCTGTGCCATAAACCTCAGAGAGACACAAGTGCTGAGAGAGGCAGGAGGGCCTGAACATGGCACTGACACCCCGTGGGTGGCTGCCAGGATATTCCCTGACTCTCGTCCTGCCAGAGAGAGTGAGCACTGACTTGACCTTCTCAGTTTGTGCTGCCCTCGTGCTAATGAATAGYTGCCACTGTATAATCCTCAGGCTTGCACGGAGAGGCTGCTGAGATCTGGTTTCATGCTGCACCTTAATTTGTACCCTCTCTTCAAATACTTCCGCTTGGTTTGGTTGTTTGTGGGCTTTTTTTATTGGTATTTATTTTATTTCTCCCCCCTCTGCAAATCTGGCCTTTTTCCAAAGGGGAAAGCCAGACAAAGGCTGCAGTTGTGACTGTTCTCTTTTTGGTTTGTTTGGATAGGTTCACACTTTACTCCCCGACACCTGAATTGTTTCTGTGCTGTTGACAAAGGAAAAATGAACTCTGCTCTAGTAAGTAAACAAAGTATTCCCAATATTCCTCTCTGATTCTTTTTTTCTTTTAATATGGTTTTATTTCTTAACACGCAACAGCCCATTGAGTGATGCCCTGATTAACATGTCTTTGAAAACATGGACTATTTGTTGTGTTTTCTTTTTGGCAAAAAGGGGAGAAGATGCTGTGAGGCAGGTGTAAGAGGCTCAGATTAACCAACATTTCAAGTGCTCAGATACTTTCAGGGGAGATTTATGCTTTTGAGCACATGCTTTTGATTTATTTAAGCTTGTTTTGATGGGATCAGTTAGAATAGCTTCTAACTACTTCTTAAAGCTCTTCCAGGATAAATTTTCCGTGACCTGTTGCAGGGTCAGAAATAGCTGAGGTGTACCTGGTGTTGTCACAGCAGGAAATGGGGCAGTGTGGGAGACCAGAGTTTTCCTCTGGGTCTCCTGAATGGGCGACAGCCAGGACAGGGGGGATGGGCTCACACAGCCTGCTTAAAAGACAGCATTAGCTTTGATCTGACACCATAGAGAAGGCTTCCAAAACTGTCTGAGGATTTAAATGACACGAGGGTTTGACTGGTGTGTTTTTTATTACATCACTGGGTGTTTAGATATTAGTTTTAAATTTATCTGTATTCTTATTATTAAGCAAATATGGAGGCAGATCAATGTGATAAAGTCACATTTTCCTGTTCTTCTCTTCCTTTTCCTTTTGCAAAAGGTGTTGAGTTTTTAAGATTGAGTAAAGGTGTGATTTCACTCTGTGACTTAGATTTTAGTTATTGGATTTTAGAAGAAAACAATGTTAACGTAATTTAAATTATAAAAACCTAAGTGCTGTTCCGGAGCAGAGAGATTTCACTTTTCCAGCTGCTTGTGAACACCACACTAGTCTAACTAAATTTAGAGATAAAGATTTTAAAATAAACATCTTCAAACTACAACTCAAAGACTCTCTGATCTCTTCTTCCAAACGCRAGCWGTGAGAAAACAGCCGTTTACCACAGTCCAGAGTTATCTCAGAAGAAATACASCRTCAGGGCAGTAAGCAYTCATCCTGGACCTGGACAAAGGCTGTTCCTTGTCAGCATTTCTTTCTGTGATGGTGCTGCCCACCAAGCTGTCCTTGCTGTTTGTTTCTACCCTGTCACAGGTCCCAGGGCATTTGTGCAGGCAGCTTGGGTGGGCTGGGCTCAAGAACCCTTCTTAGGCTGGGCTGCCGTGGATCAGGAAACTGGTCTTGCCAGAGGTTTTCCAGCCTGGCTCTGTGTTATCTTTATTATTTATTATTATTTATTTTAGGCATGTTGTGTGGATCTCTCTCTCTGTGTAAGCTGCAATCCCTCCTAAGCTCTCTGTGCGCAGGCTGTATTTTCACGGAGCAGGGCAATGAAATTTTGCCCTGCTGGCAGTCTTGTTCCTCACYTTCCCCTGTTTCCTCCCTCCCCACRCCACCTCAGGGTCCTCCACCGCCGTACTACGAGAACAGGGGCTTCCAGCCCGAGCCCAGCTTCGCTGCCAGGCAGGCAGCAGGTGCTTACCCCTACCCACAGCCCTTCCCCGCCAGCGCTCCCTCCGTGCCAAGCTACGTGCCAAGGGTGGCCACCCACCAGCCCAGCAGGCCAGCAGCACGCCCAGCCAGGAGAGTGTGTGCAGCCAGTAAGTGCTGGGGGGTTTTATCCTGCCTTGCAGAGCTCAGAGCTGTCAAATTGAGGTCACAAAGGAAAGGGAATTTCCCTTCCGAGTCGTGCGTTGAAGGAGCCGCTTCCTTGGGGATGAAGAAGTGGCAGCTGGGTGATTTTGGGAGAATGGATGAAGCATTGCTGGTGCAGCTGGGTGCATTGGAAGGAAGGATGAAGCATTGCTGGTGCAGCTGGGTGCTTTGGGAGGATGGAGCATTGCTGGTGCAGCTGGGTGCTTTGGGAGGAAAGATGGTGGAATAAAGAAAAGTCTGGCTGGAACTGACTGATTTTAATATCAAATAAGTAGTGCTGGTGGGTGAAAATTACTTGTAAACCTGATTTCTCTCTTTTCCTCCTTGCTTTCGTTTCAGGTCTAAGGAAAACCATAATAATAATATTATCTATATTAATAGTCGTTTGTTGTGCAATTGCTGCTTTYTTCATCTGGTATTTTGGTAAGTTTTTTTTTTTTCTCTCTTTTTAATTTCCTTTTTAAGAAAAGATGTATTAAGCTTTTCAAGTTAGAAATACCCATTCTCATTTTATGCTTTATGCTGAATTAAGGACAGAAAAGTCTTTGCTCCTTTTCTCCTAAGAGATTAAATAATGTTACTTCTTTATGGCTCAGTTTTGTTTGTGGGTTGAGGTGTTTTGTTTTGTTGGGGTTTTTTGTTTGCTTTTGTGTTTGTTGTTTTGTTTTGTTTTCTTTTTGTTCTTTTTCATGCTGCTGTTACTTTCCAAATTTGAGCTTCACTTGGGTGAAGGGAGGGRTTTGCAGTAAGTGTGCAAACCTTAACTGCAAGAGTGTAAATGGTCAAGATGTGTTTTGTTTTGCTAAAATGGGATCTCTCTTGGAGCAGAAGTCTTTTACATCCATTGATTTGTTTCTGTGGGGCTTTTATGTAAACGTTTCCTGAGCCCAGCCCGTCTCAGCACTCTCAGCTGTCCCATGGATGTTTGCTTCTGAAATCATCCCCAGCTTTGGGGGACTGAGCTCTGAGGCAGGGCTGGACCAATTCTGTTCAGCTYAAGGTGAASTTTGCCTTGTGCTGTCTTAATTTCTCTTTCAATGAAAGCTGCTTTGCTAAAAAAGCAGGGAACTAAAAATGTGCTGGCTTTAGGAGCCTCTCCTTTCTGTTCTGCTCAGGAAAAGAGATCTAGTGGAAGATATTCCTGCTTATTGCATTGGGGTTGGACTAAGATGATGCTTAAAGACCCTTCCAAACTATTGTATGATTTTAAGGGAGTTCATTCAGAACTATCAGGATGACACTTTTTGTTCTTAGGGGCGTTTTTTTGCCTCATTTTGATKTAAGCAGGGTGAGTGTAGTCCAGTTTTAAATGAGAGCAAAAGTACATCACTGAGGCACTCACTCCTCTCTTCCTCCTTTCCTCCCTGTTAACGCTGTGCAAAGCTGACTCCTCCCTGACAATTAATGGTGCCTGATTATTCAGGGAGGCCAAAATCCCACCAGCTGCATCAGAGGCTTGATCTGACAAGCGATGCAGAGGACAGAGCAACCCATGTCCTGCTGTGGCAGGAGGGGTTTAAGGGGCTCCCCTCCCCACTCAGGATTTAAGAGCCAATTCCAACGTTTTGCTCCATCAAAGTGGGGAAACTCTTTGAGAGCTGGGCTGATGTGGCTGTATTTCTCTGTCCCTGCAGTAGAGAACCACTGTCTCAGCTCGCTGATCCAGTGTGGCTCCTCAGGGGTGTGCATGTCCCCCTCCCAGTGGTGCGACGGGGTGAGCCACTGTCCCAACGGGGAGGACGAGACCCGCTGTGGTGAGTGACAGCACCGAGGGCTGGGGGGGAGACCTGCATCAGCTGCAGGAGCCTGGCAGCAAATTSCCTTCTCCAGAGCTTGCAGCAAGGCTGTTCTAGCCCAAGGTTTATCTTTAAAGTGCTGCAGGATGTGTGTTATGTGTGGATGTTCAGTTTGTTTCAATCAACCCGATTGAAAAGCTGAATGCTTGGCTCAGGGGTTTGAGCTGCCTTGTATATTTAATTTTTTAAATATCACCTTTTAATTTGGGTGGGGTTTGTGCAGAGCTGAAYRTAGCATTGGATGGAGCAGTCAGTGRTGACTTCTCRGYAGGCTTCAGGTGATAACATAAACCTGTGGTCTYCAGTCAGGCTTGTCTTTTTCCAGGTATTTTGCATTCCTCGTTCTCCCCTTAGTTCTTCAACTACTTCATAACTCATTTGTGTAAGAAAGCCTGGCCTAATGATTGCTTTGAGCTTTGCCAAGGGAAGCTTTAGTGCAGAGCTGGAGGTAGTAGGTGGAAACGTTGATTTGTCCCTTTCAGAGGTTTGGCATCTTGTGTCGTGCCCGTGCCATGCTGGAAAACCCCAGCTGTTCTTTAAATTCCCCCTGTAAACTTCAGCACATTCTCATGCAGGGTTGGCATTTGCTGGCAGCTGTTCCACTCCCTTTGGKTGAATGATGGGTTCTTGGAGAAGCCTGTTTCAATCTGTTCTTTTGCTTGAACTATTTTTTATTAAATTCTTGTGCAAGCAAATRCATAATGGGACGTGGAATGTCAGAGCTAATTGCTCCTGGTTACATTCTTGCTCTACAAAGTGCTTCTCTGAAAAAATCTGGTGTATTAAGAGATAATATATTTTTCAATAGATCATATTTTATTTATACACAGTATGTGATATATGAAGAAATATATGGGTGCATAGAGAAAAGATCAGAACATTTTTATGGTTGCAGTCTTTCTCAGTGGTCAAATATAAAAGAGAATTTTGAGCAYAAAAGCTGAAATGAAAGGATGAACCCTATCTTGTACATTTGCAGTTTAAAACTGGTAGTTCTTCTAAATTGCCTTACATAAAAAGAAGTAAGCCATTGCCATATTTCTGTCTACTGGATATTTACTCAGAATTTGTGTAGAGGGGAAGCATTAAGTTAACATCAGTTCATACATGAAGTGGATATTATGGGTAACGATTTCAGAGTAGAGAAAGTAATAATAGMATGTGGTGTTCTTAGTTTCTTTTTTCTTTTTTTTCTCTTTTTCCCTTTCTTCCTTTTGTGGCAGTTAGACTTTTTGGACCAAATTTTATCCTGGAAGTTTATTCACCTGTCAGCACCTCCTGGTACCCTGTTTGCCAAGATGACTGGAATGATGAGTACGGGAAGATTGCATGCAGGGACATGGGCTACAGCGTGTAAGTCCAACCTCTGCCAGCCTCTGCTCAGACACACAGAGGTTAAAATTTCCCTCTTGCYRTYTTYAATGTGTCTGAGACTTTCTCTTCAYCTTGCCCTGTTGGACAAGGTGCATGTACATCAGATAAAAATATTATTTTAACCTACTGACTGGCGGGAAGTGGAGCTTCACAAATGTTTCTGAAACTCTGGCTGGGCTGCACCACCAGGGTTCTGCCTTCATGTGAAAACACAAACATTTCTGGTGTTGTCACGTCAGAAGCTCCAGCTTGGCACAGCTCATTGTTACCTGAAAAGTGAAAGCACTCCTGGGTTTCATGGTGGCCTTTTCTGTTTTGCAGAGATACATATTTCTACAGCCGTGGGGTAGCACCTGAAGCCAGCTTYAAGAGCTACATGAAGCTGAACACGAGTGCTGGGAATGTAGACTTGTACAAAAAGCTGTACAGCAGGTACCTCTGTTTAATRAAAGCCTCTCTCCTTTCATCCAGGGTCTCTCCAGATGCTGTAGGAGGTGCAGCTTCTGCCTGCAGCATAATGCAAGCACATCTTTCCGTGGGGATTGATGTGAGAAAGAGACTTTGGTTTTAATCTGATTGCAACAACTGTTCTTCCCTCTGTTTAAAAACACAGCTGTTATTTTTCCATCCTTCCTGCCCTCTTCTAAAAGAAAAAATGTCCCATCCTCTGTGCTATCCAGAAGGGTACCATGTCAAAGGTATTTTTCAAAGGCTCTCTGACCACCAGCAGGAGTTTGTGTGTGGTGACAAGAGCTGCAAGCTGCAACACGTTCACAGCAGCTGGCACAGCCTTTTTTTCAGTCACATGGACACACAGCATGCAAAAATGGATCTTCACTGTGGAAAGCATCATTTTTATTATCATCAAGCAGCCCTGAAGTGTCCAGTTTAAAAACCTGTGCACTGCTGTGCCTGCAAACTTCCTGCAGCTCCCTCRTTTAGTTCTTCTGCAACAAATTCCTAAATCAGCTCAACTTTCTCTCAAGCTGTTCTTCATGCTTCTAAATAGGCTTGCAACCMTTTTGTGCTCATGTCTGCAGTTTCCCACAGAGCAGTTTTGGTGGATGCAAGGCATGGTGGAGGCCAGATGGTTGTTGGTGGGGTGCTGGAGAAAATGAAGAGAGGAGGGAACCCTCCACAGGAAGATGAGGCTGAAGGCAGGGCATGGAGCTGGAATGGGCAGAAAGCAGCTGGAAGGTGGACTTTGCTCACCMTTTCCTTCACTGAGTACCTAAGATCACATTTGGGTTTTTTTGTTTCTCCTGCAGTGGTTCCTGTGCCTCAGGAAAGGTGGTTTCCCTGCGCTGCATAGGTAACTCACTGCAAACTTCTGCCTCTTCGTGCTTTGAAATGCTCTGGGCTGGCAAGTCCCTATGGACCTGTGGCACTGATTGCTGTTTTTGCATGGGCAAATGGTTTAACTCTGGTTCCCAAATAATGCAGTTTTAGGAGCAGGGTGGGACAGGAGACAAGGAAGACAGTGGATCCCCAGTTGCTTTTGTCTTTGCTGCCACTGGTTCCTTTAAATACCTTAAATATCTCCATATCCATCCCCCAGCAGCTGTGTTGGGTTGTCTGGGGTACATTTGCTCTCCATGATCCAGCAGTTGGGTGGGCAGTGCCTTCTTGATGGTGATTCCTGTCCTGAGGACTCTCCTGGCTGTTGGCTGCTTTGTTGCACAGCACAGGGGATTTGAATCCCCAAAGATTCCTGCAAGGGGTGAAGGGTTTATGGTGAACCCAGCAGCTGCCAGGTGGGGTTTGCAGTTTAATGGGGGGTCTGGGCCATGGGATTTGGTGTCAGGACAGGGGTTTGAGCTGTATCAGGCAGGTCAGGAGTGCTGTGTGCACCCCTCTGCCAAGGGAAGCCTGGAGGTGCAGAACCCATCTCCCAGCCCACTCTTTGTTCACCCTCTGTGTGTGACTGCCCTTTTCAGACTGTGGCCTGCCCAGCAAGAGCGTGAGCATCATGAACAGGATCGTGGGAGGCAGTGGGGCTGTGCTGGGCCAGTGGCCATGGCAGGTCAGCCTGCACGTCAAGGGCACCCACGTCTGCGGGGGCTCCATCATCACCCCCCACTGGATTGTGACAGCAGCTCACTGTGTGGAAGGGTGAGTCCCCCCTCTCTCCGTGGGTGTTTGCCTTTCTTCAAGCTGGGATGAATAAATTTGTTCAATTCTCTCCCAACTTTCTCCTTTCCAACTGGATTCCTCCCTGCTAGAGGAAAGCAGGAGCTCAGTGCTCTGTCTGTGTGGGAAATCTGAAGGATTCAGGGMGGATTGGTTCTGGAGGAGCTCATCTGTCTGCCTCCTGCAGGAAGCCTTATTTTATGTTTTGTCTCATTGACAGAATGAAATGGGTGATGCTGAGCACAGATGCTGAGCACAGATCCCCACCCAATTTAAGATGTAAACTCAAGGCACCAAATTTAATGCCAGCYAGTGCAGTGTTTTCATGAAGATGTTGAATTACCCTGTGAGAAAACCCAAGGGAAACTCCCCCTCCCCCCCTCAAATYCTCAAATATCACACTGCTGTAGATATGATCCATTTAAAGATGCCTGTGCCATTTATTTCTTCATATCTTCTTGCCACAGGGTAGTGAAGTCTCAGTCAGTATTAAATACAGATTTATATCTATCCATGGAGCACTTTATGTGGCCATCAACAAGAAAAATAGCTGGTGCTTTGTACATTTTTAACCTATAAAAGAGAGTTGAGGGTTCTGTGGCACCCTCAGAAAGGGCAGAATTTGTTTAAAAGGTGGCTGCTTCTGTTGGAGGGAAAACCCACAAAGCAAAAAACATTTTTAATGGCTGGTTGGCTGGATCAGAGTTTGAGGCCAAGGCAAGGAAGAATATYTGTCCTCAACCTTGAGAAAGGAATGCAAGTGTTGATTTCCACCTGGAGATCTTATCCCTCCTTTGTTGTCTGGATTTGAGCTCTGTAGTGCTCAAAGGCTTTGGGAATGGCAACCAAGCTGCAGCTGGCACAAACCTGGTTTTCAGCCTGATCTGGGTTTTTTATTTTTGGAGGTTTTTTTGACTTGCAGGCACTGCTGCCTTGGAGCTTCTCATGGAGGGAGTTTTAACACTTGTGGCAAATTTTCTGTTAAGGTTTTGTAAACTGTGCTGGAGCACAAGAGGCTACTTAAATAACATCTAGCAAGCATGCTTAACATTAAAAAAAACCCCACCAAGACACAAAACCAGCCAAAAAAAAAAACCCCTGGCGTTTTCAAGATAGTGAAATTCTTTCACTGGATCATATTTTTACTAATTCTGGCTTCTGCTGATACCACTGACATGTGAGCCTTCAGAAATACCTGCCTGACCCCTCAGTCACGGAAATCAAAAGGCTTCAGTGTTGCAGTCTCAGACTTAATTSGTTGTGCTGAGTGATTAAGGAGATGGACAGTGATACTTAACCCACTGCAAAGATTTTTCTGATATATTTTTGAAACTAGAGCCAAGCTTTCCTCGAGTTACATGCCTGGCAGTTTGTCTTAWTCTTCAGAAATGGTAGCCAAATGCACGTGCATGTTTTGGTCACACAAACATTTGACTACAGCTCCTGGAGACAATTTTTTGAAGGTCCTGTCTTGTCACTGCAGGAGAAARCCTTCAGACCTTTTCTTTGTTCTGCAGGAGACTCTCTGACCCACGCAGCTGGAGGGTTTATGCTGGGATTCTCAATCAGGATGAGATGCTCTTTGGCAGTGGATACAGAGTGCAACTCATCATTTCCCATCCTGATTATGACACCGACTCTAAAGACAATGATGTTGCCCTTATGAAGCTGGAGACRCCACTGACTTTTACTGGTGGGTATTCTGCTCTTCTCCAGGGAAAAATGCAGTGAGCACACCTTTTAAAACTTCTGAATTTCACCAAGCAATCCTTGTAGGTACTTATTGGAAGGACACAAAATGACCCTAGAGACAGAGGGCACAGCCTCTGGCTTCCTAAGCAGGATTTATTTAAATCTATTACATGGATAGGGGGTTTGGGCTCATCTCAATAATAAACTTTTACCCCAGAATGCTCTGTGATGCTCCAGTTCTGCCACTGGAATTTGTGCAGAGAGCCACAGGTGCAGTGGTGGAGGAGCTGATTAAATCCCTAAACCCAAGTCAGGTCAAATGATGGTCAAAAAGCCCTTCAGAACTCAACATTGCAAGAAATTCCTTTCATAAAAGCAGATGTAGGTTGTTAGTAAGCAATTGGTAGAAGACAGAGAMMARSCMWTWWTTWAAMYTKRARGTKYTTTTTGTGCACAGGCYCTTTGTGTTTCAGTGCATCATCAGTTTARAGCTACCAGGAGTAATCTGAAAGGGATTTTCTGCTGCTGGGAGCAGGGACATTGTCTGTTTTCCAGGTTTTTGTGTTGCTCACTTCCTGTGTGTATATCAGYACTGAATCCTGCTTGTCTTGTGGTTATTTCCAGCAGAGTTCTGCAAGGAGAATGCAGAGCTGTAATTTTCAGGATTTTTTCTTCAGTCTTCTACTGCTCAGAAGAGCTGGTGTTAATTGTTTTATTTAACCTGATGAATTAAGGTAGAACCATTAACTGCTTGTTCCTCACTTTGAGGTGAAGATGAGGTAGATTTGAGGTGAAGATGAGGTAGATTTGAGGTGAAGATGAGGTAGATTTGAGGTGAAGATCATGTACCCCTCAGGAAAAGGGCAGCTGGTAAACTTCCTGCTGCTTCCTGCATTGTCTGCCTGCAAGGAATGTGGAATACAGAGGGAATGCCTGGTGTGGAAGTGGTGGCCATTCAAATTTATTTTTACTTCTGTCTGAACATCTGCTATTCTCTTTGTTCTGCAGAAACTGTGAGCCCAGTTTGTCTGCCCAATCCAGGAATGATGTTCCAGCCCAACCAGCAGTGCTGGATATCAGGGTGGGGAGCAGAGTACCAAGGAGGTAAAAATGTGCTTCTGGAATATTTTGATCTTTCACATGAACTAATCCTTTTCATCCTATGAATGTTGCTGCATGGGCTGATGGAGCAGTTTGAATTGGATCTGTTCCTACACTATTTTTTTTCACCCATTTTGCAACCCCCAGTATTTTACCCAGAACATTCTGTCTCAAAGCAGGCTGTGATGTGTTGCATTCAGCAGGAATGCAAAGGACCTTCAAATCAGTACTGGGGGCTGGAAATACCCATCCAGGGGATAATTCTGTGTCCATGCTGGTAGTCAATTTGAGACTGGAAAAAGGAAAGGGAGGAAAGGGGTTTTTGGTATAAGAAAGGTACTGGGGCATGTCCTCTTGACCTCCTGTAGACCTCTTGCATCTTAAATTTCCATCCCACTGCTTCCAGGAAGTTCATTTCATCTTGGCTGCTGGGATTTTTTTTAACAGCAAAGCAGTGTGCTGCTTATTCTGATTTAGTCTTGGCATGTTTGTGCATCTTTCAATTCCAGGCAAAACATCAAACAACTTGAATTTCGTTGCGGTGCCCTTGATAGAACGCTCGAGGTGTAATGCTGTTTATATCTACAATGGCATGATTCTGCCCACAATGATCTGTGCTGGAGACCTAGCAGGGGGAATTGATTCCTGCCAGGTAATTAGTCCTAATTAATAGCTCACAATGATCTGGTTACTTTGGTGGCCTTGCTTGTAGGCTTTTTATCCATCCATCCATCCATCCATCCATCCATCCATCCATCCATCCATCCATCCATTTCTCTATTACAAATAAATCCTGTGCCCCCCCAAAAATTAAAAATTCACGTTACTTCTGCTTGGGCTTCTGGTTCCTTTAGTGGTGGCATCCCTTTAAAGAGGAGAGCTTTTGTTTCATCATCTGAATGGCTGCCAGTGCTGAGTTCTCACTGAATTCCCAAGGAGGGTGAGGCTCCTTTTTAATGCTTTCAAGGATGGTTTGTTACCTGGTACTTGAAAGTGATCAGATGCTCCTCATAACCACAGCATTAYTATCATTATTATATTATTAATCACAGCCWTGTGCTTGTGAACAAGAAAGTCAGYAATGCCARTCTCACTYAGAGGGCTCTGGGCAAATTATTTTCATCCCTATTGGAAGCAGCAGGCATCATTTAACACCAAAACTGCCATCATATCTTGTTTTAGTTGACTCCCTAAATGAGTTTATGGGTTTATATTGAAACTAAAGCTGTGTTCCTGGAGGGAAACGGGCTGTGTTTTTTTCCTGGTGGCTGTGTCACTGACAGGTTTGTGTCCCGTGCAGGGTGACAGTGGAGGTCCTCTGGTGACTCAGCACCACTCTGTGTGGTGGCTGGTTGGAGATACCAGCTGGGGCACTGGCTGTGCCACTCCCAACAAACCTGGAGTCTACGGGAATATGACTGTGTTTACAGACTGGATTTATAGAAATATGCAGGTAAAATATCCTGAGTTTTTCCATCAATTTTAAGCCCCCTGCGTCCTGAAATGTGGTTTTACTTTAAAAAAAGGCAACAAATAAATGTGACTTGCATGATAACCAAGCTGCTTCGTTGGGAAGGGATTGTTAAGACAGAATCTGAACCTTTTTCTGTTTTGTTTTGTCTTTTAAACAGGCAAACAGATGACAACGCTCTCCTTGCTAATGGATGTTCCTGAGGACAAGAATAAATGAAGCCATGGGGGCCTGGGATATTTATTCACTTTGCAGTTGATTTTATTTTTTCCTCTTTGATTTTTCTTTTTAAAAGTAACATGAAGGATTGCACACTTGGCTCTGTGCTGGCTACAGTGAGGGATCTTAATCAGTGAAGGATTATCACAGTGAGCACCTTTCTTCTCCTTGTGGTGCCTGGCAGAGTCGTTCTGTCAGCTGCTTGCTGAAATGTCTCTCTTTTGTTGAGTAACTTTYGCTTGGTGATCAGGCTTATAATGACAATTTAAATCACAATTTAATTGCAGATGTTCGTAGCAGGATGCTGAGACAGTTGGTTTAGTAGTTTTTTAAATTAAATGTTAAGTAATGTGAATGTTGAATCTCCGAGCTGCTGGTTGGCAATTTAGAAAGAAATTAATGTTTGTTTTTTTTTTTAGCATAGAATTACAAGATGGTTTGGGTTGGAAGGGACCTTAAGGATCATCCAGTTCCAACCCCACTGCCATGGGCAGGGACACTTTCCACTATCCCAGGTTGCTCAGAGCCCCATCCARCCTGGCATTAAACACTTCCAGGGCTGGACAATCCTCAACTTCCCTGGGCAACCTGTTCAGTGCCTCACCACCCTCACAGGGAAGAATTTCTTCCTAAAATCTAATGTAAATGTGCCCTCTTTCAGTCTGATGTCACTACCCCTTGTCCTCTCACTCCACGTCCTTGTCCAAAGTCCCTCTCCAGCTCTCTTGTAGGCTCATWAGGGACTGGAAAAGGTGCTGAGGTCTAACCCAGAGCCTTCTCCAGGCTGAGCAAGCCCAGGTCTCTCTGCCTGTCTCCATAGCAGAGGTGCTCCAGCCCTTGGAACACCTTTGTGGCCTCCAACAGGGCCAACATGCTGGAAATCCCAGAACTGGATGCAGTATTCCAGGTGGGGTCTCAGGAGAGTAGAGGGTGAGGGATATATATGAAGGGATCTTTTTCATGCACTACAGTACAGGCACAGAAAATAAAAAAATATACTGCATATTCAGGTAGTTAAAAMTCCTCAGGATCTCACCACAGCCGTCAATCAAAGTCAGACTGCTGCAGTCTGGCTGCCTCAGACCTTACAGAAAGTGCTGTTGTGCCTTCAGCTGCTCTGAACCCAAAATGGGCACTTGGTCAGTGTGGGATTTGGAGAGGGATGCTCTGGACAGGGATGCCCTGGACAGGGATGCCCTGGACAGGGATGCTCTGGACAGGGATGCCCCAGAGCTGCAGCAGGGAGAGTCTCAGTGCTGAGGTGCCTGGCTGAGCACACCAAAGGTGACTTTTGAGCTCTCCCTGCTGTGAAAGGCAAAGGGCAAAGGTTTCCAGCCAGGCTGTGCTGCACCTCGAGCTGCACACACACACACACACCCCCAGAGACTTGGATGTTTGGTACAAGGAAACACAGAGCTGCGTTTCTGSAGGACAAGATGAACTACCTCATTTGTTAAATTTGGCTTCTGATTCCTTAGAGCTCTCCTWTATGTATCTGCCTGTGTGTTTTTAGCAAAATGTAATTGGTATCCGAGTGCCACCTGAACGAGGATTTTGAAAATAATTTATAATCGTGGTAGAGGATCAAAAAGCCATATCAAGTCACTTTGTTAAGAAGGATAAATCTTTATTGAATGAAATGACTCCATTAGTCTTGTTTTCTCTTTTGGTACTGAAATGCAATTATCTTACATGTAAACACTGCACCAAATAAATTGGTTGGCTTTTTTTTTTTTTTAATAGTTTTCCTTAGTTGTGCTTTATATCTGTTTGCTTGGGTTTCTCTTTTTTCTTGTAAGCAGTTGCTGGATTCAGAGTAATGAAGTGCTTTGAGAGTCTGAATATAAAAACCAACAACAAACTTAACAACTCAAGAGGGTGAGCCAAGAGATTATTATTCTAATTCCAATATTTCAGGTCCTTGAACGAACCCAGGGAARGAGAGCAGGATGTCCAGGAATGCTGAGTGTCTTTGGTGGCTGGGTCTGATGAAGTCACTGAGTTAATTGAATTAAATAAGGAAGTTTAGCCCGCAGGCAGTGGCTTGAGGGAGTGGCAGCCTGTTCTGTCACTCCACCTCCTGCTGCCTGGAGCGATGTGTCCTTGCCTCTCCTCTCTRGGTGTGAGATGGGTGTTTCCAACAGCACTTGTGCATTAAGTGCACCTTGGGGGATGGGGGGGATACCGTGAAATAACGAGTTTAAAGTRCTCTTAAACGTAAATTTAAAAATTAAGTTGTTACAGGTAAGAGGCACTTTTTGTGTGGCTTCTGACCTGCAGCGCTGCAAGTCAGTAATAGCAAAATAATGTTCTGGAAGAAAAGGAAACTGGCTGCAGCATTCAGGAAGGTTGAGGAACCTGGAAGTTGGGGTGAATGCTGTACCAAAAGCTGTACCAGCTGCAGTTCCACGCCACAGGGACAAACTCTTTCTCTCATATTTAGCCTGAGGAGAAGGCTTCTCTTGTAAGAAACTTGGAAATTACCCCATCACACACTGGTACAACAATGTTTTTTCTAGCTGGGTGCAGGCTTTACTTTTGGTGCTTTTGGTTATTAAACCAAATCTTCCGTGTGAAAGGTGTCATGGACACAGTGTGTGAAATTTTTTGCATCAGCTTCCGTGAAATGAAAGCGCTTTTGGGAAGGTTCTCCTTGCCCCGGGGAGGGAGAGGAGAGAGGCAGCAAAGCACAGACTGAAACACCCTTGTAACATTTAACATCCTGGGAGGTTGCTTTGTGTTTTGGACATTCACATCCTGCCCTCTAGTGAGCCCCATCAGTCCCGAAAYTTCAGGTGATGCTGCAGCCATCTGAGAGCAATGAGTCTCTGAGCCTTCTGCAAATCAGCTGGGAAAGGAGACTGAACAGAGCCAGTGGCATCCTCGGGCTGCCCCAGTCACATAAAGGAAATAAACTTTCTTTCCCTTCTAGGCTGGAACAGTTTGATGCCCTCTGTGTGCTCCCTCTCTCCTTCCTAGGCTGACTTAGTGGTGACACTTTGCAGAGGTGTCTTTTAGGTGACAGCAGGGAAGWGAACAACCCCAGCAAGACAAAAACACAAAGGGAAGTGGGAGATCACGAGTGTCATGCACTGAGCTTCATTGAGGAAAGCTAGATAATTTGATTTCCACTGTGAATTATACAGCTTCCATCATTAAAAAGAGAAAAAAACCCAAACAAACCCCAACTAAACAAATAATCCTCAGTGTTAGCTTTTCARTGATTATTCCAGTGGTTGCACATAGTCCATAAAGAAAATGTTTAAAAATGGGATGTTTATTTAATCACAACTCCTCCAGTGGGGCTATCAAAGCAAAGGCAGCTGTTTGCATGTAACTGATGATGGAAAATAAAGAAAAACTGAACACTAGAAATTACTAATAAAGGTCTGGGCTGACATTRCATTTTTATGGGATTATAGGAAATTCTTCAGTAATGCTAGAAGACGAGGACAAAAAAAAAAACAACTTATGAAAAGCAAATTACAACAAGCTGAACTCTCTCAGGTACTGGCAGGCTTTGTTGAGACGATCAACCCTCTGGCTGAGGTAATTCCTCATTTTAGCAGCTTCAGAGTCCTCCTCRAGGAGAAAGTTTATGTTCCCTTTATCTTGTAGAAGTTGGAGCATTGAGGTCTGCACGTTTTCTCCAAAGTCATGAAGGACAGTGGACAGGATGATCAGAGGTATCTGATTGGAGAGGCGTTTACTTGCTCCCTGCATGATGGGGGAGAAGAAAGGCAAAATMCTAAATTGGTAAAAAGAACTGCAAAATGAAGGGTCTATAGGTAATCTGGTAAAATAATTGGTTCCAAGGCTTCAAAATGTTGGACTGAGTTACTGTTCAAGAAGGGAGTACTGCTATGAACTAAAAAGTGTTTGCAACCARTGTCTTTTGTGCCTGAAATCTAAAAATGAAGTCATGGGGATGTCAGCTGTTGCTTTTCTTCCCTTAGCAAACTAAGGACACAGCCTCAAGCTGCACCAAGGGAGATTCAGGCTTGATTTAAGGAGGAAGTTTTTCACAGAAAGAGTGGTTAAATAYTGGAACCATCTGCCCAGGGAGGTGGTAGAGTCACCAACCCTGGATGTKTTTAAAAAAAGACTGGATGTGGCACTCGGTGCCATGATCTGGTTGAGATGTTGGAACATGGGTTGGACTCGATGATCTTGAAGGTCTCTTCCAACCAAAAAATTCTGTGATTCTGTGATTCTGTAAAGCCAAGGCAGGCTGGTCTCTGCTCAGCCCTGTCAGCTGTCACTGGGACAAGATATAGCAGGACATTCCTGACAAACAGAACTTGTGCAGTTTCTGCTGTCCAGCCTTTGCTSAATGCTAACAATATGTTTTGATGTAGGAAATTACAGAGTCATTTTTCCTAAAGCTGGTGAACTCCTCTATTAGATGGTGGTATTTAGATGGTATTTCTGATGGAGTTGTCCTTTTAAGACAGCTTTGGAGAAAGCTTTAGCCTTAAGGGGAAATGACTTTAGCAGTGGTGAGACCAGACTGTGCCTGCATTACACCTATTGATATCCCCATGAGATAATCTCCTGTCTGMCCTGACCAACTGCCTGGTTGATTTATGGATGCAAACTGAAACAGAGTGACCCAAAAGAGCTTGTGGGGCCCTTTCCCCAGGATTTGGGGGCCCACCTGGTGCTTTTGGACAACATGAAGCTCTCACCACTCCTGGTGCTGGGTGAGCACTTAGGTCTAAGTGCCTGGCTGCAGTTGAGAGGTTCTGTCTTTATTTTTGTAGTAYAACTTGAAAATGGCATTGGTAGGCCCATTGTAGGCAGCCATGGACACTTTATAGAGTTTCCATCTCGTTCAAACTATGTTTGGCCTTGGTTGAGTCAGTCCTATGGAGCTGTGGTGCCCTGGCATTTGGGGGTTTGTTGAAAATGGCTCTCAGGGCATTTCCAAAAATATTTAACTGCAGACAAGACATACAGCAGAGTGTGTAGCAAGGTGGGATGGAAGTGCTTATGYACTTCTGGCTTTGTTTCTTGTTCTGTGAAAGCCAGTGGTTTTCTCTTCATCAGCCTGAGCAGCCTGACCATTTAATTGCAGGAATTTGTCACAAAGGCTGCTCTTGGAATTCAAAGTGAGCTGCTACCCACCTTCCTGAATTATCAAGATTGAAYTTGCTGCTTTCTGAGGGAGCTTTACAACAAAGCAAATTTTGGTACTATGTGTTCTGTTTTCTGTCTTTCTTTACCATGATCCTTCATTAAAACACCCCCTTTGTCTTCAGAAACTTCACTGACAGGGTGCCACCTGCAATACAGCAGATGCACTCCGGTCTCTACAGACAGCTGATCTATTTTAATGCAACATTTTATTATTGCTCCTCCTGCTGTGGCAGTCTAGGGCCTGACTGCAAACCACTGACACCACTTTCTGCAGGAATTGAGCAGCTTGAGGCTGACCTGAGCCAGGCTGGGAGGCTGCTAACAAGTGGTTTAGGAGCCAGCTGTCCCTCTGGCACCTTCAGGCTTYTCTAATCACCACATCCTGCATCCTGCAACCTGCTGATACAGCCCAGCTTTGCCCTGACCCTCTCAGAAGCTCCAAGGAGCTGGTGCAGAAGCTGAGCATGAATGAGACACTGAGGTACCCCAGCGAGGCACACAAGGCTGGATTGACTCCAGCCTGAGGGGGATCTGCTGTGGCATTCAGGGGGCAGCAAATCTGCTSTATCACAGCCTGGGAACTCACAGAGAAATAGGCACTGGTGTGAGAAAGCATCTCCATGACAACAGAGGGCTCCTTTGAAGGGAGAAACTGCAGATCTTTCCCCGGGGACGCGTTGAAAGCGTTTTCTGCCTTAACAGTATTTAAATCACCAATGTAAAGGTCATCCTGGCAGTACACAATTCTCTCCATTTTAAACTGTGCCCGGATGTGTCTTTCAGCCTCTGCTGCTTGTTTCTCTCGAATGTCTTCGATTCTCACCTAGGAAAGAAAGGAAAAAGAAGTTCTGAGACATTTGCTTCCTTTGGGAAGGTTGCCAGTGTTTTGCAGTGTCCCTAAAGAATGGCAAGKTGGGCACAGCGTTCAGCTGCCCTTGTGCAGCACTGTCTAATCCCAGAACATGGGGACATGGAGTAAAGCTTTGGATTGTGGTCTCTCTGTTGTGGAAGAACAGGAAAACGTGGCAGCTTTGTCCCCTCCTTACACACGAGTGGGATCAGTCCAAACCTGGTGYTTGAAACCCAAAGGAAAATATCTGTGGTCAGCAAACCAACCCTGTCTAACCCCTCTCTGCCTGGTGCTTTTATTGCAGCCATCTCATGCTTTCTGGCCTTTTTGATACTTCCATCTAAAAACCTGTGGGGGTGGCAAAGTCCCCTCAGTCATGCTCAAATTCCCTTAAAATGCTTTCCTAGCATCCCTACAAAAACACCCCATCTCTATTCTCATGTCCAGTGTTTGCCACAACTTCTTCCCTCTTCATTCCTCTCACTGTGCTACACCTAAAGACCCTGCCTGACCACCTCTGTGTTTGGATGAAATRATTTATTTGCTCACTGTCTGGTTGGCTTGGGAGCTCAGTGGGGTTTGACTATGCAGGTGAAATAACAAACCACTTATTTCACTCACATTTGCCTCTGAGTTTCCTTTTTCAGCAGTACCCTGTGAGTGGACTCTGTTTCCTGGCTGCCAGCATTGCTTCTCATCTTTTCCTCAAAGCTCTTTCTGAGAAAAGGCCTTCAAGGACATCCACATCATTGAACTCCACCCAAAAATGTGCTAATACCCAAACTGTAAACAGCCATCTTCCATGGCTGGATGGTTTTTGGTTTGTCTGCTCCTGCTCCCTTTCACCAGAGATGAGATTCCTGCACTGGCTAAAACCCTGGCTTGCTTTCAGAGGGGGAAAAACAGTTCAGCACTCTAACAAATCATTGCAGGACTTTAAACTGAAATTATTGATAAACTCTTCAAGATAGCCACACAGGTTTTCTTTGCATTGTGTTGCAAACATCAAGAATGTGAGCAGAATGAATAAAGAATGTATGTATTAGATCTCATCAMAGCTGTGCAAAATGCACTTTCATTAGTGCTATTATAATAATTCTATCATTTTCAGGCTCTTTCTTATTTTCCTGTAAGAAATTCCACACTTGCATAAGGGTAATGCAGTGAGACAGGTGCCACAAGCATGAATGTATTTACAAATGCCATTCTGTCTTTTGAGACTCTCAGGTTACAGGTAGTGCCTCACCTTGGCAGCTCTGTTTAGATTGTGAAARTTAGCAAAATTCTTTTTAGCAAAGTCCGTAAATTTCTCTTCAACCAGTCCTAAGGGAAGAACAGAGAGACAAAACAAAGTCAGGTAAGTAAGTGAGGGTTTGAAGCTRTTGTTAATATGAGACTTGGGAAACTATTTTCTGTATTAATTCAGAAATAGCTGAGCTGCTGTACTGGTGCACTCTGCCTTTATGACACATACAAACAAGTAGAAATTTAGATTTCCAGGTCCAAAAGTGTGACCACTTAACACCAGGTATTTTACTGTACTGTTTCCTTGCTGTGTTATTTATTATATAGTTATTTTCTAACTGCCTTCCAMGAGCCACTGGGAAAAGCATTAACAAATGCTGGGGACCATGTGTAGAGATTGAAGGCTCTAGAAAAGGAGCAATCCCCAAACTGAATCAGATTTCTGAAGGATCCTGAGAGCATCAGTGAGAGCATCAGCTTCTCCTGGAAAATAAACTTGTTAAGCCCAGCAGTGTCCCCCACACCAGAGCCTCCCATGGCCTGGGCCATACTCATCACGTTGTTGAGGATCTCAATTGCTGGCTCCTCCAGGTCTCTGATCTGCTCTTTGATAATGTCCTCAAAAGTCCTGTAGTTGCTGAAGCCTGGGAACTCCCGTCCACGGTACTGGTCTTCGTATTTCCACACTCTGCTGGGSACTGTTTTTTTACCTGTAATGATAAAATAACATTTTTTAGCAGCTTTGCTACTAAATCACTCAAGGTGTATGTTTCAGGTTTAAGAAGGAAGTCTAGTTCTCCTCTTTGAGTTGTTCCTGAGAGGAAAAACTCCTGAGATGATTTTTTTGTTACCACAGAACAGAGCTAGCACGTTGTTGCTGTCTGAGTGAGGCATCTCACATGTTGCATCAAGCATCTGACAGACAGAAATTAAGATGGGCCACAAAAATTCTGGTTCTTCTTGGTATTTTTACCCTCACWGAAGTAGCTGGCCATTACCAGTCACTTCCAAGTTTATAAAAAAACCCTGAACAAAACAAACCCCCAAGCTCACAAAACACTTTTTCCAGGGAATCTACAGCTGACTAGTTATTTAAGTATTGACTAGTTGTTTTTATTTATTTATTGTATTTTTATCACAGTCATTATTTCTTCATTGGTATTATACAAATTTGCTAACTTTTTTGTATGAGGTATCACTTTAGCCCGGAGCTAAAGTGGAACAAACCCCACCCAGATTCTAAAATGTTAGTAACAATAATAAAATAATAAAAAAAAATAAAAATGATTATTGAGATGGTTATTATTTCTTATTAATTTGTGTTGCTGTTATTTAGGAGAATGGTTCAGAAAATCACCCACAAATTCTGTGCCAGTGTCTTGATTTTAGTGCTGGGAGAAGAGAGACAAGCACTGACCTCTCTGTACCGACAGCATTTAACACAAACCGTGTCCGTGTCCCCCAGGCACCACCACTGATGCTCCTGGCTTCTTGCTCTTAATTTTCTTGAAAAAATATTTACAGAAGATGCTGTGTGTGGGTTTGAGAGCAGGGGGAACTGCCGGGTGAGCTGCCAGGAAGGGCTCTGCGCTTACCCCTGGCACCACACTCCAGCAGGATCGCGCCCCACGTGCGGAATTCCTTGCGGATCTGGGTGAAGAGCCTGACTTCATCCCCAAACAGCTGCTCCTCCCCTCGAGTGCTCCGAGAGATGTCTTGGTTAAAGCATTTGATCAGCTGCAGTGAATCGGGCAACAAACAGGAAACTTAGCGAGGTTTCATTTCTGCAGACCGGTTTGTGGGTGTTAAGTGAATCTGCAGTTGTTTGCTGTTAAAGCAGGGACACGCTTCGTATCTTTTACATCTTTTATGCTCTCAGCTCCTGGTTTCTTTGGTTTTTGTGCTCTCTTTTTTTTTTTTTTCCAAAACTGTCACAGCTAGGGGAGAAAAGCTTGATACTCTTGTTTTTCCCCCCTGCAGATTTTAGAACCATTTACTAAGTTCTAATAGGCCAGACTTGCACAAGTCTGATGAGCCTCCATAAACACCTCTAATGCTTACTGAAAGCTTACTCAGGGAGGCACTCAGATGSACTTGCAAACCACATTTTGCTATCAGGAATACATTTGATCTTGTGAGTGCTGTAAACAAAGGGAACCCTTCAAAGTGTTGAGCAGGCAGGAGTTTAAGTTTTCCCTTGCTGAGATGTTTGATTTTGACCCAATCAACAAAGTTGTTTCGTTTTCTTGTCCTGTAATCACAGGAAAAAAAATTGCTAGAAGGGCCCACGAGCTCCTGGGTTCCWTTATTTTTGCAGGTGTGGTTTGTCTGTGTTACCTTCACTGAAATTATGGGCACCATGGTGGTCCATGCTGATGTTTTGATAATTTSAGGAGGTTTCTTTTCCTCCTTGCTGTGCTCTGTGACCAATACTGATACTTACATCTGTGAGGAAAAACAGCTTCTCAGACTCTGTTTGGGGTGTGCCTCTATTGTACCTTTGCAGATCCTGTRATGTTTTATGGAGGGTGTCACGAATTTGGCTCTCCAGTGCTGGCATAGTTTTCTGGGGAGGAGACAGTGAAGAAGGACAYTGAGATAGGTTGAAGCTGTCTGGTTTTGGAAGGAAAATAAAATCCCTCTAAAAGGAACCTACATATGCACAGGATCTTTGCTGTTTTTACAAATCCAGGAGCTTGCTGTCAGTGTCCCATGCRTGATGCCATGGAAGAGCAAATATGGCCTTTAGTGAGGGAATGCAGGAGCCAGGGTTTCCCTGAGGGATCAGGCTGGACCTCACTGAGAGCTGGGCAGAAGAGCTGCTGCTGGGGTTTRGGCTTCCTTTCAGCCTTGCTCTTAGCCAGGAACTGAGTGCACCAGAGATGAATTTCTCCTCAGACTCGGGTGATTATTAATCCTTATCTACATCACAATCTCACAAGGGKTGAGTTCTGCACACCAGCTAACCAAGCACAACATGGAGATCCTTCTCTATCTCTACCAGGTCTTTTCAAGRACAAATCACCCAATTATGAAATGCCACCTACATTATTTTYACTTTAAAYCMAATAACCAAGTACTTGTGGTCCACATTGCAGACTCTTCTARCCAATCACAAAACCTGCYCAAACCCATGARGAAGAAGGTGAAGAAGAAAGTGAAAAGAAGGACTCAGACARCACCTTAAGYCCTYCATCTTGGCTCAMACACATTATTGTACACCAAAATCTTAAATCTAAGTTTTTCACCCTGTGAGATCACACAYTTSTACAAACTACACACCCACARCCCCTGTGYTCTCACTCAATGTTGGAARMCTGTCCCAAGGSCTSAGATCAAATGYTGTGCCTGCCTGAGGGTCAGCACCTTKTAACACAGAAAAACTAAAATTTTCAGCTTTTAGGATTCCAACAGCTGCAGYCTAGAGCAAGATTTCACCCACAGTGAGCCAAAACCAACGTCCTCACAGGCCAGGGAAGTGGTGGCTGCTCAATTCCTGATAAATACCTGATGGAACATGCCTGTTTAGTTGCTTGTTTTCTATAAATTTACATAAATAATTTTTTTTCCTCCTCTGAGACTGAATTTAGATGTTCTCTATATTTATATATATATATAATAAGATATATTATGTGCAGATATATTTATACCAAATAAAAGCCCCCCARTATCCTTACATTAGTGTATTAATGTAATAGAACATCTGGATGTTTTGAAGACATTTTCAGCTGAATAGAAATCACTGTTTCAGTAAGGTGACAGCAGTAACTTGTCACCCAGGTGATCAAAACTCATAAACAAAAGGAAATATCACAGCTGCCATTGAAAAGGCAGGAATTATGAGTCACAAAGAGATGAAATAGTTTCCTTATTGTTGATCTGCAGTTAAAAGACAAATCTGAKGACAGAGCATGGGGCTCTTCACCTCTCAGTTCAGTTTGTTCTCAGATCACTGAGTTGAGGGATCATTAAGCAGATAAAGATGAAATCCAACTGCAGTCCAAGGTTGAAGGGTTGAACTGGTTTTTAGGCAGTGACTGACACAAACAGCTCAGGATGGGGCCTCTGTTACTTACAATGATGTGCTTCACAAGTTCATTTGTGAGCTTCTCTGCCAGACAGGGGATAGTGGCCTTTCCTTCTTCCATAATARCCCTGTGAAAAACAAGGAAAAGGTGGGTTTGGATAGCCAGGCTGTGCAGGGCAAGGAGGCAGCACTGATGCYCTGCTCTGTTTTCACTAATTCTATTTCACAATTTGAGTAAAGRAAAGGTCTCTGGGCCATGCTGGTGCAGATTTGGTGACAACCCAGCACTCTCTGGGCACAATTATTCAAGAGTTACTTGGCAGCTGCTGACTGAGCAAAGGGAAACAGATAAAAATCTGAAAAATGCAAATGTTAACAGGAGATGAGTGTGCTTTTTTGTTATTTCTTCATGTGTGAAGTTCACTGATTCAAAACCCTTTTCAGCTRCCACTCTCTGTGTTATGATTGATCTGCTGCTGAGTCATTTGGGCAGCCTGTGCCCTCAGCACAGCCCTTCTTTCTCATGCTGTTCCTCCATGTTTTCCAGGGAACAGAAACACTTCAGTGCCTGACTTGAAGTGCTCAGATGCTTTAACTCCAATTCTTTGGGACTATTCAGAACTTCTGAAGTTCATTGCACTTTCCCCATGTAGTTTGCATCAAAAATAAACAAAAAAAAATCCCCAAAAACCCCCCAAACAAACAAACAAACAAAAAAAAAACCCAACAAAAAACATTTCAGAAAGTTTATTCAGTGTGTAAAAAATCTTCTGGGTTACTGAGACACAACCCTACATGGGCAGTGGGAAACACTGAATATAATTAATACCTGTTTGTGACCCCTAAGTTAAATCTCAGCAAACCAACAGGAAGCTTTGACTTGAACACGTTTTTGATGAGAATTTTCTGTGAGGAGTACCTGAAATATTTGTGATTCTCAAAGAACTGCCTCTCCTGCTGGATTGCAGCAGCCAGGCTCAGTTTGTTGTGGATGTCCTGCTGCCCACGGCACTTCACCACCATGTAGCCTTTTTTGAGGGGGATTACTCTGTTCTGCAGGATCTTCACCACAGCCTCTTCWGTCCCCCTGTCCACCAGGTCGGGTTTTGTCAGGATTCCTGTGAAATTAAAAGAGAAAGTTAATCACCAAGCAGGAATGCTCTGTACCATGTCCTGTAAAGCAATTTTTTTTTATTCTCTCTCCTAGAGAGCTCTCAGCTCCTGGGCTGTAAAAGTCACTCTACAGTTGGCTTCCCACTATGCCTTTTGCTTTGCAAAGCTTTTTTTTAACAGGCAAAAGAAAAAAAAAAAAAGCTTTTTTACCATTAACTTCAGATCAACTACCATTAAATGAGATTTTCAGCTTCCAGTTATTCATAACAGGAATGCCAGCAAGACACCAAACTAAGGGATTTTTGGAGCTACTGAAGAATTGTGACTAGAAAGACTTGCAAATATTTTATTTAGGCTGTTTTTTTCCCCCTCTTCTTCTAGTAGCTAATTTCACAGATCTGGTGCAGAACACAGAACATCAGACCTCATGGAGGGGGGAATTTGGCCTCCTCTTCAGCTCAAAGCTTAAAAATTATCTCACCTATGGTCCTTTCTCCAGTGGGGTCCACCTCCTGAGCCATTTTCAATGCTTCTGTTGTTGCAATATCCACATTGCATGGCACCACTACCAAATTGACTGTCTCTTTGCAGCCAATAATTCCTTTAAGAAGTGTTTTGATCTGCAATTCAACACAGCAGTGAGGAGGTTCAGTGAAATCAGACATTTGCTGGTAAGATGTGACAATTTCTAGCAATATGAGATAGGACATTAAATGCCACATATGCTGAGGATAGTGTTACAGGCTAGAGGATGGCATGGAAAGGGGTCAGCAGAAGAATGCAGCCTCTTTTCTTATGTCAGGATWAACCCAAACATCTGGCATGAATGAGACCAGACTAATGTTGTTAAGCCTGCCTTGACAGCTACTTGGAGTTTAACCTCTTGTGCATATATAATCTGTCATTCTGGAAATATTAAAGATATTTGATCACATGTAAGAAAATCAGGTTCTGATGAGTAGGTACACACTTAWGGAAAGAAAGCAAGCTCAATTATGCTGCTAAATCCCAAATTTGTATCTCTGAAAGGAGCACAAATGTCCCTGGCTTATTTTTCACTGGAATATTTGTAGGAAAAAGCCCAAGCTGAAGATGCAAATGGCATCTAGTTGGCATTTTTCTGTGTTTCAATGCCAAATGAAATGAGTTCCTCATGATTGGTGTTGTTTTGCAGAAGCTTTACCGAGCTCTATTGAGCTTATTCCACAGTAAATTAATTTTTCCCCCCTGGGTTTTGGTAAAGATGCCTCTCTTTTCTACTTCCCACCCACCCCAGTTTCTGACAGGCTGCAATGCTGTAGACTCCATCTCTGGAGCATGCAGACTGCTGGGGATAATGCTTGGATTTTATCACATCTGCTGCTTTCTTCTCAATACAGTAGAAAGCTTGCTATCTAACTGTGAAATGAAATCACTCTCCTCCCAGAAAGCAAAGCCCAGACAATCCAATCTTGTCTCATTTCTAGTTGGTTTATCTAGTTTAGTTTGGGCTCCTCTTTTTCTAAGTTCCCATTKAAAGGTATTTTAGGAGAAACAACACACCCAACTCCTGCATATCACCAGAGTTTCATTTGCATCCCCCAAATCCATTTCTTCTGGAAGCAGCCAGAGGAGGAGCAGAGATCCCCTGCACTTACTCTGTTTACTTCACAGAAGCTCTGCTGGGAGCTCAAGGGATGAGACCCTGAGATTGATGAGGCTGAGCTTTACCTGGTCCCCGATGTCTTTTGGCTGGTCTCCCACGGCCACCCTGGCAATTCCAGGAAGATCAATCAGYGTCAGGTCTGGGACATCAGGGGACCGAACCTCCAGGGAAATTAACTGCTTGCTAATGGCTCCTCTGGGACCAGCCACAATGTCCTGGGCTGTGAGAAGAGCAAGGCAATGAATACAACCTTCAAATGGTGCAAGCTGGACACAATGGCTTTGAAAAGTACCAACAACCACCCAAGGTTCTTTCAGGCTTGGCGTTTTCTTTCAGATCCAGCCACACACTCAAATCCATTTATGCAAAAATCTAAGGAAATTATCATGCAGAACAGGTTGATTTGAAGTCCTGCTGGAATATGAGCTGTAATATTTTACAGAGCCTGTATTTATGACTCTTGTCTATGCAGACAAACTACATGTAACTAAACCACAAAGGGATCAGAGAAAACACTGGTCAGTTATAGAAATGCTTCCTCAACAGCAAAAGACTTTGTAAGCACTAATTAATCCTTGGATGTTGTGAAAGAAAAATAATTCTACATTCTTCACATTTTGATAGGGAGACTGAGAGTAAATTGTCCCAGATACTACAAGGCAATAATGCTTGAACTGTGAACACAGAGAAGCAAGGAAACCCCACAGTCCTTCTCATAAGAGATTCTCATCTCTTTTAAGTACCTTATTTAGTTCATACCAATTGCCTGGCCAGTTTTGAGACTATCCAAATAATGTATTGAAAAGCTAATAAAAAAAAAATAGAAAAAATAACAATTTGCTCCTAGAGCTGCGCTACTCAAGGAAGTCAGGACAATCCAATTTTCACACTTAGGGCAAGTGCTTACGGCCCTGTGGGTAAGAACACTGATTTCTTGCCCAGCATGAAATGCCAGAACAGTGAAGTTGAGTCATGTGAAGGGCAGTGACTGAGACTGTGGCCACAGTACCTGGCAGAAGCTCTCTGCCCCCCACTCTGCCTTCTTGCAATTTTCTCCAAATTAATAAGATTTCCAGCCAGAGACACCTCAAGCACTCTCTGGGCTTTTGAGCTGATGGCAGGAACCATTCAGGTTCCATGTCTTCAATCTGACAGACAACCTGCCCAAACCAGGAAACCAGGAAGCCACCACCCAGGTAAGGACAGAGCCTGAGCCTTTATCAGGATGAAAGGATCATGGATSTAGTGGGTGGCATCCCWGCCCAAGGAYTRGAACTAGAAGGCCTTTAAGGWCCCTTCCAWTCCARGCCATTCTGGGTCCATCACAGATCATCTTCACCACTGAAACACTGGTAAAACTCCCTTGAGAGATCTGAGTTTTGCAGCTTCCTCTGTCTGAACCCAGCTTTTGGTGTAAGTGCTCAGTCCAAGAGGAGGATTCAGAGGAGATGGAGCCAGCCAAATCCACTCACCTTGCCTTATTGCTCTGTCCACCTCCGAGGCGTTCTGGAGCTCCAGGGTCACATTTTTGTAGGAGATCTTCCCTTGCCATGCCTGGCCTTCAGGCAACCTCTTGAGTTTRAGTTCCAAGGGACACCGAGTGACAATACCTGCAGCAGTTCCAAAGGCAGAGGTTGTGCACAAAACATTGAAGTGTGTGGGGTGCACGGGGTGGCCTGATGTTCCACACAAAAAATCTGGAAATGTTCCAAGAGATGCTGCCAGAGGGGACTTGTCCAGCTTCCTGCTCAGGGCAGGACTGTCACCAGTGCTAGATGAGGTCAACCATGGCTCTTCCCAGCCATGTGTGATCTCCACAGATGGAGTTTTGCTCATCTCGGGATAATCTGATCTAAATCCTACAAAAAACCTTTCCACAACTCCTCCCTAAAAGGCTAGATTAAATTATAAACTCACATAGTATTTCTGTGTGCAAAAATACACACACACACACACACACACAGAGCTAGAAAGTGGATCTTCTTGAGCCATAAAGCTTCCCAACAATCATCTCTGACTTAAATAATGCTTTAAGTAAAGACCTTTGTACACTTTTTAAAGATAATAGCAATAAAAAAGGTATCTGTAAGAAAATGTTGTTTAAAAAACCTAAGACAACCCCAAAAACAAAATTAAAAACTGGTTTTCCATGTSAAATTAATACTCTGCTGTGGGTCTGCTATTTTTGGGTCTGAGAGATTTTAGCCTGCTRGCAGCTGCTGACCTTTTCCCAAGGGAAAATTTCTCAAGAAAGCTTCTCAGAACAATATTGGCAAACAACTATCCTTTCTCAAAACAATCTTTCTCCAGGTGGTGTTCTGCTGTTTCYCTGGTTTAACCAATGGGATTAGAGAGGTGTTGTTCCTATTCACCAATCATGTTAAGTCTGTATCTGAACACCTTATACAAGGTAGTAAGAATTACCCAAGAAAGCCTTTTCTATGCTATTTGCCTTCTGAAATATTGGAGTCTGTCTTTCTTTTGTGTCCTACAACTGCACTGGTGCTTTCTGGGAAGTGCACAGAGTCAGCTGGGGCAATTACACTGCACTTCTTACTCCTGGTCTGTAGCAAACCAGAGCATCTCTCTGGTTCTCCTGGATAGGCAAGAGCCTGGACAGGGGGGTAAGTCCTCCTCAGCCTGTGCCTAAAACAGTAGTGACTTTTGGTCTCAGCCCATAGAAAAAGCACTGCCAGAGTTGTCTGAGGATTTAGAAGTCACAAGAGTTTGATTTGTGTAATTTTTTTTATGTCACTGGGTGAGAAGAAAAGTTTTTAGATTTTGCTATATACATATAATAGAGTCAAGATAGAAGCAAATCAGTGTGATAAGAACACATTTTCCTGTCTTCCTCTTCCTCTTTGCAAAAGGTGATAAGTTTTTAAGACTGGTGAAAGTAAAATTTCACTGCATGACATGAGTTTTAGTTATTAGTGTTTAGAGAAAAACAATGTTAACGTAGTTTAGAGTATAAAAACCCAGCCACTGTCGTGGGCAGGGGGAGAAACCATTTTTCCAGGTGCTTGTGAACTTCATGCTAGACAAAAAAAACTTAGAGATAAGATTTGTAAAATAAACATCTGCAGTCCACAACCCAGACGTTCTCCAATTCCTTCTTTCAAGCACGGGCTGGTGAGAAGAAAGATTTTACACTGCCGGGGTTAATCTCAGAAGAGATAATTCTGACACTGGTMTCTTGACCACCAGGAATTTGTGCCTTGGATTTACCCTGTGGTGCCTCACTCACCCCTCCATTTCTCAGTCAGCAG
>CADDXX010000455.1:676957-698894 GCA_902810485.1 Alauda arvensis
TCTTTCTTTTGTGTCCTACAGCTGCATGGGTGCTTTCTGGGAAGTGCACAGAGTCAGCTGGGGCAATTACACTGCACTTCTTACTCCTGGTCTGTGGCAAACCAGAGCATCTCTGGTTCTCCTGGATAGGCAAGAGCCTGGACAGGGGGGTAAGTCCTCCTCAGCCTGTGCCTGAAACAGTGGTGACTTTTAGTCTCAGCCCATAGAAAAAGCACTGCCAGAGTTGTCTGAGGATTTAGAAGTCACAAGAGTTTGATTTGTGTAGTTTTTGTTATGTCACTGGGTGAGTAGAAAAGTTTATAGATTTTGCTATATACATATAATAGAGTCAAGATAGAAGCAAATCAGTGTGATAAGAACATATTTTCCTGTCTTCCTTTTCCTCTTCCTCTTTGCAAAAGGTGATAAGTTTTTAAGACTGGTGAAAGTAAAATTTCACTACATGACATGAGTTTTAGTTATTAGTGTTTAAAGAAAAACAATGTTAATGTAGTTTAGAGTATAAAAACCCAGGGGGCAGGGGTAGAAACCATTTTTCCAACTGCTTGTGAACTTCATGCTAGACAAAAAAACTTAAAGATTTGTAAAATAAACATCTGCAGTCCGCAACCCAGACGTTCTCCAATTCCTTCTTTCAAGCATGGGCCGGTGAGAAGAAAGATTTTACACTGCCAGGGTTAATCTCAGAAGAGATAATTCTGACACTGGTMTCTTGACCACCAGGAATTTGTGCCTTGGATTTACCCTGGGGTGCCTCACTCACACCTCCATTTCTCAGACAGCAGTTATCCAATTCTAGACCAAAAAAAAAAAAGAAAAAAAAAAATCCCTACCACCTCATCAAAGTGAAAACATGAGAAAGTGAATTCTTACCATTGCCCCTGGGGAGAGCAACACCAGACAGGGCTTCAAGGACAGAACTTTTCCCAGAGCTCTGGTCTCCAATCACGGCAATCGCAGGCAAGGACAGGTCCTTTTCTATTCCAAGAGCTCTCAGGCTGTCAACAAGATCAATGCAGGGCCGGATCTTTTCTTCATATTGGTTGTACAAGGTGTGTTCTGCATCCTGCTAGAGTTAAATTTACAATGGATTTTCCATAATTAAAAAAAAAAAAAACAAAAACCAATCAACACCCCCTCCCCCCTCCTTTTTCTATTAATCGTTCTTTAGTAAAACGATTTTATTTACTTTATTATTTACTCTTAATAGGCATCAAGCTCTACTTCATATCACTGTGCATTCTTGCATCTCCATGTAATAAACAGGTGTCTGCAAATATGAAACAAACAGTTGAGGATGCCTCACAGACCATCCTCAGCAAAAATACCAAATTTTGTAAGCCACCCTGAGAAGTTAAAGAACACGTTACTAAGTGTGCTTTGTTAATTTTTTTAAAATAACTTTTTCTTCCACTTATCCACAGATGTGCTGAAGCATGTGTATGCAAATGAGGATCCCAGAAATCACTGAATTTGGTAAAAAACAGCTTATTAGACCATTGTTTCAAAGTTTGAAGTTTTAGTTTGTTCACAGACACCAAAAGAGTTCTGCTGTAACATTCTTAGCAGGTGGCTGAAATCTTTTAGATTGTCATGGCTCTTCCTTCTTTGCCTCATTTCAGGCTCACTTAAGGCATGAATGTGAGTGGGTCGTTTGAAATGACTGATTATTGTCATTTTCTGGGTTTGATTCAGGTCCAGATATTAACACAGGCTCTTCATTTATGTGTTAACAAATAATTTCCAGTCTTTGGCAAAACTGGTCCATCTGCTGTTAAATATGCTCAGCTAAAATATATAAAGATCAGCTTGGTCTCTTCTCCCTGTTCCTCTCTCCATGCTCCAGCCTGACTGGTGCATTTAGAGATGCAATTTTGGGAACACCAATATGTTTCAGACATTTTGGGCCAGGCACATTCAAACCTGATTTTTTGAAAAGAAAAATTGAATTTTCTCTCCACCACTTTTCTCCAAGAAAAATACCTCCAAAAGTATGTCTATGGATCAGATGCACTCAAACAAAGCAGATTTTTTTTTTGTTCAAGATGAGGAAGGCAGCATACATTACTGGAGGCAGGCTTTTAAAGCTCTTTTTGGTAACCCCTGCCCACTCTCTTCACTACAGTATTTAATAACTAGTAAATTCTCAAAAAAAACTTCAATAACTGTGTCAAAGACTTAACACCCATCTGTGTTCAGTGTAAGATATCCAAGGTTATTATTAACCTTCCTGTGCATTTCTGTTGAAGGTTGAAGAGCCTCAAGAAAAAAAACCCCTAAGCTTTTATGATTTCTGTTCAACATTTGTTGCTAGGATTGAAACAGGCACATGTCACACATYAAATTGATTTATAGACTGCAGCCATCTCTTTTTTTTCAGACCTGCATTAATAATGTCTGCAGAATAATTGCAGGTACCTCTCTTCCTACTTACATGAATAGCTGCTAGGCCACATCCTAAAAGTTCTCCTAACAAGTGCAGACTGCCCAAAGAGACAAAGGGATGAATTTTGGGGCACTAAGTGAAACAACAGAGGATGAGTGGGGAGGATCTGTGCCCTCTCCTTGCCTTACATTGTCCTCTTCTCTGAAAGACTCTTTCTTCAAGTCCTGTTCACTGTTAGGTCTTCTCTCAAACATGTCCTCTGATATCCCATCAGCTTCTTCTGGCTCCAGTGGCAGAGGCACTGTAGCGGCTTCTGGAATCAGCTTTTCAAAAGTAAACACAAACCCCTCTTTCTTTGGGGCATTTTTGGTTTTTTCAGAGTGTTGTTTGAATGCTGCTTTATTTTTAGCCATGGCCCGGTGATTTTGTGGGCTCCCACGCAGGTTGTCCGTAAATTGAGCGAACATTGGTCACTGCCTGGTCCAGCCACGCTGAGGTGCAGCCCCTGAAACCAAACACGGGGCAGTGAGTGACTCCACCATGCAACAATGAGCAGAGAAAACGAAATAGCACTTTTATTTCCTGAACCAAACCCTTGGTAAGGTATCAAGTGCCACAGCTCTTTTCAAATCACTAAAATTGGTCTCCAGAGGGCAGACTTGAAACACTTCCTCCTATCACTCTTATGCCTTTTTTTTTTTTTAATTGAAAAAAAAACCAAAACAACCAACCAACAAACCCACAGGAAAAGAAAACCAGTATTTGTTTTTTGGGAAAAAAAACAAGTTACAGCAGTTTTTGCAAAAAGCCAATCCCCCTCAATGAAATGTTTTTGGAGAAGCTCAGTGAGTACCAGGGCAGGATTGGAGGGAGTGTGAATCCTTAACTTCCTGGGGTCAGAGAYGTAGGGCTGTGGGCTGGCTCCAATCCACGGTCTGCTAAGTGGCCATCTCACCTCTTTTGTGGAAGAAATGCTTGTCAGAGGCAAGTCTGACACCTGTTTTTGCTCTCTATCTTGGTCCCCTCCTCTATAGCTTCAAACCCTCTGCCAAGAGTGGACTTTGCTTCACATGACAGAGGACTGGGCTTTTTATTTACTTGTTCAGCATTTCCTTATGGAGAAGTTTTGTTTTCTGTGGGTGATAGAGGAAATTAGTGGCTTTTGGTATGCCATTATCCAGGGAAGGGAATTTCCAGAGAGAGCGATTTCAAAGAAAAAAAAAAACAAAATCAAACATACCAAGAATCCTTTTGCAATGCTGGATTTTTTAGCTTTCCTCTGCCAAAACCAAGATCTGTTTAACTCAAACACTTCTGAAAACAAATTAGGAGAACCACATCTTTGCTTGAAATAACTTCCTCCTCTATTAATTTGTTTTTGTTGAATTAAGTTTACATGCTTTCTAATTAAACAGATGCCAAAACAGGATGATCAGACACAATGTAGGTTATACTTTCAATGTATAAAACAAGTTTAGAAAAAACACCACACATTGTAGCAGAGCAGTTGAGAGAAGGTTGTGGACCAGGCAYGAGTAGCTGGCTACAGTGACAGTGTGGGCACTTTTAATTAGATGTATTGCTAATACAGTATGCAAATATTGCAATATCAAAATAACAACTCTATAATCTTTTACAATGGATTATAATCAGGTCATGGTCCTTCTGCTGWGTCACAAGGGAGACCCCCTTGCTTCCAAAACTTCTGAAAGCAGTCTAGGTGCAACCTGCTCCTCGTAGTCCCAGATTTGGTGGGCAGTCCATGCCCAAGGGGTTACAAAATGAGCAGGTTCAGGTGGAAATGTGCAGATTTTACAGTCTTTGGCCTTGAAAWATTCACTATTGCAAAGCAACAAAGCATCTCTGGAGCTACTTTAGGATTTTGTGTCTGTCTTTGGGTGGACCTTGGGTATTTTAACACCTGCCCAAAAGTGTTGGAGCTGGAGGTACCTCGTGAGCATCCCTGGTGGGGGTGGGGAGAGAAGGGGATAGGGAAGGGGGAAAAATCAACCCAGAAACTCACTGCACCGGTTTGCCCTGTTGGCCCAGTCTCCAGCAGCACTTTAAATCCTTTTTGTGGCCAATTTGCACCAAAGTCAATCACAAACATCTCAGTTCTCGATCTCTGGAACGACTTAATTCTGCAAACATCCAGACTTCCTGCAATACCCACCTGKTGTGCTTACTCAGGACAAACCCCACGGTCATCACAGATGTGGGGAGGGCTGAGGATGCGTGAGAAGACCTGACTGCCTTCAGTCACCCTTTCCAAACATCGAGGTGGGGTGCAGAGTGCAGGGCGCACACCCAACACCCCCGCACAAAGATTCCTGCGGTCACCACCACAATAAACAATCCTGGGGATTTCTGAGGCTGCACCACTGCTCTTCCCTGGGCTGAAAGGTTCTGGAACCCTTCCCGGTGCCACACGGGCACAGCGATTTCTTTGTGTACCGAGCCGTGACAACACAGAAGAGAGGAGGAGAGGAAAACAAAAGAGCTGTAATTGTAAAGAGCCCTTCTGCAAGGGGCCAGAATCCACATGTGCACCACGACAACCTGGATGAAGCGTGATGCTGAAAGTCTGCCAGCAATTTTCTCTCACCAGCGCTGCCCCTGCCTCCTTTGTCGGGATAAGACGGATTTCCTTGAGCTTTACCTTTAGGATTTGCCTGCCTGTGTGTGGGGAACGTCTCCCAGCACAACACGCAGCTCTCTGCTGCACAGCCACACCTGCACAAACACCAACCTGCCGATGGTTSTGAAGAGGAGTTGCTTTGTCTTTCTGTAATGACCCTTTGGCTTTGCATCTCTAGAAGATGAAAAGCCCCTTCTAAAAAATGCCCTCTCAAACCCAAGGTGCAGAGCTGCAGTGCTGAACCCACACAGATCCTGGATTTATCCACTCTGTCCAGCCAGAGGAGCACATGGACTTCTGGCTGACACATCCTGTGAGCTCAGGATATTTGGGCAAAGCTCACAGTTTCTGTGTTGTATGTTCATTAACTCTGTCTGTCTTCTCATAAAGAAAATGAAGCAATGCAAAGCTTATGATCCTACTGATAAATAGTGCTGGCTAGATCATCTTGGTGAATAATGACTTTAAAAAAACCCTAAATGCCATCTCACTGTTGTCTCCTTTTAAACAGGAAATAATACTAACATCTTTTTTTTTTTCCTCCCACCCCAGAAAGCAAAAAATCCTGCTCCTGGCAACCCTGTTTAATCACACTTTAGACACTTTATGCAGCCTTAACTACATTAAAAGGAATGAAGATAACAGTAAAAAATGGCATTTTTAGAAGAAGGAAGCGAGAAACTTACCCTTKTAAGTGTCCTGCTGGAAGGAGAAGCAGTGACTTTCTGAAACTTCTTCAGATGCTTTTTTATTTGTAGGCTCCACCTTCCCATTATGACAAGAAACAACAGAAACGAAAGTAATTCTGACTCAAGAGAAGTACTTGGCTTCTGGGGAAATGACCAGGCTGTTTCAAAAGACAGAGCTGCCACAAGTGGGCACCACTTGCTTACCTTGGGCYTGGCTCAGTGAAGGACACGGATATTTTATCTTAACACATGAATTGTGTCCACTGTGAAGGAGGGACCTCACAGCCAGAAGTTCAGAGAGCCAGATAATCCTAGAATGGTTTGGGTTGGAAGGACATAAAGATGATCTTGTTCCACCTCTCTGCCATRGGCAGGGACATTTTCCACCATCTCAGGCTGCTCCAAGCCCCAYCCAGCCTGGCCTTGGGCACTGCCAGGGATCCAGGGGCAGCCMCAGCTGCTCTGGGCACCCTGTGCCAGGSMCTGCCCACCCTCACAGAGAAGAATTTCTTCCTAATAYCAAASCTAAACTTACTTCCTTTCAATTGAAAGCCATTCCCTCTTGTAAAAAGCTCTGTCTTATCTCTCAGAAGAGCAGCCACACCTCTGTAGTGCTCTTCAGCAGATGATATCCAGGTGAAGCTAAGTTTAATTATTACTGAACTTCTGGTGAATTGTGAGTTACTAATTAATCAATCAATGTAGAGTCTTAGGATATATAGCACTAATGCAGCACATGCACTTATCAAAGGCAATTCTGAATCTGTTACAGCTGTCACCTCAAACCACAATTCTTGACTTGACAAAACTGTCTCCATGAAAGTCCTTGGAGGGGCTCTGTCAGGCAAATGTGAAATTCATACTGTTAAAGTGACAGCTTTGTGATAGCTCTGGAAATAATAATGCAATGTGTTGGGCTTTTCCTTTCATTTCCCTGTATGTTTAGTGGACAGCAGAAATGAAACTGCTCACAACACAGCTGAGCTCCTCTTTCCTTGGCTGTACTGTGTAACAGGATGTCAGGGGCAAATGGCAGAGGTGTTTGGAAATAATTGAGCAACAACTTGCCTTTCCTCCCTGCCAAAAAGGAATGTCAGTGAGCCAGTTCACTCACACCTGGGGCAGAACCTGCTGGTTCAAGCTGCTGTGCCCCACTCCCACTGGTGTTGCCTGCTGGGAATGCTGGTCCTGTGCCACCCAGGGCACTCTTTCAGCCTCCTCATCTCTCCATGCAAAAAGCAAGTAGGTGAGGGCCCCCTCCACAGGAGAAGTACTTTTTCCACCTCTCAGTGAGACTTTCCATCCCAGCCTGGGTGGCAAACCATGCCACCACTCACCTGGGGCTGTGCCTTGGCTGCCAGAGGCTGCAGGGTATGGCTGAGGCTGTTGGATGTRGGTGAAAAGACAGCAAAATGACACACAGTGTGATCTGTTATGCACTGCTTCAGGACAGTTCCAGGTTGTTTCTCATGACACTGTGGCGWTTTCTAAACATCACTAGGTCAGGATGCTTCCTCTTCTGCTGTCTTTGCTCTACTGCTCTCTTTTTTTTTTCTTTGTTGTTAATAGGCTCTAAGCTGTTAAGCAACATCAGTGTACTTTGTTCAGTCAGGGGCTTTGCAAGCTGGATGCAGGATCCCCCCTTGCTCCTCACTGCCTCTGGTTTTGCCCATTGCCCCCACTGACCAGCTGTTCTCAATTCCTGGCTGTTGTGGTGGGTTTCAAACTGCCCTACTCAGGTCCATGGGTGTGACTGCACAGCAGTCACACTTCTCTGCCCCCAGCCCTTTTTCCTCATTCCTCACGTGGCAGTAACTCAGAGGATTTGGTCCCAAGCTCTGGCTGTGGGTGGCAGAATGTGACACACAGCAGGGCTGCAGCAGGACACCACAGCTCTGAGCTCTCCTGGCCTCTTTCACCATCCCTATCMTTGCAGTTAATAATTTAGGAGATCAGTCTGAAGGAGATTAATCTGAAGGAGATTATCAGCCATGCTTTTGTCCCAAAAGGGCGTTTTTCACCCTGTGTGCAAGAGGCTGATCCTCACACAGAGTTGATATATTTGGTTTATTTACAGTTGTGCACAGAAGAGGTGCTGGGTGGCAAATCCACAAAGCCAGCACAATTATTATCAAAACTTGCCACTATTTATACACAAACAAAGGCATTCGTGTTCACTGGCTACAAGTCACAGAGTTCTCTTAACTAGTATTTTATCTTCTATTGATTAAATTATTCTCTCATTTCTTTTGCTAATCAATCCTCATACTCAATCTTTCTCTTCTTTTGAGTCAGTGAGTTTTTTGGGTTGGTGGGCAGTGAGTTAGTGGTTGTGATCTCCCCTTGCCAAAATTCCTGATTTGCTTTGTTCCTTGCTATTTGCTGTTATCTTAGTTTATTCTCCAAGTGTCCTTGGTTTGTTGGTTCAGCAGTAAGTTATGCATGGCTGCACTTGATACATCATCTCAAGTTTCTTCTTTTCTTTTCTTTTTTTTTTTTCCCTACAGCTGCAATTACTGAGACACATTAAACATAATTCATCTTTTAGGGAGTTGTTCCTCATTTCCTCCAGTTGAGGCTATGAAGCCACAACAGCACTCAAAAGCCTCACTTTTGATGAACATCACACATTTCCCCGAAATTAATCACAGGGATGACTGGCAAGTCAATTGCTTTATGGTGTTTCAAATGCAAATATTCAGTGYTGCAATTAAGACAAAGCATAATAGAGTTAGCATTAAGAGAGCAACAACAGGGTGAAGTAGCTTACTGAAAATCCCTGYAAGTTGTTGTGACCATCCAAAAAGAGTGTCTCACCACTGATTTTCTGCAGGAATAGCTGCAACTTTTCTTCCTGTTGTCAGATTTCCCCACCTGAATGTTAAGATGCTCTGGCTCTGCTCATCCTCCAGAATGCAAAAGAAAGCATCTTTTAAATTCAAAGAATTATTTGTCCATGATTATTTGTTTTATTGCTCTTAAATCCTGYACCARCCTATAYTGCTGAGAACRAGGCTTCTTTGCTGGGGTCTGATTCASAGTGACCCTCTCCARGCAGCATTCAGGGTGTCATTCTCAGGTTYCTCTGAGCTCTGGTTCATTATTAAACAGATTCAAGCCTTCCATGCCTTTTCTTGTGAGAGGCGTAGAGGTTTCTGAAAAAGGTTTTCAAGCATTTAACTTGCAGAGTACATCTTGTGCTGMCAACTGAAGGGGACATCCTGGCATACAGAAACTCGTGAGTTAGTTTAGTGTCTCCAGCTGTGCATTCCATGGGTTGTAAGAATGGCTGTGCAGCTCATTTCCCCATTACCCCAACAATCAGAATTGTAACTTTACTKAGCACACCCTTGCAGTGAGTTATTACTGAATGTTTGGCTCTGCTATCCACTGGTTTCAGTTGATGTAATATCTTAAATTTCTGTCTTCTATCCTTTGTTTTCTATAGCTGCTGCAATTGCTGAGAGATGTTAAACATAATTGATCTGTTTGGGAGCTGTACATCAATACTAGTGATTGGCTCATGAATTTTCAGCAGTGCCTTTGCTACATGATCAGTTTGGTTTTGTTTAATGACAGAACTTCGTTGCAAAAAAAGGAGGAAATCTGAGCAGCATCACTTGCTGTGAACAGTGAAATCAGGGCTCTCCTTTCTCCACATGTGAGTTTGGTTCTCCCATTTTCTCCTGAAACAACAAAATAAAAACTTGACCCCCCCTTAGTGGGAAATGTTTTAGTGTAAGGCATTGAAAACAGTTTTCATGTTTATGGAATGATTTATAACAGCTTGTTGCACTGGCAGTACAGTTCTACAGATTAACTCAAGAGAGATGTTTAAAATAGACTAAGAAGAATTTCATTCAAATCTGAGAGTGCAGAGTATTTTGAAATAATTTTAATGAAGAGAAAAACGGGGCATGGTGCAAAAGATGAATGACCAAGCATTTGTCAAAGCCATTTCACATCATAATTTAAAAAGAAATCAAAATACAGTGTAAATGCACTAGTTGGCAGGATCATTCTGTGACATAAACCACTAGGAAAAACCCTTAATCATAAAATTATTCAGATATTATACTGGATGTTGTCTAGTCAAACCTTATAAATAAACCTTATAAACCTTTTTATAAATAAACCTTATAAAAAGTGGTCCAGACCATGTTGCCTCGGGCTTTATCCCAGTGAGCCTTGAAAACCCTCAGGTATGGAGATTCCACAGAATGAAATTCATTCAAATGATTGACTAATGACTTTTTTTTCCCTTCTTCATATCTGGCTGGATGTACCCCCCATGTTTCAGTTCCCAATGTCTGTTATTCCCCCACTGTGCATCTCTGCACAGAGCCCAGTGCCACCCCCTCAGCCAGAGGGGCTGGGGGGCTGCTACAGCCCCACCCCCAGAACCACCCCCTCCCCAGAGCCCTGGCTGTGGCTGGGACAGTTAATTTTCTTCCTGGGAGCTGGTGCACAGCTGTGTTTTGGAGAACAGTGTTGATGCCACACAGATGTTTTGTTGTTGCTACACTACTGTTTACCCTCRGYCAAGGACACTTCAGTTTCCYRTGCTCTGCCAGTGAGGATGATAGCATAAGGGTTAAARTTCTAGCAGCTTAAGGGACAGATCATAAGGGAGGGGGTGGAGAGAACAGGGCTAAAATGATTTCTTAAACTGTAACAAGGGGTTAAGGGGGTGGTGTTTAGAAATGAGTAACGAATCTGAACATCCTGAGCACGTCAGGCTGTCAGAACWTGATGCGAGCTTGCCACAACCATTGTTTTAATCAAACCRAGYGTGGTCTCAACCATATCATGTGAAACAGCACCTGTRTAAAATGAGGTATACAGCAGAACRATATAGGTTTAATCATTAATATGRGAAGGGGGAGGTAGAAAGGGGAGGTAGAAGGGGTTATAAGCTGGTCCATTTTGAGTGTACRGTCGAAGYYTGATTTGGGTTTTTACCCCGGGTTTCTGCGTGCTTYAATAAAGCACCTGCATGTAATCRGCTCTCTGAYTGTGTGTGCTCCTGAATGCTAACAAGGAGGAGCACAAAACTCCAGGAGGGAGCAGAGCTGGAATGGCCAAAGGGATATYCCATACCATGGAATGCCATGTGCAGGGTTTCAATGGGTAGAGTTGGCCAGAGGGGTCCTATTGCTGATCAGGGACTGGCCTATCATCAATTAACACAATGGTGAACAACTGAACTGTGCATCACTTGGGCTTCATTTTAAAAAACTTCAGTTAGTAGTTATTCTGATAATATTTTACTTGTTCCAATAATTCAACTGTTCTGAATCCAAGCCAGAAGGTTCTTTTGTGATTCTCCTACCCATCCCACTGTGGGGGTGATAGATGGGTGAGTTAYTGCCTGGAGGAGCTTTGCAGTTCCAGTGCAAAACTGCTTCAGCACAAGYSAGTGGAGACAAAAAGCAGTGTGTCCTATGTGGTAGGAAGGAGTGAAGTGAGTGGTGATTTGAAAGGCTTTAAAATAAATAGAGGAATTGAAAAGTCAGAGAGAAAATATAACTGGGRGAGGGTGCAGTCTTGGGGGGGAGGGGGTTGTATGCATGAAAGGGTCTGAAAAAATACAAAGTCAGTGGGTGGAATGCTCTCCATGGTTCAGAGCAGAGAGAGAGGGACTTAAACCAGAGCCATTCTCTTCAGTTTGTGAGCYTTGCTCTTCTCTAGTAAGGGATGAGCTATAGGGAATTGCATGACTGGCTGTGTATGAACACTTCCACCTCTTCCTGCAAATGCCTCAGGTGTGTTTATCTGCTGTTTGACTTGGCTGAAGTTTGGGTCACAGTGTTTGTCATGCAGGTTCCATCCTTACAATGAGAGGGGCAATCCTGAAGATCAYGAAGAGTGGGATGAAAGCAGTCCTTGTTCATGTGAGTAGTCATCACTGTGTGGCTTCCTGTCAGTCACAGAGAGGGAGCCAGGAGTGCAATTTGTCTCTGTGTGGTTTGGTGAAGCCTGATTGCCTTATATGAACTGAATATTGTACTTAAGGGAATTTTTTTGGAGTAAATACCTGAAATTGGAGAGATCCAAATTACTTGAAGCAGTGGGAGCTGCTGGCATCACTAATACCAGGGTAATCCCATGTGCATTGGACTATCCAGATAATGGGTTTTCTGCAGCCTCAGATCATTCCTGCCCTCTCCTAGTGGGTTGTGTCCTCTTCAGCTGTGTGCAGAGACTTGCAGTTCCTGTTACCTACTCAGTTCCTGTGGGCTTTCCTTCACATTTGTTAGGCATCAAGCTTTCTGGGCAGAGGGGTGGTTCAGACTGTGCAGGGCAGACAGGGGAGGTTCAGGTTGAGCAGCACAAAGAATTTCTTCACTGGAAAGGTTTTTAAGCATTGCCCAGGGAGGCGATGGGGGTGTTCAAGAAATAATTGTGTGTGGCACTCAGTGCCGTGGTTCAGCTGATATTGTGGTGTGTGGTCAAAGGCTGGACTCCATCTTGGAGGTCTTTTCCAACCTAATTGATTCTGTGATTTGTTAGAATTCCAGCTTTCTGGGCAGAGGGTAGGTTCAGACTCTGCAGGGCAGACTGTATCTCTCCTGTTTTTACTGCAGGGATCCTTCCTTCCAGCTGTCTGCCCCCTTCCCCTGTGTGATCCTTGCACACGTGAAGTGCCCACCCCACCCTGGAGCCAGGCACATGGAGCTCATCATCCTGGAGACCCTGACCCCCGATCACCAGAGGGAATCTGCAGGAAGCAAAGGGACCATACCCAGCTGTCAAGGTTGGTGTGTGAGGACTCCAGTGGCTGCTCTGGTGGACAGAAGTGTTTCCTGCATTTGAGTGCTGAGCAGTGGTTTAAACCACAGGAACGGGATAGGAACACATGGATCTTCTTGGGCTCCTTTACTGCAAATGTTGTGGTCATCAGAAGTGATTGTGGTAGTGGGTAAAGCAAAGTGAAATTCAGATGTTTTGCTTGAGAGGCGTGGAAGAGACTGTGGTTTTGGTTGATGCATTTTCAGAGCTTTTAGTAAATACACAAATGTAATGAGGTAGAAACTTTGCTCCAACTTTTAAACATAGAGATTGATGTTTTCTTTCTGCTTTAAACAAAATATTTCCTTATTTCTCATAAATATTTATGGAGATTATGCAGCTAGTCCCAACCTCATGTGAATTCCCAGGCTGGTTACTTTTGGCCAGAGCTGGATTCATCAACTAGAGCAATGATGTTCACCTGAAAATGCTGTAACTGTGGGCTCTGATCACAAATTGTCTGTGCAGGTGTGTTTGCCAAAGCCATTTTGCTTGTCTGGACACGGAACACTGAATCTTGACCTTGGGTTTTTTTTTAAACACTATGAAAACCTCCACTCCTGGCCCAGGAGTAGTTTAAAAGGAGTGTAAAGCAACACAGTCTGAAGTCTGTCCAGGAAATGACATCTGATCTCCCTCTTTGTTGCTGCCTACGCTCCTGAGTTTGTTTTCAATTACGTGTTGCATTTTTTTATCTCTTTAGAAAATGATGAATTTTCCTGTTGTAGAGGGACTAGATGTTACAAACTTCACTGAATAAAGGAGTAAAAATTTTCTGAGAAACAACAAAGAACCTCACCCACCAAGAGCTGATAAGGTGATGCATTTTTCTGTCTCCACATTTCAAGTTATTCAGAAGCCAAAAACTGAAGTAATGTATCAAAAAAGAAAGAAGAGCTTTAACTGTGCAATGGATTGGACACTTCCCCAAAGCAAACTCCACACAAGATTCCCCAAATTAATTAAATAATCCCAATGAATGGAAGCTATCAAAAAAGGGGAAGAGGAAAAAAAAAAAGAAAAATATCCCCTCTCAAAGACAGGGACCATTTCTTCAATTTATATAGAACAGTGTGACTAAAGATTACAACCTTATTATCTAGAATATTAAACCTATTTCTTCAAGGGGTACTGAAATCTGTTAATGATCAATATGGTGATGGTATTTAAACAGTTGCCATTGGGACATTTACAAGTAGTGATATTTTTCTCTAACAATTTTTCTACTTCCTTAGTTTCTGATAATGAAATAGAAGAGTGTTATCTGTTACAGATAAGGCAAATAAAGGCAGTTCCTCACAGCTGTTTGGCATTAAAATATTGCAGTATGGGTGGGGCAGGGAGAGTCTGAAACCTAAAATACAACATGTAGTGTGTTTGTCCATGAACTGCTCAGGTGCAACTGGCTTTGCATGAACTTCCTCATGTCTGTCTCTTTCATCTTGCTACATTAAAAATGGTTACATTACAGAGATTAGATCCTCAATTCATATAAATTACTACTGTCAACAGGAAGTTAAATGGTAGCAAAGGATCTGGCAGAACAGTGTGGGGGATTTTTGTATCCCTCAAGATGAATTAAGCACGTTTGTGCTTTAAATGCAAAAAGATTTAATGAACAATTTCCAGAGCAGAGTCCCATTGCCATAAGTGGTTCTACAAGTACAAAGATGTGGCATGAGCTGATTCCTTACATTTGCCCTGGTGTCCATTGTGTGAGTGTTGGCATGGGGCACTTCATCCCTGTGGTCCAGCCCCCAGCACCAGCTCAAATGTGGGCCCTGAGAGCTCCCATTGCACCACTGGCACCAAAATGCTGCAGCATTTCTTATCTCATCAGCCAGTGGAACCTCACTCCCTCACAGGGAGCAGCCCTGGTTCTGGCATCCCTGCTTCCAGCCAGGGTAACCCTTTCTTGTCCTCATTCCCTCCACACCAGGTCATTCCTTGCTCTAGAATGACCATTGCTAACCAGTTACATTTTGAATTATCCCTCCTATGCCACACTAGAAAACAGGTTATGGATTTAATTAATGCTCACTCTTTGCTATGAAATTCATCAGTGTCTCACTGACACATTCACTTCACTGCAGCAAAACATTAATAGAGGTGCAGACACTGAGCAGTGGACGGTGAGAGAAGGAAAATGCTTTCCCCACATGGAGTTGAGTAATACAATCAGTGCAGGTGGCTCAGGGTGTAGCTGCAGGAGCTGCAGGTTGAGCTCTGGGGAGTGGGAGCCCCAGGCAAGAACTGGCACTGACCTTTTGCCCCTCAAAAGTCACCTGTGGCACCAGTCAGGGAAATAAATTGCTTCAAGGATCCAGATTCCTGAGACTCTGCTGTGGGAAACCTGTGGCTGAGCTGCCAAGTCCACAAGCAAGCCATGTGATTTTGGGAATAAACATGGCATAACAGCATCATGAAATTTGCACCAGTTGTGCCTTATAAATGTTCAAGAACTCCAGAAGTATTTTTCCAAGGAACAACAGTGATCCCTGACTTGATCACATGTATGTTTTACTGATGTTTTCTGGCTGTATTACACATATGTGAAACAAACCTTGCAAAACTCTAAATGCAAATTCCTCTGTGGGAAATTCCTGGGGTATTAGACATCAGTATCAGCAGTATTAGAAAATTATGGTTGTAGTGATAGATCCATAAACAAAGGAGTATTTATGCTCTGCTGAGCAAGCAGGGGAAGCCTTCCTTTCCTTAGTTTTACTGCATCCCTAATGGAGTTAGAGCCAGCCCAGATGGATAAGGAATGTGTTGCATTCCTGCTGAGGTGCTGTGCAATAACAACTGTGGGAAACTATGTCTTAGGTAACTCTTGAGCCCTCATTTTTAGTATAGCGATAAGAAAGTTTTAAGAGAACAACAACAAAATAAAACCTCCTTGTTTTTGTCCACGGGATTGTTAGGCAAGAGATCAGAGGAGTGCACCACTGGACTGGGACCCTATCTGATGGGAATGTTACATAATCCAGAAGGGGAGAGCTGGGAAATTTACTTAGTTGAAGTTCCCCTGGGTATTTAGGGAAGTCCTGTCTCCCAGAAAAAATGTTATTCTGCATTGAAGTTTAACCATCCCTCAGCCCCTCCTCTGCAGTGGGCTCTCAGCTGCCATCAGCTGGAGCTGTACATAGACATGGGGTTTGTGACAGGGAAGCCCTGTGGTCCTGGCCCATTCCCTAAAATGACACAAAAAAAGCCCTCACAGTTCATCCATATGAGCTGTGAGAAATAAAGACTCAGTAAAGAAGGAGGGATTGCTGATTATGTGTGGAGCTGGTCTAAGACCAGTGCTGTAGCTGAAATGAACAGGGATGCAGGGAGTTCTGGCAAACCCTGTGCTCCAGACACTTTACATCTCACAAATAATCACCAGTTGTTTCTTTGTGCAGGAGCTGTAGCTGTGTCTCCCAGTCCTGTCTGTCAGACTGAGCCACCAGTTCCTAAACCAGATCCAACTATAACATACTTGCACATGCACATATAGGATGAGTTGTAAGTGAAGGAAATGAAAAGCTTGATCAGGAAATTCTACATGTCAGGAGAAAGCAAGTACCACAATAAATGTCAGATTCCCTGATCTTTAATATTGGACAACTGTAGGATAACTATGGAGTGTGTCTTAAAAAGATAAAAGACAGATTAGTGGTGAGTCACACAGCAGTGACCTGTGAAGGGGAGGCGAACATTTGTTTTTCATTCATCTGTGAAAGGGGATTGTTTTCATTTTCCTTTTATCACATCAGCTCCTGCAGCACAGTGAGGGAGAACTGATTTTTCTCTTCTGATCTATTTTTGTAGCTCATGTGAATAAATATTCCTGTAGATACAGTGAGCATTTGGCCTCCTGTGTCTAAACCAGGATTTAATGGTTGCTAGTGGAAGGGCCTTAAAGATCATCTAGTTCCAAATGATGCTCTGTTTCTGAGACCTCTTTCCTGTTTCTTTATATCTCTCTATTTCCCCTTTAGTAAATAAAATCCATGTTAAATAAGATCTGTATGTTGTCCTCACATGGTCTCCTTTGCACCTTCATTTGGGCAGAGGCATCTCTCCCTCATGGGCTCGTAGCACCTGCACAGGTCCCTTCCAGCCACAAGCATTCCGGGATTCTGTCAGCTCCTCACTTCCCGTTTCTTCTTGCCTCTGCTTCGAGCTGGGAATGTGCTTGAAAATGTCCAGCAAAGAAACCTTTGCTGTCTGCTCTGGGAGCCCACGTGGCTTCAGGACCTTGTCACCTGAATGTGTCTCTGACACCCCAAAACACTTTCCCTGTTCCACTCTCCCTAAGGAAAGTCTGCATTTTTGCCCATTCTTGGCAGCAGTTTTCTCGTCCCATTCTGCCCGCTCCGGAAAGTGGGGCAGAGCACGTCTTCAGTGAGTTTGCTGGTGACACAAAACTGGGAGGTGTGGCTGACACGAGAGAGGGTTGTGCTGCCATCCCGAGGGACATGGACAGGGCTGGAGTAATGGGGCTGACAGGAATCTGGCAAAGTTCTGCACGACAAAGCGCCAAGTCCTGCACCCAGGCAGGAACTACAGCAGGCACCAGCACATGCTGGGAGCAGGTGGCTGCAAAGGAGTTTTGTGGAAAGGACCTGGGAGTCTCAGCAAATTCCATACGAGCCAACAACAGCTCCTTCCAGCAGAGGAGGCTAATAAGGGCAGCCTGTATTAGGAGGAGTTTTGCCGGCAGGCTGAGGGAAGGAATCCTTGCCCTCCCCTCAGCAATGATGAGGTCATTCCTGAAGCACTGTGACTCCACTGGAAAGGGGCACGGAAAGGCCAGGAAAGAAGGCTGGAGAAAGAAAGGCTGAGGGAACTGGGGGGCAGAGGCTACAGAAGTCTGTGGGGGAATTTGATGAGGATTTAGAAATGTCTGAAGGGAAGGTGCCAAGAGCACAGAGCCAGGCTCTTGGCACTGGTGCCCAAGAGACAGAACAAGACCCAAGGACATAAACTGAAGCACAAGAGGTTCCCTCTGAGCAGGAGGAAAAGCATCTTTTCATTTGAAGGTTGGGTTGGAACGGGCTGCTCAGAGAGGCTGGAGAGCCCAAGGAGATGCTGAAAAGCCATCAGGGTGGACGTGCTCCTGCACAGCCCTGCCCGAGATGGGGCCGGGACAAGGGGCCGGAGCGGGCGGCGGCCACCCCTCGGCAGAGGGGGCCGGGACAAGGAGCCCTCGGCAGTGCCCCTGTAGCAGCAGCGACTGAGCCCGGCCCCGGCTCTGTCCCTGGAACACCACACAGACGAAGGGACACAGCAGGAGGCGCCTCAGCGCCATCGCCCTCAACCCCGAGCCCCCTTTGCCATCCAGCGCGGGGCTCGCCCCGCTGCCACAAGCAAGTGCAGGGCTCCAGCTGTTGCTCAGCCCTGAACAAGCAGTGCCTACAGGACAGATGCTTTGGCCCTGGGCTTTCTCCGGCACTCGAGGCTGCAAGGACATTTCCCAGCGGAGCCCGCGCACGGCTGTGGGGCTGTGGGGTCTGTGGGGCTGTGGGATAGAGGCGAAGGCTGAGGGGGCTCCCCTCAGGCCCGCCCTGCTGGAAGCGGGCAGGGGCAGAGCCGCAAGGCCGGAGCCAGTGCTGCTTCTGGAGGTGCTGAGGGCGACAGCGCTGATCTGAGTTGTTTGAAAGGCTCTTCCGACTTCAATGAATCCGGGATTGTCCCAGGGCCCGTTGGAATCCGAAAAAGCTGAGAATTTTAAGCTTTCTGTGCTAATTGGCACTGACCCCCCACAAGAAAAGACTACATTTGACCTGAGGCCTTGGGACAGGCTTCCGACATTGAGTGACAGCGCAGGGGTTGTGGGTGTGTAGTTTGAATGGTGTTGTGTGATGGACGATTTATTAAAATATGAATATCGATCTAATATAGATATCCAACTGTGATGGACAAAAGCCCTCTAACAGTTAAAGTTAGAAAGTGTACGTTTATTACGACGCTGGGGCAGCGTGTGAGATGGCTCCCCAATATGCACTGTGAAGATCACAGGTAATTACAAATCCTTTTATTTACAAAAGTGTTGAATACACAAAATACTAATGCATATTCATACCCCCGTCACTTCCTCCTCCGCTTTGCATGCTAATTGACAAAAAGGCTATTAAGCATGAAATGGGTCGGTGGTCCTTTTGTGAGGAGTGGTCACCAAAAGGAGGAAGTAAAATGAGTCTTCCTCGTTCTAAACTTTCAACCTTTTCAATGCAGATGTGATTGATGATTCCTTGTTAGAACTCTTTGTTTCCTGTTTTCCAGGACTATTTCAATTATTTCTGGAAACAGGAGGTTTGCAATTGTCTTGTGTTCCTGGGATTTCATTGATTAGTTTTCCTGTTTTTCCACTGGAAACACAGCTACACAAAAATAAAGTTGACAAGCAATGAGTTACTAGATCTGGGATAGCTTATCTCAGATCCAGCTTCTTCTAACTATCCTCTAACTTTTAACTGATTTCAGCAAAGTTTATATATTCATTTCAGCTATATCAGCAAATCCATGGTTAACTACAATTTTAACTTTTCTAAAGAATCTTTACTTCTTTAAAATTAGTGTCTCAGTTACAGGGTGAAAAATTTAGGGTTTAAGATTTTAGTATATCGTAATGTGTGTGAGCCAAGATGGAAGATTTAAGGCGTTGTCTAAGACCTTCTTTTTACATTCTTCTTCTTCTTACCTTCTTTTTTCTTCTTCATAGATTTAGGTGGTTTTCTGTAATTGGGTGAAAAAGGTCCACATTGCAGGCCTTTAATGGTAATCGTTGGGTCAGAAACATAAATAATATGTGTCATCTCATTATTAGGTAAATAGTGCTTAAAAGACCTTGGGAAAAGTCAGTAGTAGCCATTTTGTTATGTTTTTCTAGCTTGCTAGTTAGAGCTCACGGCTCATGAGTCTGTAAATAATCTGTAAATATATAAGATGTAATAAATAACTAAGTCCGAACTTGAATTTATGTTTCCCTTGTCTCAATCGTCCTGACCTTGGCAAGAACAAGAAAAAAGAACCTGCACTGGAACACAGGCCAAGTGCAGCACCTGGGCCTTGGGTTGTTGAACCCTGTGAGGCTCTCGTGGTCCCACTTGTCAAGCTTGTCCAGGTCTCTCTGCATGGCCTCGTCCATAGTGTCACCTGCTCTGCTCAGCTTCCCATTCCCTGCAAACAGCAGAGGGTGAGCTGGAAGCACTGTCTGTGTCACTGGGGAAGCCCTACAAGAGCCCCAGGGCCAAGGCAGAGCCCTGAAGGACACCCCTCATCCCCAGCCTGCAGCTGCACATGGAGCCAAAGCCTCACAGGGGCCTGGGCACATCAGAGGCTACAAGTGCCCAAGTTTGGGGCTGCTCCGTGCCAGTTCCAGTGGGGTTGGCTGCTGAAGGGATGTTGGGTGTGACCCTTGGTGACACAGGTGCTTGGTGTGCCCTGGGGTGCCCAGTCCCAGAAGAGCCACTCTCTCAGGAGGAAGCAGCTCCTGGGATATCCCTGTGCTAGAGCACAGTGGAGATGGAGTAGGACAAAATGAACCCCAACTCCCACCCCCGCAACCCCTGCCCAGCTGCTGAACACCAGGCCCACAGCAGGCACTTGGTGGGGGCAGTGGGTGGCTCAGTCCTTGTCCTGTCAGAGACTGAGGAGGAGGGGCCTTTGTCAGCATGGAGGAGGAGTGGGAATATGACGTAGATCACGAGCTTTCCCACTGGGGAGATGTTAGGAGGTACCAAGAGGTCTCTGACTGGGAAGAGTCTCTTGAGCAAGAGCTTTCCCAAGGAGATGTCAGTAGTTGTGGAGAATTCTCCAACTGGGATGAGGGGAGCAGGAGCTGTCCCAGCGAGAAGCCCTTTGCTGCCAAGAATTTTCTGACTGGGAAGAATGCAAGGAGCAAGGGCTGTGCCAAGGAGAAGTTGGTAGCTCTCCAGAACAATCTGACTGGGAGGGCTCTGTTGGCTACATTTCCTATGCTGCTGAAAGCCTCTCCCAGAAAGAAAAACAAAACAAAACAAAAAACCAAACCAAACCAACCAACCAAAAAGCAACAACCCCGCAACCCAAACTAAAACAAAAACACAGCACAAAAAAACCCCCGCAAAACAAAACAAAAAACCCCACAAAACAGAGCAGAGAACTGAAGTCAAAACTTCTGAGTCCCCAGAAATGAGGAACTGCTGTCACTCAAATGTTATTAAACCACCTATCTCAATCCCCTGAATTCTAGTCATTGTTCAGCATTTCACTGCAGCTAAGAAGAGATCACAGAAGTCACAGTTTTACATTACTTCCCTCCAGGCACTATGTTTAAGTGAAAGCATCAGCTTCTCTTTGCTTGTCTGGGTGGATTGCTCTTGGTCAGAATTTTCCTTTAAGCACAGCCTGTCTCAAAAAGAGCATCTTTCACCTTTCTTTTCCTGTCTTGTGTTTTTCTATTAAATTTAGTGGAAACATCCCACTTTGAGTTAGATAACAGGACACAAAGAACATGAAGAAACAGTTGCCCCTGGGAAGCTGAAAATGTTACCTATTATTTGATCAATAAAGTGGCTGCCATCAAATTGGACTACAAGGGACCCATGGATTTTTAAGAGACATGTCAGGACCCTGAAATACTTCTCATGCTCTTAAAAGGAGAAAGAAAAAAGGAACTCTGTCCACGTACTTTGTTCTTTATGGGACTGGTTGTCATGTTAACATAGGAGGTAAAAATGAGAGCATCTAAAATGTGTTTCTACATGGGGGTACGAGGGACCCCTTTGTGTGGAATGCTCTGCTGGGGATATTTGAAATGGGAGCCTGCCCCTGGCAAAGTGTAGGAAAGGAAGGTCTGGCACAACAGGGGCAAAGCTGCTGGTGTCCACCCAAGGTGATCTCCACCCATGTCTGTGGCTTCCAGTGTCTGCCCAGCACAGGGAAGCACCGAAAGGTTGGGTATTTCTAGAGATGCAAAGGATCTAGAAATCCACTGCTGCCACCTGCTGTGCCATCCCACTTTTAAATCCACAAACCCACGCCCTGAGTAATGCCATGGCCTAAAACTCATGGCTTCCCGTGGGATTTGCCTGTGGGGTTAGAAAAAGATGGATTGCTGTGCAGGCTTTAACCCTACTGCATGGTGGTGACCCCACGTGTGTAATTAACACCCAAAGGTGTTTCCCAGTACTTTCCCAGCTCAGAAAAACACCAGAAATCACCTCCTACCTGCTCCTTGTGGTTGGCAGTGTCACCTGACATGGAGATCATCTACCTCCACCTCTGCAGCTGCAGTTTTCCCCTCAGATTAATTTTTCAGAATAAGGATTCCATGAAAAAGCTTTTAACATCTTCCTAGGATGCAGTTCCTTTAAAAGTGTTCGAATTGTGGATGCAAAGTTAAAATCCCACTTTCAAACCAACTCTGCAACATGGCTTCTAATCTGAAAAGTGATC
>CADDXX010000456.1:0-77203 GCA_902810485.1 Alauda arvensis
CTTAACTCCTGCAAATACATTGCCACACTGAGGTTTCTACAGTTCAAGCAAAACAGAAAATTAATTTATTAAGCTCTATCCTGGGTGCCTTGTGAATTTATGGTAGACTATTATACCATGTTTATTAACAGTTGTTAAATTCTAAGTTGGTAAAACAGCCTATTTGAGAAGTGAGGTTCTCTTCTGATAAAGTATGTTGAACTATTACTGATGTTTTCTGCTGAGGTGTTACAGAGTTTTATGCAAAATTGTCTAAATTAACATCAAAGAATTTATTRAGAGGGTATAATGAAACCTCTTCTGTTAATCTTTTAAAAGTCTGTGTGGACATAGTGATTTTTGTTTCTATTATGTCASTGAACACAGCCACACAGAGAATGATGGCTGAGAAGGTAGGATAGCTTTTCACAGTTGGAAAGATAGTTAAATTATTCTTGCAACTGTCTTTTTTTCTGTGAAAATAAGTGATGGCTCTCTCTGTTTTTGGCCAATGATTTGTGAGAATCTTATGTTCATGAAAGTGACAGACTTATAGATCTCACAGGCAACATTTAGCCAGGCAGTTACTATGCAAATTTCTCCAAATTTGCTTGYCATTGTGCTTTAATCTTTATCTACTTTATCTGCCAACTTCTGTACAGGAAAAGAAATGTCACAAATCCTACAAGGAAGAGAGAAACATAGCCTCACACAAACCTTCCAAGTTCAGCACATTCTCTTCCCCGTCTTGATCATCCATATGTTGTATGATAAAAAAAATATTCTATCTCCTAGTTAATTTCTCAGTCTCCTTTGCTTGTCAAAAGAAGTGTTATTATTATTTATAGCGCAGTAACACCTAGAGATCACAAGTGAGACAGTAAGTCAGGGTGTAATTTACCTTTCTAAGACTACCAGCACTGATTCAAGTGTTTTGCTCTTTAGAAATGCTCAATTGAGCTCCACTCTCCCATCAAGAAATACTTTTGCTGTCCTCTCCCATGCAGGCAACTACATTCAGATGTCCACAAAAAGATATTTGTTTCAACTGTTTGCTTTGTACAGATTCTCCATGGAAATCCATGTTATCGTGTGCATTTAAACCATAGCCAAAACWGGTCATTCAGCTCTCCCATACTGACAGCTGCAATAGCTTTTTGATCTTTATATCTTTTTATACTAATTTTTGTAATGCCAGGACCAGTTGAGCAGCTCTTGAATAAGGCACATCTCAACCTGATAAATATCTCTTAATTGTGCATCTTCCTGCACCTGGTTAGATCAGTATTTTGGTTTGGAAAGACAGGCATCTGCCAGGGAAAAGCTGGAGCCTCCCTTGCAATGGAGAATGTAAACCCCCCTCCCTCGGAATTATTATACGTTTGAAATTAAGGGGCTTTCAGGTAGAGATATGGGAATTGGAATAATAGTTCTCTACTAGCAATATTAAAACCAAAAAGGTAGTAGTACAAAAACACAAACGCAACTAAAAGAAAACACTGACAGAGTCAGAATACAACCTGACACCTTGTTGGTCAGGGTGTTGGTAGCAGTCCAATTAAGTCCTGGAGTGACAGATGTGGTTGTGTTGTAGCAGAAATGATCCTATAGAAGGGTACAGTTTCTTTCCAAGGGTCCCATGGTGATGAGATGGGTCCAGTCTTCCTCTGGAATCCAATGGAAAACAGGTTGCCTGGAGTTCTAACCTCAGGTTTTATCCAGCTGGGAAAGCCCGGCTCCTCCCACTGGGTGGAGCATCTCCCAATGGGATGATGTAATTTTATCAGTCATGCAGTGAGCSTTAATGGCCCATTAACAGCAAATATTCCCCTGGAGGGAGGATAGGTTGTGGAATGTAGAGATAAAGAACATTGCCCCACCTGGTTTTAACAGTTGGCCAATTAACAAAAGACACCCACCCCTTCCCTCCTGGAGTTAGAAGAGATAAAGAAAAAAAACACCTCCCCAACCGTTTTCCAACAGGCAAACAGAACACATACTTTTGGTTRCATCTTGTATTACAAATCAAGACAATCAGCAACAGTGCAAGAAGCAACAATAAAGAGAAGAGGAATGTAATGCACCTAATGGAAACTCCAGGTAAAAAAAAAAAAGAGAATCAAGAAAATCTATACAGAGTTTGGTGGGAGTCAGGACTCATGGCAAGGGGAAGTTTCCATCTAGTGGGTGACCCAACTGTGCTCACATGAGGCATGCCAGTTTCCAAGATAATTAAAAGTGCCCTGTCTAGTGAGCAGAGACAGGAAAGTCTGGCTGGGGGCAACACCCAAGCAGACCTCCATCTTCACCAAACACCACATTATTTTCATACACTACTCTCAAGGACAGAAAGAGCACATGGACATAACACTTCAGGACATTCTTTTGCTTGATTGATCTTTAGGTACCGCTGGCTGTTTCTGCAGGCCAAAAGGCTGAGGAAGGGCAGCCATCATATAGAAGGATGAGGGAAAACACAACTAGGGATATCCAGGTGAAAAACAACTGCCTTGGAGCTACATTAAGTTCTTGGAGTAGGTCAGGCTAATCCACAGGTGCAAAACAGGTTTTCCTGAATCATAATTTTTGAGAGTTAGGATTTTAGCTAAGGGTTTAGAAGCAATTTATATTGATCAGTGTCACCCTGAATTTTTAAGCCTTTTGATAAGTTGTAGTTTGGAGTCTTGTAGTTTTCCCATGGTTTTTCACRTAAATAACCGGTGTTGTTTTCTAACTAGCTTGGATGTTTACATTCTTCTTAGTGGGATGGATTTCCTTGACAAGCATGTGTATTAGCCAGTGTGTGTGTAGAGGTGGGGATTTTCTCACCCAATTAGAACCTTTTCCTCCTCTTGTATAAAATATCCCTGATTTTGAATAAATTCCTCTGTCTTGTCTTTTTCCTTGTGATTGCTGTGTCGTGCCGTTCTTTCATGTAGCAGTGCGACATCCGGTGACCCCGGGTGGAATTGCAGGTAGCTGCTTGCCTATTCCTTGCTTTGTAAAGTTTACACAGGGTGTGTAATCATGGCCCCCAGACCATGATTTGGCTCTAGAGATTTGGGACAGGATGTTGGAAAGGAAGCAGGCTGGAGTTTTCTAGAGATATGTTAGACAATCTATATTGCTTTGGGAGGAAACATGGTTTCTTTTCAGAGGTGAATGATTTACAGGCAAGGRAAAGTTGGCGCTGGTTAGGCATGTTTGAGTTATTAGAAAATTATGTGGTGAGCTTGTTAATAAGCTTGAAGCGTATACAGAAGCAATTCCCGGGAGACGGATCCAGCTCTGATGTCTCTGAGGGCGGAGATAGCCTTTCTGGGGGCTTCTCCAAGCCGGAATCTGAGGTGTCCAGGGGAGATGAACTCCCATCAGACGTCTCAGAGTCGGAGGGTGAGGTAGACAGAGACGCACGGGCTTCTGATAGCCCCGAGGCTCAGGCCAACCCCGTCCCCGCGTCTCGGGGCCCCAAAGGAAGGAAGGGATCCGACCCCTCTCTGTACCTTTCCAGAATTGGGAGAAACCGAGGAATCTCCTTCACCCCCGATGTCCCTGGTAGAAGGGGATCGGGTCGTGTGACTTTTAACTGCCGTCATTGTGGAGTTCCCACTAACTATCCACGCAAATTGGTGGATACGGTTTTATTTCCGGCACTGGTAAAAGCCGGAGGGGCTCCAGACCAGCTGCCGCCCCTTCTCGTGAGGGGAGGGCGCCCCTGGCCATCGGCTTTCATGTCGAGGGAGATACACTGCTGGGAGCCATTCCAGCCGACTGATCTCCGGCACTGTTTGAGCCGGACCATGGGGATGGCGGGGCAGACCGGCAGTCAAGCGGTGTTTTGCCCCCCCACAACCCCGCTGCTCTTCCTCCCGCCCCGCGCTGCGGCGCCCACCRGCCCCGCTCAAGTGACACCACTCCCTCTTCCTCCTGCAAGCGTTCCCCTGCCCCGCGGCTCCGGTGGGGCAGGGAGCAGGGCAGTGCCGCCGCCTCTTGAGCAGCGTCTGCACCTGCGTCTCCATCTCCACCAGGCAGGAGACAGCCTGTGCTAGTGGCCGGGAAGCAGGGCGGTGCTGCTGCGTCACAAACGGCATTCCCGCCTGGGTCWCGTTCTCCCCCCACGGCGTGGCTGGGGAGGGGGCTCGTGCCTGCCGCGCATGCTGGGTGGGGATCGGCGGGCTCAGCTGGCTCTTACAAGCTRGGGCTTGGCGGGTTCCCTCTGGCACAGCAGATGCTGAGGCTGCTGCAAAGGATGCCACAGCTGGGGAACAGCCACAGCTCYGCTGAGGCAAGAAGCTGCGGGCGGGCACGTCACATCATCTGGTTTATGGATGCTGCTGTCCTGCCAGKTCACAGCGCGCCCACGACATTGTGGCCGGTTTTGGGGAGATGTGAAAGCCAAGGTCAAGGAGATGCTCGAAAGTGACTGCATACATCGCCCCCTAGATAGCGATGAGTAGTCTTTCAGCTCTGCTGCATCTGCAGCTGAGGCCAAGACATCTCAGTCTCGTCGTTCTGTTAAGGTAKCTACCTCGGCCCCTGTGGGGCCTAGATGGCGGACATTAATTGATGCCTTGCCAGGTGGTCGCCAAGCTTTCCCTGTGYTTAAGGGGCTTGCTAACAACACGTACCTGCCCTCATGGAGCTCCGAAAAGAGGTCAGAACACATGGTCTAGGCTCAGTAGACGTGATGCAGTTCCTTCGAGTTTTTAATTCAGAGCTGCTTACACCTTATGATATCTGGAGTTTGGCTCATGTACTTTTCCAACCTGTCAAATATGACGTTTTTGAGTCTGAATGGACTCAGCTGGCTATTRGARCAGTGGAGAGAAACACCAGACTGGCTCAATGGGATCCTAGGCGTGCTATTGGCACTGATGTGCTTGCTGTTGGGTAAAGGCAATTACTCTTCTGTCCAAGGGCAGGTTGTCTTTGACGGTCTGGTTCTTGAACAATGCCAGCAGATAGGCATGGCAGCATTGGTTAAGCCTATAGAAATGGCTTCTCCTAAGGGCTCCTTTGTGAGGATTGTCCAGAGAGCTACAGAACCCTTTATGCAATTTGCAGACAGGTTGACTGCCTCTGTTGAGAGGCAGGTAGAAGATCYGGACACAAGGATAATGTTGTTTAAACATCTTGCTAGGGCTAACTACAATGACGGGTGCAGAAGGATCATCGAGGCGCTGCCTGGTGATCCATGMGTATCTGACATGGCCAAGGCCTGTGTAAATGTAGGCACCACCGGTAACAGGTCGGTTGCTGTGGCTGCTGCCGGGCAGCTGGCCTGGCAGAAGTCACAGGCCAGGCCGGAGCAGCAGGGGAATACTCAGGTCCGGAAGAAATAGGATAGGAAAGTACGGAAGGTGACGGATGTCTTGTTTTATTGTGCCCGGTGTGGACAGCCAAATCATACCGCAAAGTGAGTGTACAGCCACGATGCATTTTGATGGTCGGTCTCTGCTGGGATCGGGAAATGCCCGGAAAAGCATGAAGGGGAATTGCACTTGAACACAAGTAGTTCCCCAGTCCCCAGAACCGATGGAGGTCTGTTATGTAGGCTCGCAGCCAGCACCAGCGGTTCGGCAGGCTTAGATGTCTGCTGCAAGTGGTCCCTCTTTTCAAGGGCTATTTCAGCCCTGAGGCAACCCTACGGTGAGTGGTGGGCCAAGGCCAATCACCAAACCCCATGGGTGTTAAGGTGGAGGAAACCTCCCTGCTCGCACTGGAAAAAAAGAGGCTGACTCCTCTGGGGGGTCAAATTCTCAGGGTTTATTGGGAGTAGGATCCAACTTACCCCAAGAGGACTCACCCAGAAGAGTGTCTCTCTGGGGCGTGCAGCAGTTCTTAACTGGGGGAGGGAAGGTTACAATTGACCAATCAGGAAGGGTAGGGGAGTGGTAACAACTTGGATAGACAATAACTGGGAACAATGAGGAGAACTTGGAGGAGGAACAAAGTTGAAACAACAAATCACAAGGTAGAACAGGGAGAACTTTCTAGCAACAAGGGAGAGGTTTAGAGAAAACTGACAGGCGTTAGGGGAGGGCACAAGGAAAACTGACAAGGGCCGAGCGAACTTTCTGGAATAAGGGGATGGGTTCAGGGAAATCAGGCAGGTGTCAGGGGAGGGCACAGGGGAGACTGACACGGGCTCAGGGAAGGACAAACAAGGGCTGATGCAACACCCCTAGGGCATTGCATCAGGGAGGCGGACCTGGGGGAAACCAAATACAAACAGCAGAAAAGGGGGTAGCTGGKAATAAACCAATACAACCAGGAAGAACAAACCCCAACAGTCTGCACAGCTGAAACTGTGGTGCTAGACTCTTCCAAAGTGCACAAGGTTCCCCTGGATGCTTTTGGCCCCTTGGGTGATGGAATGAGTGCTCTTCTTATGGGAAGATCTAGCGCGACCCTTCAGGGTATTGTCGTGCACATGGGACTTATTGATGCAGATTACAGAGGACAGATTTGTGCCATGGTTTCCACACTCACTCCCCCTGTCACTATCCCCCACAAAGACATGGATTGTGTCAACTTGTGCCTTTTAAGTCTTCTGTTCACAGGGCAGAGAACCGGTTGTGAGGGGACGGTGGTTTTGGATCCACTGGGCCACCTCAAGTTCACTGTATCGTCCCGAAATGCTGTGCACCCTGTCCATCCCTGGTGAGACACTGTTGAAGATCCGCCTCCAAGGGCTCCTTGATAGAGGGGCAGACATCACAATTATCTCTCTTGCTGCTTGGCCCGCAGAATGGCCCTTGGATCCAGTGGAGACGGCCGTCACAGGCTTGGGAGGAACAGCACAATGCTACGTGAGCCGGCATCTTGTGACGATCACGAACCCAAAGGGACAGACAGCCATGGTTTGGCCTCATGTTACAGAAGCTGCTGCTAACCTTTGGGGGAGGGGTGTTCTTGCTGCTTGGGAAGTGTGCATCGGGACGGATTTTTTATGGGGGCCACTGTGAGGAAGGGCACAGACTGTTTGACACCTCCTATGCGGTGGTTGGCTGGCAAACCCATCTGGGACAACCAGTGGCCTCTCCCTCATGATAAGTTAGTTGCCCTTCAAAACTTAGTGCAGGAGCAGTTGGAACAGGGTCATCTGGAGCCTTCTACCAGTCCCTGGAACACTCCTGTCTTTTGCATCAAGAAAAAGTCTGGGAAATGGAGGTTGTTAAAAGACCTCTGAAAGGTGAATGCCGTGGTGGAAGGCATGGGGGTGTTGCAGGCTGGGATGCCGTCACCTGCCGTGCTTCCTAAAGACTGGCCGGTCCTCATCGTGGATCTGAAGGATTGTTTTTTTATSATTCCTTTACATCTCGATGACAGACCCAAGTTTGCATTCACAGTGCCAGCAATTAACAATGCTGAGCTTGCACAGCGATATCAATGGAAGACTTTGCCTCAAGGGTTCCACAATTCTCCGGCCATTTGCCAGTGGTAYGTGGCTCGAGCCTTGTCTGGAGTTCGCAAGCAGTTCCCTGATGCTCACATCTATCACTATGTCAATGACATTTTGGTGGCTGCGTCCACCCAGGATGAGTCACAGCCTCAACTGCTCTATGCCTTGCATTCTCATGGGCTGCAGGTGGCTCCAGAAAAGGTTCAACAAATATCTCCTTGGAAATATCTGGCGGTCAAAATTCCGCCATGAACAGTCCGGCACCAAGAGGTGCAATTTGTGCACTCGGTGAAAACACTGAATGATGCCCAGAAATTGATAGGAGTCATCACGTGGTTGCGTCCTTATTTGGGACTGACCACTTCACAGCTGTCTCCTCTGTTTGAGCTGTTGAAGGGAGACCCTGATTTGAAGTCATCTCGTATGTTGACCCCTGAGGCACATCAAGTGCTGGATGAGGTTCAGCAAGCTGTTTCTGCTCGCCAAGTTTATTGCATTGATCCTTCCATTGATGTCACTGTTTTTATCACCATTCCAGATTTGCATCACACATGCATCATTGGCCAATGGAATGACGAATGGTCCGATTCCTTGCACATTTTGGAATGGGTCTTCCTGCCCCATCAGCCCCAGAAGACAACAACCACATTGTTTGAGCTGATTGCTTGCTTGATAGTCAAATGTCGGCAATGCTGTCTGCAGCTGATGGGTGGGGATCCTGCAAAAATTGTACTCCCGGTACCGCGGGAGGATTTTGATTGGAGCTTTGCAAACAGTGTTTCCCTGCAAAGTGCTCTGGAAAATTTCAAAGGGCAGATCACTTACCACCTGCCCAGCCACAAGCTACTGCAAGTGGCRAAAAGCACAGAAATTTCTTTGAGGCCCACGTTTAGTCAGGAGTCTCTGCAAGGACCCACCGTCTTTACTGACGGTTTGGGAAGGACTGAGAAGGCCGTTGTGACTTGGAGGGATGGATCTGAGTGGCAGGTTTTGGAAGGTTATAAAGATGGATCAGTCCAGTTGGTGGAATTGAGGGCTGCTGTCATGGCATTTGAAAAGTTTTCCCAGGAACCTTTCAGTTTGGTCACGGATTCTGCCTATGTGGCCAACATGGCGCAGTGGTTGAATTATTCGGTTTTGAAAGACTAATCCTGCCTTGTTCCATTTACTGAAAACTCTGTGGTGTGCCATCCAGGCCCGGGTTCATCCGTACTACATTCTGCATGTGAGGAGGCATACCAATTTGCCAGGGTTTGTAGCAGAAGGTAATGCAAGGGCTGACAAGTTGGCTAACCCCGCGTGGGTACCACCTCAGCCTGACACACTCGCTCAGGCCAAGGCCTCACATGGGTTTTTCCATCAGAACACACATACCTTGCAGAAGCAGTTTCACTTGACGCCAACTGAGGCTCATGAAATTGTTGAGTCATATGACGACTGTCATGCACTCCCTGCGCCTTTGCTGGCAGGGGTAAACCCCAGAGGCCTGAGGGCCTTGGAGCTTTGGCAGACCGATGTAACCAAGTTTGCCGAGTTTGGCCGGCTCAACTACGTGCATGTCACTGTGGAGACGTGCTCCTCTGCGATGTGGGCTTCGGCCCATACTGGGGAGAAGGTCCATGATGTCATTTCCCACTGGAGGGAGGCCTTTGCTGTTCTAGGCATGCCGTCTGCTGTGAAAAAGGACAATGGACCCGCTTACACCTCGCAGCAGGTGAGGCAGTTCCTGCAGTTGTGGGCTGTGTCACACAAGTTTGGTATCCCTCATTCTCTGACTGATTAAGCTTTTGTAGAACGCGCTCTTGGTATGTTAAAACGGGTTCTCTAAAAACAAAAACGAGGAATGCAGGGTGAAACCTTGCGCAGTCGGTTGGCAAAAGCTTTGTATGTCATCAATCACCTCACAGTGCCATAGAATTCTAATAATCCTGTCAATCATTTTTTGTTGCAGGCCTTGGACGAGATGCTGCTGCCTCGAGTGAAGGTTCGGGTGTGGAATTTAGTCACCAAACAGTGGGAAGATCCCTATGATCTTATCGCTTCAGGGTGTGGGTATGCATGCGTATCCACAGACACTGGGGCACGGTGGATACCTTCAAAGTGTGTTCATCCTGACCTGTGACTGCAAAGGCAGAATCAGGCCAACAGACAGGCTGGAGACCGTGACCAAATTGAAAGCCATTGGGTGGATGGACCATCAGGTGATGACTCAGAGGCAGACAACAAGAGTGATCACTCTGAGGGTCCCTCCACAAGCAGACACTTGTTCATTTTTCTTTTTCTTTTTTCTTTTTTAAAATGGAAAAAAGGGTGAGATGTCACCCTGRATTTTTAAACCTTTTGATAAGTTGTAGTTTGGAGTCAGTTTTCCCATGGTTTTTCACGTAAATAACCGGTGTTGTTTTCTAACTAGCTTGGATGTTTACATTCTTCTTAGTGGGATGGATTTCCTTGACAAGCATGTGTATTAGCCAGTGTGTGTGTAGAGGTGGGGATTTTCTCACCCAATTAGAACCTTTTCCTCCTCTTGTATAAAATATCCCTGATTTTGAATAAATTCCTCTGTCTTTTCCCTCGTGATTGCTGTGTCATGCCGTTTTTTCGTGTAGCAGTGCGACAGATCAGGATTTGAGTTAGATAAACAAATGATAGGTTAGTGATTATTAGATGCTTAAGCTAGAGCTAATAGAGGTATTGTTTTAAGGAAATGCAATAAGTGAACTGTAATAAGAACAGATTGAAACTAGTAGAACAATGACCAGCACCTGGACTTTACATCAACCAATCACAAAGAGGGCACCTTGGATTGTGCCAGAGGGTCATGGAGACATGATGAAGACCTTCCTCATTTCATCCTTCAAGACCACTGACCCAATTCAAGACCATTGGCCCAATTCAAGAGAACTGCGCACACATGAAGGACTAATAGCCTCATTTTAATATGGAACATAGATGGGAGGTGCTGGGTTATGCATGTGTATTGTATGTAAGGCTTTGCGAAATAAAGAGAGGGTGAAGAGCTTTGTATTTCATTGGCACGACTTTAGGAAACTACCCCATGCTGTCTGACGTCACAATAAACATACCGCTTTCTAACTTTAACTTGTTAGAGGGTCTTTGTCCATTAATTTATCAGTTTTAATGATTCATTCCAGGACCACAGGCACCAAGGCAAGACAGGAGTTAAACTCGCTCCACTGCCACAAGCTGCAGCTCTAATCAAGAGAACCCTGCTTCAGAAGATGAGAAACCTTTTACCAAAACTGAAATTGAATGGACTGAAAAAAGTTGTGCTAGATGTAAATAGAGTTATAATAGAAAAAGGGGGGGAAAATCAAGAATTCATGACTATCTGGTTCATCTCGTTGGTCATTTCTTCTACTTTCTTCTGAATGGTCCCTCTCCTGGGATGGAGAAGATGACACCACACTGGGCACTTCAGTGAAGTCTGAGCCAGCATTTTTTCAGGTACGGTGTTGGTAAAGGCTTTCTTTTCCTTTCTGAATTTACCTTCCTTTGATTTACAGCCATGCCTCGCTGCTGCTGTCAAGCAGAGATAGTAATTGTAGCATTAGCAAGAGCTGCAGTGGCAGCAAAATTTTCTTCAGRGTTGATGTTTATAGTTTTCACTTGGGCCAGTATCATGGGTGTTTTAGTAATAGAAATTCCACTACTAGAGCTGAGTTTGTACAGATCAACTCTAAAAAACCTTGCTTGTCCCTGACTTAACTGCAACAGGGCCACATTCCCTTGAACACAAAGGCATGGTACAGCAGCACTGCTGTTAAAATGATTGCTAAAAATAGCAAGCTCTTGGGAAGGAAATGTTTGGAGAAATGAGATTTAATTAACTCAAACATGTGAGTTTCTGTTGGTGTAAGCACTGTACTGGGAATGCAATATGGTGAACACGGTAGATGGTCTAGGCAGGGACAGGCATCTAGAAATCATAAGCACATCTTTTAAGCTGAATCAGTTCTGTGGAAGAATTTCTCATGCTGATCTAGTTATTTGAGCTGTGAAGTGTAGAGCACTAATGTTGCAGCTCTGTTCCTCTCTTGTGGCAAGGGCTCTATGGGTGACAAGCAGAGTGAGGGGGAAAAGTGATTGCTTGGGAACCTGTTGGGACATAAAATCCCTCTAGACCTAATCCATACAGATGTGTGGTAGAAATGCAAGTTTAGTTTTAAATAAGTAGAGGATTTTTTAAGTGCCTTAGCAAACAAGAAATAGTTAGTAAGAAAAGGACCCAAAACCTACTTTAAATTTCAGCAGCTTTACCTTTTACAAAGATAGTTAAGTTCTAGACATAACCAAAATAATGTAGCCTTGCTAAACATTCCTAGATAGAACAGACAGAGCTGCATGCACAGAATTTGTGTAAAAATTACGATTACTTTTGCACATGAATCTTAGCTTAGGATAGGTTTAGCACTATTGTAGAAAATTTGTATTTTGGCCTSATTGGCCAAAATTAGGATAAAATGCATTGCTTAGAGAATGCTAGAGAGACTCATGGAAAATACAAGTGCTGCCATCATTGCTCCTACTGCAACTGCTACTGATAAGATGCTCACAGAACATAGATTAAGAGTGCTATGGCTGCTGCTTCTGCTTGGGACTTACTCTATGTCAGAGGCTTTCTTTTGCACTGCTACACAAAATAACAACACACCACACAGCATTCACACATGGAGAAAAAAGAGAGCTTTACTTCTGAGTTTAGATATATACAGAAACACAAACAGGCAAAGATTGGTGCAGAAAGTTTCTACCTCTACATTCACACTGGCTAATACAAATCTTGTCAAGAAAATCTATCCTACCAAAAAAGCATGTAAACATCAAAGCTCATTAGAAAAACAACACCTGTTGTTTATGTACAGACCATGACAAACTGACTATGATCCATTAGAAGGCCTAAAAATTCAGGGTGACAGCTTTCTGCACAATGCCACGGACTGTAACACCAATGCCTTCCTGAGACTGACTCTAACAATGCAATAAGGAACTTCACTTTTACAATTACCCAGCTTCTGGTCTTCAATGAAGATGTGTCTCACTCTCGACGACGGGAACCTATAGACCACTGGATTGTCCAGAAAACATGGATCAGGAGACWTCCTAGTCTAAGAACAGAGCTCTGGAAATTTGCTATTGATATGCTGAGTTTCTACCATGTAGCTGCCTTTGACTGCTGAGAGCTGGAAGAATTTKTGACAGATGTGAGAATGCTTGACCTCTCCCTGTACTATCTTAGGAAAGATGGGGAGAAGGTCTAACAACTTGAAACAGACAAGGTGTTCATTAGTTGCCAAAGTGCCTCCACCTGGACTTGGGTGAGGCTCATTTTCTAGCACAGAGCACCTAGCTGAGAGTTGCTATGAGTGGCACAGCACTGTCTGCATCGAAACATAACTTGGACTATGATCTAGTGTGTCATCAGTTGTTACAAGGCAAATTCAGGGATTAAAAAGAAGGAAAGCTAATGAAAAGAGCTTGGTAGTGGAGAGAGATACTGGTATTTCCTGGTGTGAAATGAGATTTCATTGTCAGGTCCAAAAATATTCAGTATTGGAGCAGAAATGTATTGAGATTAGCTCTGATTTTTTAGTAAGTGACTTAAATGATATTGTACTTCTTCTTAACATCAGAATGGAAGGGAGAGACTTCTTCCACTATGAAGTATGGGACATTTTTTAATATCCTTCGGTATGTTGGTAACAAAAACTTTTGCAAATTTGCTGTTGCCCAGTTTCCTGTCCTAGCTTTTCTCTTGTGAAAATCTGAGAGAATGTAAGTAGTTAGCTCAGCTCTGATTTCTCATATAGTCCTAGATGCCACATTTAAGACCCTTTTTGTCCAATTCTTTTAGCATTGCTTGATCTCTTCCCCATGGAAGTCCTCTCTATATGGCTATATTTATGTCAGTAAGTGGATTTAGCCCAGTAGGAGTAGATCTGTACAAGAGATTAACTGCTGTTGAGTACCAGGTGTCCAGGACACAGATTTCACACAGGTGTGAAATGTGCACTGGTACCTTGAAACAGCACCATGAAGATGAATCACAGAAGGAGCAGAGTTTTCCAGATTTAACCCACTACATACACAGTACAGAGGAATTATAACTCTATAGAAGCTCATTTTTAGGAAAGACTTCTATACTAAATATGGTAATCTACTCATAGTCAGGTCAATTGTTTCCTCAGACTAAGAATCACAGCACAAACTTACAGAACAGTCCTTTTTTTTTTTTTTTCTTTTTTTTTTTTTTTTTTTTTTTTTTTTTTTTTTTTTTTTTTTTTGTGAACATTGCATGAACTCTTTGGAAATGTTTTGTAAAATTCTTATGGTCCTTTTCTGTCCAGCATATCAACATAGGAAGAAAATCATCCTTGATTTGAAAACAATTTTTAAGTTTTTCCTCTCCATAGCCAGTGAAAAGAATATTAATTTATTGCAAGATGAAAGCAATCTCTTGTACCACCATATCATCATTCTCTGCTTCAGAGGATTCTTGAAAGAATATTTTAAAGAGCAGAATATTTTAAAATTACATGTTCTTTTGCAGTCATGTAGCCTCATATGCAGTTCCCACACAGTCAACAAGTGGCTGAACTAAGGACTGATGGTTCACTGGCATAATACTGCATTATTGTTGTCTTTTAAATGTATAATGCATCTTAGTACGCAAGTGATAAGAACATTCTTTAGTTTGTTTAGGGGACTGATTTGATTTTAAAAGTGTTGATAACTGACTTACTAGATACCAGGATCCATGTATTATCAATGCAAATCTTCTTTCCTCCTCAATAAAGGTTTAAAATAGACATGTGAGTGTATTGTCCTACACAGAAGTCTGTTCTTCAATAACATGAAAATGTCCACAGATTTATGCCAGTACTCTACTGGCATGCTATGCAAATAGGATCGCTACGGTTTTATTCTGAGTCAGTCATCAAATTCTATATTTGAACAATAATATGCACTCAGTTAAACTGGCAGTCCAATTTTTTTGCAWTTTCATTATCCAAATTTGTACCTGTCAACATCAGCACTTTCTGAACAAGGCACAATATGGCAAACCATGGTCCCAAAATCAGGCCCCTTTGTAGTTCAAGTTCCTTTTTACTGTGGAACAACCCTGCCCCCAAGACTAAAATAACATATAGCACGATCTTTCCTACAAAATAAAATCTGAGTGGCTTTGCTTTGTCCTACACATCAGCYGTGTGGACTGTACATCATGGATATTGCACACACATTCATCCATCATTCTTGTTTCCCCTCTACAACAATAAATCACATTTTTTAATCTGCACTCCAACTGCCAAAAAAGCCCTAAAGTGTATATGAAACCTGTTTTAAATTACTTAATAAAGCTTTGGTTACATAAATCTTATTCTACCTAAAGTTCCATGTGAAAGTTAAGATGCTTTGCTGTTCAGGTGAGTGCATAGCTTTTCCTCCTACCTGATTTTACCAAAAGTGATTCAGAGGGCTTTAGAGTTCTGTCATTCGGCTCCAGTGGAGTGGGTGCTGCGACCGTCCCTGAGGAGGCCCTTAAAAGGATGCTGTAGCTCAGGCGCACAGGCACACCAAGTGATTTTGCTCAGTTGTGAGTGCAGCCTGAACTGCCAGGGTGTGCATAGGTCTTGGTGGGGAGGAGAGCAGGTGGCGTGGGAAGAAGGCACAGCGGGACGGGTTCTTCTCGCAGGAAGGCCTTTATTGAGGGCGCTCTGGAGTCCGAAGAACCCGGGACCAGCCCAAGCAAGAATTTATAAACACTTGAACAGGAGTGGGACTCAGAACTTGGACCAATGCAACAATTAACAGGGTAACTGACAACTTAAATGACCAACCAGGGAACAAGGATTAATATAACTGTAGTAAGTCCTCTGGGAGAGAAGCTTCCAGAAGTCTGGGAGTTCAGCTCACCAGGGCCTGTTGCTAGGCAACTGCAGACGGGGAGCCAGGCCATATCAAGGTAAACCACAAGGTTCCAATCATTTATGACTGGAGGAGCCCATTCTAAATCATTGCTCCTCCAGGGCAGAGCAGCTAAGCTTGGGGCAGCCTCTCGGCCTGCCACAGAGTTCCTCCACAAAGAGCATAACAGGAAGCCTCTCTGTTTTTGAATTTTATGCGGACCTGCCAGGAACCTCCTGAATACTTTTACTACACTCAGCACCCTCCTATTGCCCTCGCTTTTTCTTCTTCTTCTTCTTCTTCTTCCTCCGTGTTTCTTCCGATGTTCCTTCCTCTTTGACTCATGGATTGTCAGCACATGCCAGTTTTGCTCTGGAGCTTTCAAAGTGCTGAAAGATCATCTCATACGCACATCTTGACTGAGGCATCTGATTCCTGCCTCTTAAAATGGATGGGGCTCTGAATTAGTATTAGTTCCTCCYTCCATGCACACAGTAGAGCACTGGATCCTCTTCTCTAGTTAGCTTCTGATTTGCACAAAACCCCAGCAGCTTCACACTTTGAAACATTCAGTTTGATTTACAGTAGGTAACTGAAGAGATAAATTTTTGAGGGAGATAAGACAAAGACACATAATCACTACATAAAAATGTATCACTTGTAAAACCAAACTGTAAACTAGTTAACATTTTTTGTTTAAAGAGTATCTCAATATTCAGTGATTTTGTTAGTAAGAATAATTAAAAGAAAAGAGTGAATAAGAAATTATTTAAAAGTTTTGAGTTTGGTATTATTAAATTCTATTCTAATGGTAGTTATTTTTATTTCTGAACAGATTATAAAGAAGTTACTCATAAGAAGTGTATGATGACAGGTGCTTGAATGAAAATTATTTCACAGTATGATGGATTAAATAGAATAGGAGAAAGTTCTGACAGAAAATATATCTACTTCGTTGATACTGTGGTTTTGCTGAAGTTTTCTTCTTCAAGCAGGAAGTAGAAGATGTTTTCATCTTGGCTTTATTCCAAATTTTGTACTTGAGAGCAATCAAGTTACCTTTCACAGCTTAGTTAGAAAGACTTAAAGGAATTAACCGAAATATAATTTAAGAAAACTGTACCTTCTTGAGTGTCGCATTTGCACTGAGACAGCATAATTGCTTCATTCTGGGCTACTGGAAAATTCATATGTTCCCTAGAATCTGAAGTGCTAAAACCTAATGTTCTCTGTTTGGAAGGAAAAGGGTAAAAGGCTAAAGAAAAGTTAAAAATTATTTTGGTTCATTTATCTGATGGAACATCTTTCTTACATGCAGAAAAAACAGCCCCCCCGAAAGAAAATTGCATATTTTAGACACATTAAATCAGTTTGCTGAYGTAAAACTCGAGGGCAGGAATTCATGAGGCATCAGCGTTAAAACTCCAGTTAGAACTTAAATAAGAACAGGCATTCACATCTATAATTATAGCTTTATTGCCCATTTTAAAAACATTCCAACAAAAACCATTATTTACCATCTCTTAATAAATCTGTAATTGCWGCCAAATTAGTGCAAGGATACTGCTATGATAGCCAGCGYAGCAATAAAATGGCTGTAAAATCTGAAAATGCATTACCACGTCTACCTTGAAGTTCTGTCATTCACTTTTTGTAGATCAAAATATTTTTTCTCATTAGACATCCTCTTATGTAGTGTTTTATAACCATGTGAAGTGTTTAATGTCCAAAATGCTCACCCATTCTGGTTACTGAATAGGGAAAATACATAATAATTAAGTTAACTATTAAGCATTTTGCATTCTATCAGCAATTCCTATAAAAACTTAAAGAGCCAGAACTTTCTTTTTACTACAACCACCCTTCTAGACATGATGCTGGGGGCTGATACCAACAGTTGCCTTTAAGCACCAGTAATTCCACCTTTATGAAATCAAAATCTGACAACCCTTTCTCAACATTGGTGTAGTTAATGAGAAGGCAGGAGTTTTGGACACAAAAGACTGGACCAGTTTGCAGGCTTAGGAAACCAGGCAGTTTTCTGTGGTGGAGTCTAAGCTGGGTAAAATCATTCCAGAAAGGGATAGAAAAGTCATTACCAATTACATAGTCTGCACAAGATGACCCGAGAGCTTTTCGTGCTAGAGAGCCTAGGAAAGAGATCTGACGAAGCAGAGTTAAAAGTGATTATGGAGGAAGATGGTTTCACAGYTGCATCACATCTTATTTCCAAACAATAAGCATAGTTTACTTATTTTTTTTATAATCTTAAGGCCACAGAATTCAATTTTGTCTACACTGTCAGTAACTGCATAAAGCTGAGGCTGTTTTATTTCATCGTTAGGTTTTTATTCACTAAATGCTGCTTCTGTAATAACAGAGTGTGTAATAAAGTGTACTGCTGGTGCTGAAATGAACTCAGGCTTTATTTGGACAAAAATGGATTGCTAAACTCAAGCCTAAAAGCACTGAAAGCTCACTAAGATGCCCATTCTAGGGTGCCAATTATAAGAGTTTTTTGAGCTCTTTGATACAGTACTTTTTTCCTGCCAAGTTTAAAAAATGCAGGACAAAGGATAATTCCCAAAACGAAAGTTCATAATTTTTCAAGTAGGTCCTTAAGTGTATTTTATAATACCTGCATTTTCCATTTGGAATGTAGGACAAATTATATTTGCACTACAACCTTCTCTTTGAGGCTCACTAAATGCCAAATGGATTGTTTTCATAATAACTTTCCAATGTGAATGACCACTCTGTTTCTATGCATTATCTATTTTTGGCTTAAGAAACCCATGAGGAGGCATTCTGGGTTGCAGAATATGGTGGTTAGTGTTTTCTGCTTTCTAAACAGTTGCAGGAATTTTAATGAAGAGAATAAAAGGGAACATAAAATTCATCAAAGTAATATTACAGCTAGTCTGCACCTCATAATATTACTGAAAACTTTCTTGCACAAGTTTGTGTTTATTCAACTACAAGCCAGTTAAAAATCTGCATACTTTCCTGTTAAGTTTTAAAGTATTGTGGAAACATTATGACTGGTACTTCAGYTAAGAGGTCTAAGGAATTATGCATTACCTGACAGTTTAGCAATAAAGCAGTAGATTGAGTTTTCAAACACCCTCTGCTTGCTACTGATGTTATATTGATGCAGGTTACTGGGTAAATAATGTGGTGAGAAGCACATTAACCCTAAGACACTTGATTATCAGACACTGCCTGAGTTTCAATTGGAGGCCAAACTACTTATGACTTTGTAGTGCTCAAGCCATGCATCGTCTAACTGCAGGGAGATGCTGCACCAGGTGAGAGTGAGAAGCCTCTGCAACCAAAGCCTGTTTGAGGCTTAACCTGCTCTGTCAATGTGCTCCCTTCTAGCTCCTGGTTGCTGCCTTTTGCATGGTTTTGCACAAGGCAGTTCACTTAACACCAAGTCAGGCATTGCTTAATATTTGTTGTGCTTGGCACAGCACACACATGCCAGGAGCCTTTCCATTGACTTGACTGGGCTTTAGCTGATCCCTATTAATACTTATATTTATCCCTATAAATAAAGACAAACTTCAAACACTGGCAATTCTAATTATGCCTGACAGGAAGACTTGCTCTGATATCCAGGCACAATTGCAAAAAGCCTTGCAGAATAAAATCTATAAAAGCCTGTTTTAAGGAACAATGCCATTGTATCCATACCAGCTTGCAAGATTGTCACCCTGAATTTCTAAGCCTTCTGATAAATTGTAACTTGGAGTCAATTTTCTCACGCTTTACCCTGTAAACAACAGCTGCAACCTAGATATCTCAGTTGTTTACATTCCTTTTAGTGGGATGGATCCTTTTGACAAACGTGTGTATTAACCAATGTGTGTGTAGATGTGAATTCCCGTGCAACCTATAGCAGCTCCCTCCAAAATCCCTATAAATAGGCCACAACTTTTTAATAAATTTCCTTTTTTTGTTCCTGGCTCCTTTTCGTGTCAATCGTGTCATGTTTTGACATCAGTGCGACACAAGATCACAGTGTTTTTTTCCTTTATGTCACAGCTTTTATCATGTCAGCATTTTAATTATTAAAACTTCAAACTCCTTTCTACTTCTATAAAAATAGTTGATGGATTTGAAAAACCACAGGTGAAAATCAATAAATAATGTATATTATTTATACATAGCAGTAAATAGCAGAGAAGTTGTTTTCTTCTTTCAGTACATGTATATTTGACAAAGCATAGACTTTCTGATAGATTGGACTTCTGAGTGAATTTGTCTGTTGTAGCAGTAGGGGTTAGAGTAAAACCTTTACCTAGGCCCCAGTCAGCCTCTCCAGTGGAAAGGCCACTTGGGAGAAATTAGGCAAGGCAATCAAACTCACCCATCCACACAGCCATGGGCTGGCTCAGCAAGGAGAGGCAGAAGGCTCTTAGTCTAGAAAAATTCCAGCGATATTTATTTTCAAGGTGCTGAAGGGAGTCCAGGCCAAAGAGGGCTAACATGTGCCTAACTGTGCCTTAAATATGGTTTTGGGCATCCAATGACCCTGAGGCACAGGAGCAGTGCAAGGACAGGTAAGGTCAGTGACCTATGGGGAGGATGGGGCCAGTCACTGGGGTACCACAACCAATGGATTAACAGGGAAAGAAGAAACGAGGAGAATTTGGGCATCAGGTAGGATTACAGAGTGTCATCAGGCCTTGCATGGGAGTGTCCATGGTAGTTCTTCCAGGGCCAGGCTTTGGGTCTTATTTCCAGTGGTTCCAGGGACTCCACAGTCTGTGATTCCCTGAAAAATGTAGAAAACCTGGAAAAAGTATGAAAACAAAACTGCAGCTTTACTTTTCAATTCTAGTTGAGTTATTTTCTGTGCTTTGCATTTATGATATAAAATGTATTATCTTCATAGTTTTAAATAAGATTTTAATTGAGATGTAACTTTAATAGTGATACTGTACTAAACAATCTAAATGTTCACAAAGYATTTTTCTTGCACACTGCCTCAAGGGCAAGTTGAAAAATTAGTAAAGAATGACTTGTTGCTGAGTTCCCAGATGCATACTCGCTTCTACCATKTAAGAAATCCTGCTTCTCAGGTAGGAATTTTGCCACTGCTCCCATAAATTTCCTTCTCCCAGGATTTCACGCCTTTTTCTTGGTTTCGTTGGGGTTTGCAGTGGCAGATCATTGTCAGTCGCATCAAGAAGCATATCCTCCTTCAGAGCTGGGCCCTTTACCAGGCTATTTCCTTTGTCTGAAAGGCTCTAAGTAGCTTAGTTGGTCACTGTTAGCTCCTGCATTCATAGGACCCCTCCTCTGACATCAGTGCAAGATCAGTACAAGATTTTGTGTCTCAAGTATTACACTTCAGGACCAAAAAAAGTAATTGTAATATTACCTCAAGTTAAACAAGAAAAATAAATTAAAAAGTACTGTACATCTTGTAGTGTCTTACTTCATGTTTAAGTCAATTAAATCCTACATTTTAAATGGGAATGAAGTGGTCAAATAAGTTCTGGTCTGCTGAACCGATATCCTGTAGAGTTGAGGGCCAGCATGTACACAGGGCTTTGGTAATAACCAGAAAGTACATTTGGAAGTAATGCCTGAAAATTAGAAATTAAATAACAGGGTGAATTAAAACTAATGTCAGTAAGTGAAGACAGGTGAGAAATAATGAGCAAGTAACAGCAGGTAAAATACAGACAAGGCAAAATGGAAACTGATGGGCGCTACACAAGAGGAATGGAATGTAAAACCTGGGATACAGAGGCTTACACAGAAGCCTAGTATCTGGACATGTCCAGGATTAGCGAAATGGGAGACTGGCTGATGTCACTGCCCTGTGGCATTGTTACCCATGGGGCACCTCAGCAGACCCCAAGTCCCTGCAGTGCCTCACTGCAGGTTGCTCATCCCTCTGGCAGAACTAGTGTAGGGTTTGAGGCAGGTCTGCACTGCAGAAGAGGGAGGTGTTTGATAAAGCCTACAGCAAACCTAGCTAGCTTTAATGTCTTCAGTCAGTGTGCCAGGGATGGGTCAGCAGCACAGGCTGGCCCTGGGAATTCAGAGAGATGTTCTGAGCTATGTGAAGCCTGAGCCAATTCACCTCAGCTGTCACTACTGCTCCAACCAGCTCAGTTCTGCCCACACAGATGGCAGTCCTGACTCCAGCTGCAGCCTGGGCACACTCACATCCACAGGTGTATCAGCATGTTAGCTACAAAAAAAAGATAGTCTGTATAGATCCAAAACATCACTGTTACTTGCTTAGGATGCAGGTGTATTTAGTGCCCTGTAATGGTTTCAGGGTGAATAAAGCCTATGATGTGTTTTCCTGCTCTGTTTTTAAGACTTAGTAACACATAATGCATGTCAGAAATAGAAAATATTGAATTATTAGGTATGGCATTTCAGGTTCCCCTAGTCTATGTAAAAATTAAAGTATGCTGTGCTGTTCCCACAGTCAGAAGGAAGTCCCAAGGCAAAATCATCCTCTAATCTACTTTTCTATTTCTAGACTGTATTTTACAAATAACTTTTGCCTTATCAATTATTTTACAAATACTAAGTGTAGCCTGTGATGCATTATTGAAAAGAAAGAAGGCTGCTCATTTGTAGACCTCTGTGTAGAAAGTGAACTGCTTAATTGGATGTTTCTCATAGCCTGCCACAACTCAATGAATGTTTAATGGCAGTATAGTGTAGCTATTTTTAGCAAGTAACTGACAACTGAAAAAAACAAACAACAAAAAAGCTTCACAAATTGGCAACAAATGGTGGGTTCAATGTAGTGCACTGATAAAAAATATGTCACAAAGACAGAAACATGAGCAAACATGTATGATAAAAGAAAGCTCACCAAAAATTATTATCAAAAAAAATTAAATTAGGACAAGGAAGAGGAAAATCAGAAGCACAGAAATCTTCTACRATAGTGCAACACAACTGCAGAATTTCTGCTTTGGGCACCTCCAAATTTGCCTCCAAGCAAAGAGAATGAGAGTTCCATGGAGGCCCTGAACAAGGCCAAAGCCCCAACGCAGCTTCCCTTTACCTTTGAGCAGATAAAAGGTGCTTGCATTGGCTCCATGAAGGGACTTAACTTGTGCCTCCTGGCTTTGCCCATCTAATCCAACTGTAAAGGCTTGCAGGCTACCCCCAGGCAGAGGAACCTAGCAAGAAAAGATGGCGAGATGAGACCAGAGATGGATAATACTGGCCTGAGAGGAAGAGGGATTGTACCAACATTGCAGGAGGTTGTGGCAGGCCAGGAAGCCAGGTACAGAGGTGCCAGGCTCTGCTGCCCACCTTTCTCTCCACACTGCCCTAAGTCAGCCCAAGTCAGCCCTGGTAAAGGCCCCCGAGGGCTGCTGCTGACCAGAGCTTCTGACATGACCATGTGCTGCATCTCTGCTGGAGGAGTGTTCTGCACGAGAGGCTGTGAAGATGGGGCACATGCAATGCCTCTCCCTCCATTTTTCTGCTGCACTTTTGAGATAAAGTTTCAGTCTGGAGGCCTCTATTTCAAAATTTCTAGCTCCATGGCTAAGGAGGTAGGTCTCTTCCTATTGGGAGAGGGAGGTGCTGTTTTTCCCCTCTTTCCCCACTCTGCTGCCTCTGTGCCTTCTTGCTTTGTGTGCCATGCCACCCCAGGCCCCTCTGGCCCTGCTGGGGTGCCAGGCTGAGCAGCAGTTTGAGACCAGATCCCAGCTGCCCACACCTGATGGGAGAGGCGGGAAGTGCCGATGGCACCAGGCACTGTCTCCCTCAGGAGCCACAGGACTTAAGGCACTGGGGAGCCACTGAAGGGCCGGTAAGGCTGAGGGCACCTGGGCTGTCACAGGGGACAGTGCCTGTGAAGGCACCCTGCTGCTGCTGAGGTGCTCCTGGTGCCTACAGTGAGATAAATGAAGCCCAGAGGCTCCAAGGTTAAAGTACTGGGTTGTTAAGACTCTTGGTATGTGTTAAAAGTTAATTGTTCTAACTACTGTAAAATCTGTACCCCAGTTTTAAGGTCTGTACCCCAGTTTTAAGACATGTTACCCTAGTTTTGGGTTCTGATCCTCGACAGTTGGGAAATACTTGTCCTTTCCCTAAAACCCCAAGAAAACCCTTACCTGCCGCCGCCGAAGCTGCTCTGCCGCCACCACCGCTGCCATCCCCACTGGGCCTTGGCACCTGCCTCCCTGCAGCGATCTTCTGCCTGCCCCTCTTCTGTCTGTCCTGTTTGCCCATCAAAATGGAACCGCCACCCTTCTCCACCTGCCCCATCTGCCCGTCAAAGTGGAACCACCACCCACCTCTGCCTGCTCCTGTTCCCTCCTCCTGTCTGTCTATCAAGACGGAGCCGCCACCATTATGGTAATTATTGGAGCTCCCATAACACCTCGCTACACCTGGCAGTGCCATCCAGACCGAAAAACCTCAACTGAGCCAAACCGGAACTGGAGAATATAAAGGGTACCATCAAACAGGCAAGACCCTGGGGCATGTATGGATACTCCTTGCCCCCTCGCCATGACTTCAAAGGTACTACGTAAGAGGGACAYCCCTGGACTAACGTGTTCCCTTAACGAGTTCCTAAAGTTCTCGTGGGGTTGAATTCCTGGATTTGCAGTGCAGGCCCAAAGTGGACCTATTCTCTGGTGGAGCAGTGGTGTAGGCAAGTCCCTTGAGCTATTTCTTTTCAGTTAAGGCTGAAAAGGATTAAAATACTTTCCTGCCCTGTTTATTTACTACATACAGCGCTGAGARGACAGTGAGGTGGTGGGACTGAGGGCGAGCTGAGGGCTCTGAGAGAGGTGAAGGCAATGGCAGTGGAGTCTGGGTGGGCAGGAAAGAGGCASGGGCTGAGAGGGCTGGCAGGGCTCAGGGCACTGGGTACGCTCAGTGGGATGGCAGCACTGGAGGACTGATAGGCTAGGAGGCTTTGGAAGGACTGGGGAGGTTGTGAGTGTGATGAGGCTGTGGCAGGGCTGTGARGGCACGCTGCAAGCGACTCAGTGCTCCCTTTGCTTCCTATAGATCTCTGCTCAATGTTTCCAGAAGGGCTGCTCTGCATGGGACCAAGCAACCGAGGGGAAGTGGGGGGGCAGGGGGTGGGCTGGCCTCATTCTGTCTGTATCTTGTCCTACTCCTCTATGCACCAGGTTACCATAGTGCCTGTTATGTCTCTGTCCCCAGTTCTACCTCAGTACGTATGGAGCAGACCTATACACAGTTCTSTCTATTTAGTTATAGGGGATGGAGGTGTAGCTGGGCGCTTTGGTCATTGTATAGCTCTGTATGGGTTCGCATTGTGTAGAGCTATTTTTATACAGAAGTCAATGTATTTACACAATACAGATCATTGTGTTTCTCTCTGTATCAATTCCTGTGTAAATGTGCATTGTGTTGCCCAGTTTTTATCTCTGTATCATTGTCTATGTAAACCGGCAATTTCCTTCCAGCTCTGTGGGTATTTAGAGAGGGTCAGGGATGCTAGTCACTCTCTGTACGCTCACTGCTTTGTAACCTGTCAGTGATGAGATGGTGTGCACTGGWAGTGATCTTTGTCACTTGCCATGTCTGCAGAGACATAACTATGTGCAGTAAGCTTGTAACAGAACTTGTAGTTATATCTAATAAGTGATGGTAGAACAAGCTGTAATACAYTTCCTTTGTCAACTCCTTTGAGAGTTGAAAAAGCAAATGTATTACATTTACTTTGYGCACTTTGGCRCACTTCTCTCTGGGCAGCGCCRCTGGGGCAAGGTGCAATCAGTGGACCTTTGGAACTGAAACAGGTGCTGGTTTGTGTCATTGGGAGCAATTAGCAGATGTCCACCTTAGCATCCAGGAGAGTTTTGGCAAGGAGTGTTGATGGGGGCTGGGGGAAAAGGGGCAGGTGTGCCCAGCCAGTCCCCTGGTTGTGTAAAGACAGAGCATGAAACTGTGAAAGGGTTTGGGCAGATGGTGGAGCCCATGTCTGGGGAGAACGAGCTGCAAGGGCCTGCTAAGGGAAGCTCCAATTGCCATTGGAAAAGCAGGCAAAGGAAAGAAAGCCCCAGTCCAAGAGGGCATCTCCCTTCTTTCAGGATAGCCCAACCCAAGCTCATCTATACTGTTATGGAAGGGGGATGCACCAGAGCTCTGCACTGGGGGACACCAGGGAGGCCACTGGCGGATCTGCCTGGCCCTGGAATCAGCTGTGGGTGCTGAGCACCATGAAGGAGTCAGTGCTGCAGGCAGAAGAAAAGTTGCAGCAGGAAGGTAGCAATGAGGATGCTATCTCCATCATCCTCATCTGGCCCAGAGGCACACACATTGCCACTTTTGGGTGAATCATGGTGCCACCTGCCATGGCAGGGCAGGAGAGCTTGCCAGCCATGGCAAGCAGGAGGCCTTGGGCAGCCTTGCCTCTGGCCTCTATGCAGAGCAGGAGCAGTGAGTGGCCTGTGTGGTCCCATCAGCTTCAGTGTGCCAGAAGGCAAGAGCACAAGCCACTGCCCTGGCAGCTGCCAGGGAGCCAGGGCTTGGGCAGCACCCCTGTCCTGCTCACTATGAATCACATCATGTTTATRGTCCACTTGTATGATTCCTTGTTTTACCGAACATATTTCAGCACAAAAATTGTTTAACTGCATTCTTCTACAGAGAAAATTGATGCTCTTACTAAAMTTAAAATAAACAGGGTATTTTTTATGCATCCTTTTTGTTTGGTTTTTTCAAACTGCCTTATTCCTTTTTTCTTTTCCTCTGGCTGGGTTACATTACCAGCTAAAAAGCACTGCTTTATTTTTTTACAATCCAGGCCTGAAGAACACATCACGATAAAGCTCCCCAGTCCTTGCAGGAATACAAGTGACTCTACAAGTCCAAATGCCGTTAGTGACAGCTGGATAGTCAGTCTGCATCTCATGCAGCAGGAGGTGAGTTGTGAAGGACATGACAAGATCTGAGGCTGGTCTCTGCTTACAGTCATTTTTTTTAACCCACATGCCTGAAAAGCTACTGCTTCATTTCTGTATCTGCTGCAATCTCCATTTTTTTTAAGCCATTCTTGACTCATTCACTTGGAGTTATCAGCAGGGGTTAGGTCCCCGTATCTTCCATCCTCCATTCTGAAAGACACAGCAGAGGAACCTAACAAATATATTATTGGCTCATATATACTGAGAAAATAGCCAAAGGATAACATGGGTGTCAAGCCACCAGTGCTCTCACAATCACTTCAGCCCGAAATGGAGTTAGGTTAGGGTTGGTCTGGTAAGTATCTTCTGAATCCAGCAATTCCTACCCTACACTGCTGTATCATGTGCTCCAGGGCCATGTCTTTACAGCAAACTCCAAATTTCAGAAGTGTGGTGATTGTTATAGCGGGCCCTGTATGTATTTGTACTAATGCAAAGGTCTTGTCTCAAGGTGAAGATCTTTCCAACAATCAACTTCACAGGATTAACCAAGTTTTGTACCTTCCCACATTTCTTAAATTAAATGTATTTCCTTTATATCTGTCGGTATCTCTTCTTATTCTTTATTATGAAAAATTATAGTTGAGTACACATAGTTACTGCTTTTTATACTTGTTTATTTTAGCTCAAGCCAACAAATCTTTTCTATCTGCTGACACACAACATTCCTAACACAGTATCACTTTGAGAAAGGAGGAAATGATTACAGCATTTCACACGAGGAATTCTCTGTACATCATCCTATGTAGAGAAGCGATATTTTTTACTGAAACATTCATAAATAACTATAAAATTGTTCCTTCTTAAGATAACTTAATGCCCAGGTAGGGGAAAAGCGGTCGAACTATATTTCCAGTTTGATTTTGTGATCAAGCTATTTTGGATTTCTTTTCCTGAAACTCCCGAGAGTCTGAGCGTCTGAGCCTAGACAGTTAGACCCTTTYGAGTTTCCTTGGGACTCTGCCCCGAATGGCGACTTGATGAGAGAGAGGCAGCCTTGATCCAATTGTCCAGAAATGAAATTTTAATAATGCAAAAATAACAAACAGTCAAGTGTACATTCTATTTGGAGCAAACTGGAACAAGACAGTAACAAGGGGCAAAAAATACAAGGCCAGGGTCAGACAGGGGTAGTTATACATTCCAGTGTGGGAGGGGAGTTAAGGTGGGGTCTGAAGGAAGGCTCCAGTGGGGGAGAGCAGTCAGGAATATTAAAATTTCTGCACCAAAAATCAACCTATGGTAACACAAAGAACTGTGGTGGTTTGTTAAGGGTTTCTCTGCTGTGAGATAGGATTAAAAAGAAAAGCAAAGCAGGCTTAAACTTAAAAGACATAAAGATAGTTTATTCACACACACTAAAAGGAAACAATGAGGAAAAGAAAAAAAAAAACAACAACAAAGGATCAAAATGAGGCTTCTAAACACTTTCCCCTCTCTCCCACTAGCTTCTTTTCTTCTTTCTTCACAAAAGGCAAGAACTCAGAACTTAAAGTCTGTATTCCTTATAGAATAATCTTTTATTAATCTTTCTAGGGAGAGAGAAAGTTTCTCTTGGTTATAGTAACTTTCCACTAGGACAAAAAAGGTCCACACGTGGTTTCTAACTTTTCACAGAAGACAGCCGCCCAGAAGAAACAAAATTCTGTCTCTGTAGTTCTCCCATAAAGTACAGTTCTTCTTATCAACTATACTTGGGTTATGGACTTTATGTATTTTGGGGTGTTATTTTAAACATTAACAGTTCAGGTACAAAGGATACTCTTTATCTCATTCTAGGGCAAAAATATCTCTTACTCAAAAGCTCTGGCATAGAGGACTTATTACTCAAATGCCTCAGGGGACTACAAGAGTTACTGACTACATCAATATTCACCCAGTCTATCACAAATACCTTTGCTTAAAAATTACCAATCTGAACAGTTATTTCCCCAGTTCATATTCTCCATAGTTTAAAGATTTCAGCATAGTTCGTTACTACAATTCACAAGAGATTTTCAGCTTAAAAGCACTTTCTCATTTCCCCACCCCGTAAGACACAACACCCTTTTTACAGACCTCAGTATCTTCATGTAGCCTCMGCCAAAAAATGTCTCTACTATAGTATTTTCCTCATTTCTCAGAMAGGTTAGTGTTCTATAAGCTTCACCTTGGTAAGGACAGAGTTAATTGTAGCTCAGAGCTGCAGATGGCCACGTGTCCTCAGCCGGCGATGGCGGCAGCTCTCYAAAAATTCTAAAGCCACATGGTGGAGGAGAGCGGGAGAAGAAACAGAAAACGGCGGCTGAAGTTGCGATGGCCCCATGGCAGCTCTCGCCTTTCAAACTCCTCGATCTCTTCGGAGTAGGCTCAGCCCAGGCTCAAAGCCGCAGCAGACAGCAGGAGAGAGAAATCAGCTGCAGCTTCTCCACGAACAGCGGCRAACTCAGTCTAAGCAGAGTCGGGGCACACACCTCCACGTCTCTCTCTGCCCAGGAGACGCAGCTCAGCAGACACTGTAAGCTAAGTTAGGGGCCCGGCAGGGCCCAGCGGGGCCCGGCAGGAGCCCGGTAGAGCTCTAAGCCAGGCSAGGGGCCTGGCAGAGTCCCACRAAGCTCGGCCGGGCCCGGTGCAGCCCCAGCTCTCCCCCAGGCCAGGAGGGAGCTGGGGCTGCCCCGCYGCCTCCCCTGAGGCGTGCTGCAGAAAGAGGGCGAATTCCCCAGATCCTCAGCTTTTATGTCATTCSYGAAAATGACCTCACTCTCCTACTGGCTGAACTATGTGTCAATCTAAAGCCTTTGCAGATAACGATTTAAACTGAAAGTTATGTTTAAACCAYAACAGAACTAAGTACTTTCGAGCCACAATTTCCATACTTGAACTGAGGGAGCATGTGAATAAGCCTCTTGCTTATTGCATTTAGAACAGGTTTTCCCAGGGCATTAATCCAGAGTTTTCCTCTTCCCTGGGGAAACCACCCTCTACATTTTCCACTACCCTTTTTAACATATTCTAATGTTATTTCAGAATACTTCTTTCTGCATGCCTTCTTTTACCTCCTTGATCTATTGTCAACTCATCTAACTTCCCTGGGTCACACTGAGTTGCTTCACAGCTTTCTTTGATTTTGTCTGGCTAGTGTAACTATGTACTATCTGCAAAATCTGTTTTCTCATTGATCACATATTTTCATCCAGCAAGAAATAAATATATTAGGCAACATCACTTCTAGTGTGCCACAGAAGGGCTTTTGCAATGCTGAACACAATCCAGGAACCATTGCTTTGCAATCTCTGAACCAATTTCTTATCCAGGCCAGTCATACACCTCTAATCCTGCTTGCAGTTAGTTTCCAGAACATAATCTTAACAAAGATTTTGTCAAAGGCTTTTGAGTCGACAATTACAGCTGGCAGTGATCCATTGTCCACAGTTTGGAGGCTTCCAAAACAATTACCTGTGACTGTAAAGCTATGTTTCTTCTTTCAAATATGAATTATTTAGAAACAGGGATGAATCTGTATTTTACATTTTGTCACTATTTCAAAATATATACATGATGGCACAAAGAAAGCTCATTGAAATAAAACTTACCTACTAGCTTTAAAATCAATTACTAAATTACTATTTTACTGTATTAAAAGATCTGTACTAGTTCTGTTGAGACTAGTCTGTCTGTTTAATAACTCCTTTATAATCTTAATGAATTATTGGATGATTGTTGTGAAAGGTTAATGCATAAAAAACAATTCCACAGGTTCTCAGCCACTCTTTCCCAAATTGCAATAGAAATGTTTCCAATTTTTCCCCAGTACAACCTGCAGCACTAACTTTAGACAGCAACAGCTGCAATACTTTGGGTCAATTTTGGGTCATTTTCCTGATAGAGATGGATCCATAATGACATGACTCCACACAAAATGCTTCAGAGGCAAATTCAGGCAGAGAGTGAAATTGATGTCCCCCTAGGTCTAACATTTTTCTGAAGGTTTGCTGCCCTGCTCCATTTCTGAGCAAACTACCAGAGCCAGTTGCCCCACTGTCAGCAAATGGGCTACAAGAGGAACCATGCTGTCTGGTCAATATGTTCAAGAAGCCATGCTTCTTTTTTATATAGAGTTGCTATGAAAAGCCATGCTATGATTTGATGGGAGGAAAAAAATAATATAGTATTAATATAAATTCTATGTTGRAAAGGTTTTGTTATCTTCTGTGTTAACAGAAAGGAAAACAGTATAGACCAACAAGCTGACAATTTCTGGAGAGCAAAGTTCTGTAGCAAATTTTTTGCTGCCTCTAATTCCTTGACTTTCATTGTATGTCTGATGGTATTGTATCCTCTAAAATTATATCTACTTTTTGGCTCTTTGCATTGATAATCTAAAACCTTCAATTTCTGAAAAATTTGTTTTACTGGAGCAAAGGAACTTCTGAACTAAAAAGCTCAGATTGAAATTAGAAGATCAAGGTCCTAGGATGATAGAGTTGAGCATGAAGAATAATCTATCAATACAAGTAGAAGAATCTATAAGTCTTGCAGGATTATCATCAGTTGTCTCAAAACATGGTTAGATAACAAGAAATTTTTTAGTGGTTTGTTGACATAAAGTTTTAGAGAGGCCAGTGTTCATTCAGAGGCCATTATACAATCATTCCAATAYAGCAGGCATGACTACAAGATGTGGTATATTCAATGAAATAATAAAATACTTTTCAAATAGTGTTCAAAAGTAAGAAAAATAAGACCATGCTATTTTTTTATTGAACATACCATATCTGGTAAAGTCAGTATTAACTACAGCTTTTATAATCTCAGGTCTAAACTCTTAAAAATATGATAGAGAAGAGCAAACTGAGGGCAAACAGCATTGAGAATCTCTCTATTTTGTATCCTACAGATAGATCAGTTTTGCTTTCAGAAAGGACGTGTCTTTTATTTTTGAGTTCTAAGGAACAAAACAATAGAGGTATTTAGTCCATAACACATTAGTTAAATCAGAAGCATTTTGCTGGAATATAATGATCTCCAGGGAGGAAAATTTTAACCACATGCTGTTCAACAAACTTAGTGAAATTATTTTAGACATATGTATTTAAATTTACTTATTTGCTGCAACTTACTTATGCCTTCCTTTCTTAGTTTTATGTAAAGAACTTTCAAAATCCTCTTCCAGAATTCTATTTTGTATGTCTTTTTGTTGTTTATTAGACAGCACTCTGTAAACCACTGGAAGTTTAAAAACCAACATACTCTGATGTTGCAGTTGATATTAGAAAAAATGAATGAAATTACACTCCTCTGAATTATTTTTCTGAAATTTGCCTTAACAAGAAAGTTGCATTCAAAAGTAGTATCTAAAATGCCAGTATACTGCCATATTCCTGTTCTTACAGAGTTAGACTTTTGCAAAGACATGATTATAATGAGCCATATATGTGTGACTCGGAGCAAATCTCTTTTGACAATGGTACTTTCAGTACTTTCAATTTGAAGAAATGCAGTTATTGTCCTGCAAGTGTGGTCTCCGCTTTTCAGTCTGTTTCAGGATGTGCTTTTTTATTTTAGAGCAATATTCTCTTATGAAATATTCTTAAAGTACTTGGATGATACTGCACTACAACTTCAGAAACCAAAAGAATCTGTCAGTTCACATCTCATAAGGAAACTTATTGTGGATAATTATAAAGGTACATAATGCCAAGGCAAGACATTACAATGTCAAGACACTGTCAATGTATGAATGTCATCCTTTTAAAATCAGAAATAAACAAAAATAGGTAGTAACAAAAATAGTTACTATACAAGGTTTTGACTGTTAGTTCAGGGACCCACAGAATKATACAAATCCTGAGGAGAAGGATGAGCAGTAGTTTAGAAGGAGTTCTGCTGAATTCCTCCACTCCTCTGCATGGGATGCCATTCTTGAAGAGGAATGAAACAGACTTATCACTCCATAGAGACCTGCTTGCAACTCATTATTCAGGACTGGTTTGCTGTGGATTATGGAAGCATGCAAGATGCTTAGAGTAAAAAATTGATCTGAAATCAAGTATGAATCAAAGATTCATACACCATTTCCTTCATATCTTGAGAAGAGGCAATGACAAAGGCACTAGATGCATTAATCCTCTACTTTCATTTTGCCTTCTGTGTCTTCATTGGGTCCACAAAAAGCAAGTATGTATCTGCCATTCTGGCAAGGTAAACACTACAGCAAAAGACTGGTGTTTTGAAATTTCCAGTGGTCCTCCTACCATTCTCTCTGAGCCTGCTGTCTACTCATTTTCTTCCATTTCAGTGTGGGTTTTTTGGGGTTTTGTTTGCTTAATTTTTTTCCTAGCTGCCATCTTGGCCTTGGCTAATTCAGTAAGAAATAAAGGCAGCAGAAATGAATCATTTGCTCTCTTCTATTGATTGGGCAAACAAGAACCTTCCTAGTGTCAACCAGAACCAGCTGCTGGCCCCCATAAGGAAGCAATGGGGTCACCCTCGCCTGCTCTTCTTCAGGCTGAACAAGCAAATTTACCTCAGCCCTTCCTTGTAAATCTGACCCTTGAGATTTTTCACCTTCGTAGTGGTCCTCCTCTGGATACATTCACACAGTTTGATGCCCTTCTTGTACGTATCCTACTTTCAGGGATATTTAGAGAAAATAGGATAAGGCTGCCTAAATAAAGAGACCAGAGCAGAAGGGTTGCACAGGTAGAACAGGGTTGTGTTAGAAATTCAAGATGGACAACTGGGAAATTTGTACAAAAGTTCTGTGAGCCATCAGCAGTCCTTCTGCATGAACCAAAGAATCCAATTCTCCCAACATGGTATGACCCAGATTGCCTTAAATTGCTTGGGATTTTTTTTCTTTCAGGTGTTGTCTGCGTTGTGAGAAGGCACAATGGCAGGTAGGACCTGGGATTTCTCTGTCCATGGCAAGGGTAAGGAATAGCTACAGGGAGTGGGGTGGAGGGGTGGGGAAAGTGGTGCTGTGTGGCAGGTATAAGTCTCTTGTCTAGAAACGGTGTGGACTTCGCATCAGAGACATGCAGCATGCAGGAAGAGGTACAGATTCTGGCTGCAAAAAATTAGAAAATTACCCCAGGTCAAGAAGCAGCCAGCATCCCACTCTGGAGAAGCTGACTAGCATTGGATGCTAAAGAGAAGTAGACAAAATGTGAGGTAATGGCCACCAAAGCTCACAGGGTGTTATGTGTTCCTGGGCCTCTGTGGCTTGGCAAGATCAGAGTCTGATTTGATAACTCTGATCTGTAAAGGAAACACATACGTTGTTAAGTTGCTTGAATTACATACTTTTTAAGAAYGTGATAAATAGAAACAATTACTGCAAAAAACTGTGCATAGTTGGAGCCTGTCTTTTAACCTTGCTGGAAATCTTTCATTGTCTCACCATGAGACTGAGATTTAACCTCTGCCAGTTTTCAAGTTCCTAACTTGGAGTTGATCAGCCTCAGTGTAGCACTGCAAGGATAGCTAGTAAACTCTAAGCACTGTATGGAAGATAAAAGAATCAACAGAAAAATCTAAATACATTACTTGAATAAATAGCATAGAAAAGAGTGTTTACTAAGGTACTTCATTCACCTTGTCACTCTATTGGYGTGCTTTTCATCTGTCATTTGTTTTCACAGATTGTGAGTTCCTTAGAAGAGGATCTGTGTCTGTCCTCAGCACTGCCAAAACCACAAAGTTTTAATAATATTGTGAAGTAACTCTCTCAGCTGTTGGAAGCGTACCACCTGTCATACCTGAGCATGTTTGTGAGGTTATGAGTGTGCTCCTTCCTTCAGGACCTCCATGAGAGTGAGGAAGCACTCTCATGGAGGTCATCCCACACAAGGATGACCCCCACTTGGAGAAGATTAATTTAATGCCAGTTTAAAAGAGAGTAGGATACAGGAAAAACCACCTTTCTCTTACTTTCTCCTGCTACTAAAATCACAGATGGGCTCAGGTTTGGTCATGGCAGGTCAGGATGGGAACCAGAATTGGCTTTGCCTGACAGAGGGGCAGTTCTTGATGTCTTCGCACAGAAGCTGCTCCTGCAGTCACACMAGCCCAATTAAATTGTCTTTCAAGCTGTGGTGCTGGAAGCCCAATGATGCCATGGTGCACAGCTGCCCTATTCCATTATATGAATGAGAGGTCAGCTACCCACTGTGCAGATCTCAAAGACATGGTGTAAATGAAATCTGAGTCAGCAGCTTTGCTGTCTACTTCTTTGCTAACTGGTTAACCAAGCAGTAGCTACTAGGATTGTTTTCCAAGATAAATGTGTATTTTAATTTCAGTACAGTTTCCTCACCCTGAACAGTTCTCCCTCTCACACACACAGTCAATGAATACTGTTTTAGAAAAAGCAGCAGATCTGGCTATTCCAACAGTAATGTCATTTTCCAGTGTGGAAAAAGATTGTGGTGTCTTTCAAACAACACTCTTTCTCCTATTTTTTTTCTGAGGAAGTGTGGTTTACGGGTTTCCCTTATTGGCGACCTTCATTCTGTTTTCTCTCCTGGAGGCTGGTCATGTTTCCAAGACTAAGCACAGAAACYACATGCCTGGCTCTAGATTAAATCAGATGGGAAATCCCCTTAAATTTAAGGGATCATTAGCACAGAAACTTTGTGTCCTACTGTAATTCTGCTCAGTGCACTTAGGCTTTTTGCCAATTTGTTCCCATGGCAAAAGTAAACATCTTTGTTTTCCCATGGCAAAAATAAACCTCTGAATTGTTTTCTTTGTGTACTCTTTCAAAGAAAAGAAAGCAGTCCAAACTTCTGCTCTATCATGTGAAAATTGGTTCTGTGCTATGGGAGCACAGTCAAACACCAGGAAGTGGTCTGGGGACACTGTGTAGAAGGCATGGACCCCACACCTGAAATTCTATGTAATACTAATATTTGATTTTTTACCAGTACTATTCAGTATCTCTATCAATAACATGCACATTGTGGGAGTGAGTGCACCCTCAGCAAATTTGCAGCTGAGTAGCGCTGTTGACACAGCTGAAGGACTGAGAGTATTATAAGACTGGTAAAACACTGGAAAATGTTGCCCAGAGGGGCTGTAGCCATATCCCTGGGAACACTCATGGCCAGTTTGTACAGGGCCCTAAACACCTGCTGGAAATTGAAGATGTCCCTGCTTATTKCAGGGCAGTTGGTCTAGACGACCTTTAAAGACTTCTTTCAACCCTGACTATTATGATTTTATGATTTCCACAACTTTAGGAAGACTAAAACTGTGTAACAAACCAGAGTACACAAATTTATGCCATTTGTGTACTGAATTTGTGGCCATTGCTCCTTGTCCTGTCACTGAGCCCGCTGAAAAGAGTCTGGCACCATCCTTCAGCACYTCCCTTTGARATATTTATATGCATTGAGATCCCCTGTCACAAAGCTATGGATGTTGTACTGGATGCATGCTGTACTTGGATTTGAACGCAATAACGCTGGCTTAACCTAGTGCACAAAACAAGAACACCTGTGTGTCAGACTAAGACCCAGTTGTGGGAGACCTTGTAAGTGGGGGGGGAGGGTCAGCCTCTTCTTGYATGCAACAAGCAACACGGCAAGAGGAAATGGTCTTAAATATGCATGGAGAGGTTTTGACTGGACATTAGGAAAAAATTTTTCACAGAAAGGGTGACCAGATATTGAAATGAGCTGCCCAGGGAGGTGGTGGAATCACCGTCCCTGGAAGTGCTTAAAGAAAGACTGGACATACCAGGTCTTGTTTGGACTTGATGATCTTGGAGCTCTTTTCAAACTACATGATTCTGTGGTTCTGACCTAAGAGATCATTAAACCCACAGGGTGTGGCCTCCCACTCCTAAGAGGAAGAAGGATTCATAAATGCTCATGGTTGAAAGGACAAACAAAAGTCAGAGGGTCTGCAAATAATCAGAAAATTTTATTAGTAAATTACACACTCGGCATAGAAATTAGTATTTTAGTCCTTGACCTACTATATAAGCACATGGCAATGGCTTTTAGATAAAGAGCTAGTGTAAAAGAGAAGACAGAAAGGAAGAGCTGAATTAAAGAGAGGAAGAGAGAAAAAGAGAACACCACTCCTGATTCCAGCATTGATCCAGCTGAAGGGATATCAATCCTGGTATCAGAATCAATCCAGCTGTATCCAGGCARCTAGTGGGATATCCTGTGGGCACCACCTGGGCTTGGGTGATACTTTCAATGGACTGATTTCCCCGTCCTGAAGTGCTTCTCACTTTCTATTCAATCACTTATGGGCAGTCTGTTCTTTCAGACCATTTATGGAAACGGATCGGAGGGCTTCGGGGATCTTGCCCCTCTTCTCGGCCTCATCCCTGTGCTTGCCATGTGCTGCATTGTGCTCATCTCCAGGGTCGACAAGAAGAATGTTTTTCCCCGGCAAGTGCTGTCCTATGTACGCAAAGCTCCCTTTCTCCGGCCATCTCTCGTTCTTTCTCACGGACTCCCCACGGGGTCCGGCCAGCCGCGAAAACGCGGGGAGCGCAGCTGACACCCACCTTCTCCTCACGCCCCGGCGAGCGACACCTTCCTTGGCCCGCCGCACCGCCAGGGGGCGCCCTCACCCGCTCGCCTCGGCCCGAGCCAAGAAAGAGGCGCGCCGCCATTGGCTCAGCGCCCTGGCCCCACCCCCTCGCGGTCATGCGCGCGGCCTCACTGCGGCCGGAAGTGCCAGGACGGGCAGTGCGTCCGGGTCCGCTGCCGGCGGTGCGGCCCGAGCGCGGCCCCTCCCGCTTCCCTCCACCCTGCTAGGTTCCCTCAGCCACCCCCACCATGCACCCGCGGCGCCCCGACGGCTTCGACGGCCTCGGCTACCGAGGGGTCGGCCGCGATGAACTGGGTCCCGGCCTCAGACCCTTCAGCAGCGGCTCGGAGCTGGGTCCCTGGGTGACCAGCCCACCCGACATCCCAGGCAGCCGCAACCTGCATTGGGGCGAGAAGACGCCGCCGTACGGGGCCGGGACCCCTCTGGGCGGCGCCGGCCCCAACGAGGAGGCCAACCTCGGGGCGGCAGGCCCCGGCGCCGGTAAGGGAGGGTCCGGCCTGGGCTGGGCCGCCGCCTCTTGCCTCTCCCGGTCGCGCACTGACCCCCGGCTCCCACCTCCCGCGAGCAGTGACCCGCAGGGCAGGGGCGAGCGGGCGGCAGCCCTGGCGTGTGCCGCCGCCAGGCCGAGAGCTGCCCGGTCTCTCCTTTTTACTGGCGGTGCTGAAGCGCCAGGGAAGAAAGTCYTTTAGAAGTACGCGGACTGCTCCGTCGCTGCCTGTTGCGCTTCAGCACCGTGTTAGCTCCATGCAAATGTGATTTGACAGTGCCAGAGCGCGCCCCGCAGCTTCTTGTTAAACAGTGTGCGATCAGCTTGGTCGTCATTGCTCACGTAAACAATATCCTGCAGAAATACTCAGCCCCCTTTATGGGCAGGAAGTGCCTTTAGGTCTTAAAATGCTGCGTTTACGTGTTGGCGTTTCAGGCTGCGCGGCTTCTTTCGGGTTTAAAACATGAGCTGCTGACGTAAACCTCTCCCCTCCATGTGTGATAGCGAGGGAACTGTGGGATTGGTAGGATTTAAAGAAGCAACTGTGTTGAAAGCTTTTTCAGTAATTGTTGRGAAACTGAGTAAAAGCCCACATAAGTAAAGTCATTTTAGGTCTTCATGAAATTCAGATGAATTAAGGAAAACTTGATGTRTCTAGGGTACTGTACTTTGTCTTCTTTAATTAAAAGGAGCATTTTATAGACACTTGAGTATTAAGAGATTTATGAAATACTAATTTACCTGAAATCGAATGATATTACTGGGCAAGTCTATTCTCTGGCCTGTAGTGCAGTGTTTTTATTCAGGTCTTAAAAAGAGTACAGCGTTTAGCTGGACTCTATCCATGCATGCACTGGTTGAAGCAGTGTTAGGCATCCTTGCATAGTTGGATACTGCATTTTCTCTCCTACCTACATATGGAAGGTGTGCTTATTCTGCACTTTGGAGGACTGATAAGGAGTTGCTGTAATCAYTGTATCCAGCAGCTGCTAGTGGTATCTTTCCATTTTTGGGAGAGCTGTTATGTTTGTGTGGAGCCTCCCTGAAGTTACTGACTTTATCCATCCCTTCAGACTGCTTTCACTCTGAAGATGRTAGGGCTGAGCATTAACTTTAAAAATGCCTTTACCGTTCACATGCTTGTCTTATAATCCCTTCTGGTAGTTCCCAATGTTCGAATATCTGTCTGATAGCAGACAGCTGAATTCATTATTTTCATAATTTTTCAGTAACTAGATTTTTGCAAAGAACTGGGGATAAACAAGTGGCTTGAAAATTTGCTTTATGTTGATGGTTTTTACTCTGTCTGTGGCTTTTTGTGTAACTTCTCCCAAAATTGTGCCTTTTTACTGTTCTAACATAATTTTACCTTCGTTATCTAAATTTATGTTTCAGAATTACTGTAAACTCATGCATGCTAAATATTCAGTAGTTGGTTTGAGGTTTTTTTGAGCTATTAAAATAATCCATTTTACTGTTTGCTTTCTCTCCTTTTTTTTCCCTGTAAAAAAAGAATAATTGTATACAAGTATGTRCAAACTCAAATGAAGTCCAAAGTGCAGATATTCCTGGGGGAATAATTTTTTATATGCTGTGTTGCTGAGCTGCCATAAATATTGTGGTTTAGTGCTTGTAATTTTCTGATGCAAGTACAGGATAAAATTAGTTTTTCAGTTCCTGTGCATGGCATTTTCTCCTATTTTGTCATTACCACTGCTGTATGATCTAGTTTTGTTTTCTTCTTTTTCAGAGCAGTTGAACAGATTTGCTGGCTTTGGTATTGGCCTTGCAAGGTAAGAGTTGTGTTCAGTGACAAAGGGATAGTAAAATGCTAACTTGTCTTATAAACCCTACATACACTTTTATACTGTGTTTTTATTCCAGTAGCCATAAGCAGTTGAAATGTGTTTAGAAACCTACTAACCCCATTTAAGTTTCTGTTTTCTGTAACTATTGCTTAAACATTCTTTCATGAATGTAAGAAACAGTTTTTCATATGAAGTGCCCTGTCTGAAAGTAACACCAGAAAATTTCTTGACATTTGCAACTTCTATTTTTAGGCAATGCAGATGTTTCCTAAGAAGGTGAAAATGGCTTCAAGTATATTACCAAAGTATCCTGGTACTATAATGTTCATCTAACCAAGTGGTCTGAATTGCCATTTTATTCTTTATTGTGGTGATCCTGATTATTGATAGTATTTTTGAGAAACTAGTGAACTTTAGGATATTGATGTCCAGGGAAAGTTTTACATCTCTTGTTAGTAGCAAACCTCTAATTAGCTCAATAGTTACAAAACTGCAGTATTTTTCTGTGCTGCTTGTACTTGTTTATCAGGAGTTCAGAAACCTTCCGCAGGTGATCCTGTAGCTTGGTGTATTTGTAAAATCCTGGATGTTCTGCTTTTCTAATCCATGTCCCAGGTTTGAACAACATACAGGTAAGTACTCTGATCGCTCAGGCACTTTGAGATGAAATGAGTATTTTCTCTGAATGGCTGCAACCAGGAACTCTGCTTTGGAAGTGAGAACTTCGGAGGTTTTGATTGAAATACAACTTCTGGCAGTGGTAGGAGAGTTGGTTTGGGTCAGTAGTATTTTTGGTGAAAATGGGGTCAGCTATTAGTACTAGTCCTTCTCTGGCCTTCCTAACGAAAGTCTTGATTAATAATACAGTGTGCAGACTTAGCATAAAACTGGGAACTAATCCTCTCATAATTGTGGTTGTTTTGTACCCTGATACTTTTAAGGAGAGTGAGATTAAGAAATTTTGTATGGGTTTTTTTGCTTATAAAAATATGTGCATACTACATATATATGGGGCTTTTTCATAGTAAATGTATATGTCAGATTTTAACGTGACTTGTTCCTTGGGAGTGTAGCCATCAAAAATGCCTTGTTAATTCACTAGAAAATATATTGCTTTTCCAAATACCGATCTGTTGCTATTAGAGAAAATTAACAAGCCTTTTCTAAGGAATTTTTAGTGGCTTCCAGTGCATTAAATATAATTTTCCTTTAAAGCCTATTTACAGAAAATGTGTTGGCACATCCTTGCATTGTTCTACGTCGTCAGTGTCAGGTATGTCTTTCATATTAGCTATTCCAGTCAAAGCTCCTGTGTACTGTCATATCTTTGTATTTTCATACTCTGTATGAAAGTATGTAGTATAGGAAGCTTTATAACTTCTGCTACATTAACAAGTTTTTACTTGTGGAATACATGTTTTATATTCTGCAGTTTAGCTTGTTTTGAAAAGTCATGCTCGTTTTTGTTTGGGCAGTGGAAAGCAAATTAGAGCAAGAAAGTGTTTTGCGGTCTACAGAGCAACTGTCAGATCCCCATTTACAAGCAGGATGCTTTTTTTCATAGGTTCTGATTTTTGTATGGTTTACTGTTTAAACTTTCTGCATACAAATATTTAAAAGGTCTGCCTATTTCCCTAAATTTCAAAGAAAGCTCACTCATATTTTTAGCTGATCTTTGCAGAGATAAAATTCTTAAATTTGAAACTCTGAACTCCTTCAGAGTTGTAGCATCTGCAAGTGTGTTTCTAAACCTGCCATTATTTCTATTTTTAACAGGTTAACTACCATGCACGGAATTATCATCTTACACCATTTACTATTGTCAATATCATGTACTGCATTAATAAGACACAGGTTAGTATTTGGTGTCAGGCTATATCTTAGCACTGAGAGTTCTTACACCATATATGTACATTGAAATCTCTTAAGTGTTTATGTAGATGGTGTTGAAAAACATGGCTGTTATAAGGGTTTGTTATTTTTGTGGTTACAGAAATGTGTCAAGAAGATGAAGTAAACTGTTCTTTTTTYCAGAAGTACAGTGCTTAGTGGGGAAAGATTTATGGATATCAGAAAACAAAAGGTCCCTTAATTTTTTTCATTGTGGTTCTAAAAGATCATTAATTGTTGTGTGGATAAAGTTATTGTTGAAGTGACTTCTTCCACAGATAGTACTGAACACATTTCCTATTCAGCAGAGGAATAGCAGTCTTTAAACTCAGATCAGAAGGCAGGGAGAAATTCTTAATTTTGAATTTCTTATGGGTGTACTTTTGACATCTTGAGCTCATTTTGTCCATAGAAAATGATGTTAAGTTTATTATAAAGAGTTTTAACAGTGGGAGACATGCCTCCAAAATTACTGACAGGTGTTTGAAATTACAGAAAAACAAAGATTTCTTCATAGATTAATAAAATGAGTTCTTATCTGAATTTAATGGCAAAGTTGAATGGTAGAGCTGTAGCCCTATGTGGTCTGAATTTACTGAAATTTTTAAGTTCATAAGTTGAAAATATTTTTTGAGTTTTATGCTGCGTATTTYAACACACAGGGTCCAAGAGCTCTCTGGAAAGGAATGGGCAGCACTTTCATTGTCCAGGGCATAACCCTAGGAACAGAAGGCATCATCAGCGAATTTACACCTTTGCCAAGGTATTGTGTGGTTTTTTTTACTGCTTCTAACAAATTAATAAGTTGTTGACTTAATTTCAAAGTGTTAGTAAGGTTGAGAACAACCAGACATTAAATAGRTGTTTCCAAACACAGTGTGGTTGTCCTGGAAAAGACAACCTTATAATCCATAAATACTGAGGGATTCTTTCTGGGAACTATATTTATTTGTGTCTGCTTACTGGTCTGAGTGTAGAAATAATGCAGCAAGTTGGTCTTTGGTATTCAACTCTCTAAAAAAAAAAATCATCATTTTCTTCTTTTATTTAGGTTTTTATTGTTGTAATAGCAAATATCATACCTAAGGTAAAAATTCTCAGTCTTATTAACCTAAATACAGAGAACTTGCACAGTAATGAGCCAACACTGACATTTTGCTGAATATTTGCACTGTCTTTGGTAGGTGGGAGGACAGAATGACCTKCATTAATAAGTGAGAAAACATTGTAAATGATTGAGATTGAGAAAGTGATCTGGCTAAATGGTTGTCTTATACATGCACCACCCCACAGCAGGTGCTACTGAATGCTCACTCCCTTCTTAATGGYGACTTGCATGTTTGGGTGCTCACAGGAAGGCAAAGTAGCAGCAGTACCAGCAAATCTGATTTAAAAGGTTAAAGGTTATTTAACTACATTATCGGCCTCCAAAGAACACAGAGAAGTGAATTGGCAATTCTGTATTGTAGTTACATGAAAGAATATCCCTGGTTCAGGAGAGGAGCCCAGAAATGGGTGTGAACATTTTGTACTAGACAAACTTGTTGCGTAATTGTTCTTCCACTGCCGGGCCAGTTATGTGGATTGACAGGTTAGGCTTTCACACATTAGTTTGGCTGGTTTAATTTTCCACATAATTTAAGTATTATGGGTAAGTTGATGTGATCCAAGTATATATCTGAAATATATTATGGTAAAAATTATCTTCTGTTCCTGTTTAGTGATTGACCTATGTAAAATGTGGTAGTTGGTAACAACAAGCAGTTCTTCAAAAAGAGTAAAATCTTGCCTTTCTTGGATTACAGTTATTTTAACTGTAAGCAGTGTCTGATTGTGATTCCTGGACAACACTTGAAGCTGAACACTTTACAGCTTGTTATTAAAAATGCAAAGTCTAGGGTGCCCAGCACTTCAGACAAGTATCTATACCTCATAGCTAGAGTATTGATCGTATACATTGTAAGTACATGTGGTATTTGAATGTATCTTGACCTAGGTGGGTTTACATTTTCTGTCAGATGAAATGTCAACATTTGCTGTTTGTATTTTGAAGTGTGTAAGTAGAAATACTACTTCAAGGAAATACTTTTGATGTCACCTTTGTGTTAAACACACGTGTTTTCTTCTGTTTTATCAGTATATGCTAAGGACTGGTCATAGGACAAAAAAACTTGAGTTATGTCTGCAAAGAATTACTGTGCCACTTCTAGTCTGATCTCTTGCACTTCATTTGTTCTTGTCTGGCTTTTCCAGTAGATGATTTAGATTTTCTGGAAAGAAACAACAAAAGGGTAGACATAACCTAAAGAACAGAAGAGTGCAACCAAACCAAAATGAAATAAAAATAATTTCTTGGCAAAGGAAAACTATGAAGATTTTAAACTACTCCAGTGTTCCCTGAAAATTGATTTAAGCAGTTATACATAAAGTTGCTAAATAAATGCAGAACTGGTTAAAGTCAGTTGCTGTGAGAGCTGCAGACATCTTATTAATTGTAACTGAAACCTTTTTTGACAGAATGTCTGGCAAGCCCAGAAAACTACTTAGAAGTTAAGCATGATTTACTAAATGTTTTGCTCTGTCTTTCCATTATGGGCAATGCTTCAACATAAGTAGTAGAACACCAGTATGAAAACTGGTTGTTGACACTCATGGAAGAATTGCTTGAGAATTACATGTAGATGATTTTTCATATTATGGTACATATTTCTCTTTTTAGAGAACTTTCACATAAATGGAACCTCAAGCAGATAAGTGGGCACCTTTTACTCAAAGGGTAAGTATTGCATGTGTCTTATATCTTACATAAATATACAATTACCAAATGGACATAAGTTTAGTCTGCTGCTATGTTTACTTGACAAGATGCTAACAGTACTTTTCAAGTGCTGATTTTTTTAACAATCTTAATTACATACACCACTTTCACAGGTTTTCTCATACTTGATCCTTGTGTCTATGGAACTCAACTGGTTTAAAAGATCAGATTCTTTTGGACCCTAATCAGTCTGGTCACATGGAAATAGAATTTAACTAAACTTTTGACTGAAGCTTATCTTAACTTGCTGATGTACATTTTAGTAACTGAGTTAATGTTTAGTTAATTTTCTTTCAGGAATAATTTGGTAGATAACTTTACCAACTTTCAGGTGCCTGTTTGGTTAAAATTATAGTATTGTCATTATGTTAATTCTTACATTGTTAATTTCGACAGGTTAACGCATGTGATAGCAATGCCTTTTTATTCTGCAAGCCTGATTGAAACTGTACAGGTAACTTACATATATTTCAAACATTTTAAAAGATACCGTTACTCTTTATAAATTAGATGATGTGGAGAAATGAATCTTTGAATTCAGGTTTATGTTGCAGTGGTTGCATTTGTTTAGCTTGAGGCTGTATGACTTAGCTGAAATGGTTGTTTACTCTGAAGGGTATATTAGTGTACTRTCTTAACTCTAAATCTAGAATTAGGAAGGACATTTAATGTGGATAGTTGGAATATATTCCATATGAAATAGGGACATGCTACATGTTCCAGCAGATAAAACATAAAGAAGTTAGGTATAAAGTTTCTTTTCTAGAAAGCAACTTAATAGGAAAACAATTTAAAAAAGCCAGAAAAGCATCTCTAACAGCCTTTAGGTAGGCAGTCTTCTCTGTAATGGATTGGTTACAAAAACTCCACTGAGATCTGAGGATTTTAACATCAGTAGCTTCAGCTGTGTGCAGGTATTTTAGTGAACAAGTGTGTGTGTATGTATATGATGTATGAATTATGTTCTGAGTTACTGGAAACATCATCATAAGCTTATTAGAAGCACAGCAGAGGTAATTATAGCATTAGTGAAAAATTTTTGTACTGTATTAATCGGTGCAGAGGAACAACTTGGTTTGCCAGGTGTGTGTTACGTTCCTGTGCTGCAAGAGGACAATGACCAGTGACAAACCAGGAAAGTYAAAGATTGTTGGATTTCCTCCTTGCAGGTTTACATTGACTTTGATTGTCTTAATTCTGATAAACCATGCTATTCAACAGTATCTGTTTGACATTTATCCAGGTCAATATATTTCATCAAAATAGCTGTAAATGGTGCAAATTTGTAGATGTCACATTCATTCTTTTGTCATTAGCGTCTCAAACCTCATGGTGGCGTGTTAGGCCAAAGCAAAAACGGTTTTGAAGTGCAGTGACTGTAGTGATGTGGGACAGAAGAAGAGTCAATAGCGGTTGTGCTGCTTAACTTGTACTTAAAGTTTGCAACAATATTATGTTCTCAGGCGTTTAAACTAGTTTCTCCCCCACACAGAAAAGACCATGAAGACTCTGCAAGCTGTTTATATTTCCTCAAAATACTGAGGAATATTCTGGTTGTTTATATTGGCATGAGGTCAGAACACAGACCACAGGGACTCAGAGACTTGCACATTCAGGAGAACACCGAAATCCTGAATTTTGGATGTAAACCCAAAATTATAAAGCATGGAGTATAACCATTAGTAGGGTTATGAAATAATGTTTTTTAGCTTAATCCTGCATTCACAGGTGGAATGTAACAGAGTAAACTATTACTACATTATTTTTGGTTTTGTACATGAACAGAATAATTATTTCTTCACTAAGAGACAGCATGGGTGAAGAATACTAACTTTGAATGTGTATAATGTCATGAAAACATTCAGTACTGAACCTACTAAATTCACGTCAAAAATTACCTTTCAACACTAGCTATGTTAGTCTTTACTATATAGATTCAAGTTCAAAGGTTATATTCATAGTGTTTAAAGTAAAAGAATTTTGAATTAAATAAGTACTTCCTGTCATTTTGCTCCAGATGTAGGCATTTTAAGTTCATGACTGTTTTGTATTTTGATACTTTCAGCAGCAGGCTAAAAGTTGAATTTCTTTGGTGGAAACACAGATGACTGCAGTGTACATCAAAAAAACCCTCACCTCTTTAAGATGGGTTAATTCTTTAAAAAGAAGCTCACTTGAATGCTGTGAAGAGTGTTTTAACAAGGGACATTGATTTGTACAGCTGTATATACACAATAGCATGCAAGTGTTCAGCTCGTTTTTTAAAAGTTTGACATTGATGAAGTGTCAGTGGATGTCAGGATGATTTTGAAGTGCTTAGCATGAGTTGTAACTCCTTCTTTGTACTTGTAGAGTGAAATCATTCGAGACAATCCTGGCATCCTGGACTGTGTGAAAGAAGGAATTGGCAGAGTTGTAGGCTTGGGAGTACCCCATAGCAAGCGTCTCCTCCCTCTGATGGTCCTGATTTTTCCCACTGCTCTACATGGAGTCCTTCACTATGTCATCAGTTCCATCGTCCAGAAGCTTGTCCTGTTTGTTTTGAAAAGGGATAATTCCCACAACCTTCCAACTGAGAGCTCCACTTCTGTGCAGAACATGCTGGATGCATATTTTCCAGAACTTATTGCTAGCTTTGCTGCTAGCCTTTGTGCTGATGTCATGCTTTACCCACTGGAAACAGTTTTGCACCGCCTTCATATTCAAGGGACACGCACAATAATTGACAATACAGACCTTGGCTATGAAGTGCTTCCAATCAATACTCAGTATGAGGGAATGAAAGACTGCATAAATACTATAAAACGGGAAGAAGGAATGCAAGGTTTTTATAAAGGATTTGGAGCTGTCATAGTACAGTATACCTTGCATGTGGCAGTTTTACAGCTTACCAAAATAATCTACTCAACACTGCTTCAAAATGTTTCTTAATCTGTCCATCTGGATCTGGCACATTGGACATGATTGACTTGCTAACCTAGTTATTGTTTAAATGGCTTAGAAAATGAACTTTGGGGAATCCACTTTGTGGATTCTCCTTACACTGTAGAACAACTTGTTTTAAAACTGGGGATATAGTTTCCAAAGTGTAATTAARAAAGGACTGTTTAAAAATTACAGACACAAATTGACTCTGTCATATGCAGTCAAACAAAGGGGATCATACTTCAAATGTGATTGCATTGAGGATTTACTTTTCCTCTTGCCAATTCTCTGACATAAGGAGTGGCTATGAATTGTTAGTATCTACTTTATAAGCATCGCATCTGATATTTAATATGGACTCTTAGCCAGTCGAAAGGAATTTATTTTCTTAAGTTGGAAGAACTTGCAAGTAGGGGACTGATGGCTTTACTGGACTTTTAAAATATTTCCAGCTTCACTGTTAATGGAACTGTGAGTAAAATAGAAACTGTAAAAGTGACTGAAGTAGACTTAAATATTATCATTTACAGGTACATAAAAGACTTATTTTGCTACAGTGTGGCAGAAGATGACAAATGGGAAKGTCTTTCTTTGTATAAAAATAACAAAAAATGGGTGTGGAGCAAAGTTACACAGAATGCAAATTTATGTGTCTTGCAGTTTGTTCACAAGGCTTACATTAACKAAGAAAATATAAGCTGATGTGTGTATGTGTAAGCGCCATTTTTAGTTGACTTTCCACTGATAACTTCAGGGTTTAGTTTTACTCTAATGCTCCATATGAGAGTGTAATAATCATATAAATCTGTGTAGTACTAGTAGTAGTGGTGTTCAAAGTGTACAGAAAGCCTAAAAAACAACTGGCTGTTCCTAGAGTTTCTCTTTTGTTAGATTGGAGGGATGTGTATAAAATTGTCTTCTTAACTATTTAACACTGCTGTATGTAATTTAAAATTTCTCCCAGTTTAAATATTTTGTGGAGCAGAGCTAAGTCTGTTATGTGCAAAGGAGCCACTGAAATACGTAATTTTTGCCCTCTTCCCTTTCAGAATCAGCCTGAAAATGATTTTTAATCATTCTAAATAACCTAGTCCTTGGTTTCATCAGTAAATAGTGGAGGTGGGGAGATTTTTTTTGCAACTAAAACAAGCATGTGGGAAGTCACTTTTAAATTATGAGAGGCTGCTGCTTTTTTCACATTCATGTGGTGAGAGTGTTTTTGTGAATGCTATAAATTGATCTGCATTTTAATCATTAATCATTGTGTAGTTATCACTTATGGAAAGTAGTCATGGTAAAATAATGCAGAGGTGTTGCTCTTTGTAAATTCTGCCTTCAGGTCTAATTATTAATCTAACTTTCATGTATTTTAAATGTTTTAAGTGTTGGAATGGAAAGTATGAACTTGGAAACTGGTTTCTTCTGAAATTCTGTTGATTGCAATTTTAGTGTATACTGTATGAAATAAAATGAGAATTCACTGTAAGTATTATAAAATAATTCACCAAAGAAAGAGGCATGTAAAGGAATCCTGTCTTGTGTGTTATGTTTTACTCTATAGACTCCCAAGTGGCATTTTCAAGTTCCTCAACTTTCCTAAGTGCAACATGATTAATTAAACTACAATTGAACTTCCTCTGCAAGAGCAGAGGAAAAATACTCAGTTCCTGGGTTGGTTTCTCCTAAAATTTCTACGAGTATCAAGATGGCCATGCCAGAGTATCATCCAAACTGGAAAGTACCTTAGCAGGTCATCAGGTCATACAGTGCAAATTCCTGCTCTAAGCAAGAACAGCATTGCCCTTGTCCAGTCAATCTTTTAATAGATGAAACTGGCCTTTTCAAAGGTGTTAAATTCAGCTGTAGCCAACAATTTTGTCACAATTGCATTGAAGCAATAACTAAGTACATCTTGCAGTCCAACACTTCCAGATGTATCTGTAAAATTGGCCAATCCTGTTTTTCTAGAAACAAAATTTTAGGGCATTTTGCCTTGTGAAATGGAGGACTTGACTTTATATATTCTTCAAGGGGGAAGATGAATTCTCAAGAGCAGCACTAGAGACTGCTATAATATTTTATTGTATCAAAGACTCGCTTTTATTGATGGCAGCTTTACAGTTGTAGTCTAGGTTCTCAGATCTGTAACTTAAAGCAGGGTGGGAAAGAATGCTGTCAATGTAGCACAGCTGTTTTTGAGGTACAAAAAAACTTTTGCTTTGGGGTATTCTTTTTTGGTCCTCTCCTCAGCAGTTAGAATGCGTATGTTTCAGTTTTTCATGTGTACTTCTTACCTTCCAAAACACTTAATGCATTTTGTCCAGAGTCCCTGGGATTTTGCCCACGCAAAAATACAAATGAATATAGGCTGAAAAAAAGTAATTTTAACCTTTTAAATAATAACTTTCTGGTTTTCATTTCGATTTTTAATCTGAAGTACTCAAGTTCTAGCTCACAGAGATGATCAGTAGGTGGCTTCAGCAACAGATAGCACTAAAAACTACAAAATAATTAACTGTAGAAAGTAGGTTGTGGTGGAATATGAAGAATTCTTACTCTCATGCCTGATACAAACAATATTTTGTACCTTGTTTTTCTTACTACATTTTTTTTAATCTTAAGAGATTTCAAGAAGGTTAATGTTCCTGAAGAAAGACAGACTCCTAAAGTTTCCCCCAGTGAAGAGGGGAAACAAAAGAATCCTTCATGTAGAGTAACTGACAACAGACCAGGCAGGAAACTTTGAGCGATGAGGCCYCCTGGAAACAGGCAAATACCTGTGCTCTTTCATGGACAGCATACAGATCACACTTGGCTTTTAGTTGCGTTACAACTGAGCTTTTAGATCCAGGGTTGGTGCCAATACTGAATTCTCCAGGATTGTTCCAGCTGTATTCACTCCTTTTAGTAGATGTACTCTGAGACACACATGAGTTGATCTGCATCTGGCTACTGGCTGTAATGAGAAATGTCCAGTTTTACAGATTTATGCAGAATTTGTATGACTCAAAATTCTATGTTTTTCTTAGCTCATATGAATTTAGCAGCAAGTTCAAAGCAAGTATATGGAAGGCATTCATCTCACACAGTTTACTGGATACATGCCTGCATCTACAACCATGGAGTAGAATAATAGAATATGCTTCATTGAAAGGGACCCATAAGGATCATTTAAGTTCAGCTTCTGGCCCTGCGCATGGCACCCCAAGAATCCCACTAAGTGCCTGAGAGTGTTATCCAAACACTTCTTGAACTCATGTGCTGAGACTTGTTTCCTTGGGGAGCCTGTTCCAGTACCCAAACACCCTTGGGGGCAAGAACCTTTTCCTAATACCTAACCTGAAACTCTCCCAGCACAACTTCAGGCCATTCCCTTGTATCCTGCCACTGGTAACCAGACATRAGGTTAAGTGTCTGCCTCCTTCCTTCCTTCCTTCACAAAGAAGTTTGCAGACTCCAATGGGGTCTCTCCTCAGTCTCTTCTCCAGGCTGAACAGACCAAGTGACCACAAATGCTCCTCGTAAGACTTAATCAGATCCTTCATCATCTTTATGGCCTACTAAAAACTACACCCAGGACTCGAGGTGGGGCTGCCCCAGCCCAGAGCAGAGTGGAACAATCCCCACTCCTGCCCAGCTGGTGATACTGGGCCTGATGCCTCCAGGACAGGGTTGGACCTCAGCCAGGGCACTGCTGCAAAGATTCAACTTGCCATAGACCAGAATCCCCAGGTCCCTTTCCATAGTGCTGCTCTCCAGCATCTCACTCCCTGGTCTGTCCATAYATCCAGGGTTGTCCATCTCAGGTACAGAGTCTGGCACTTTCCCTTGTTGAACTYCACACAGCTGATGATTGCCCAGCCCTTTGATTCATTGAAGTCTCTCTGCAGGGAGAGAGTTTAGAACTTTAAGCAAAGTTCTTAAGTGTGCTTTGCAGTCCTGTGCCCACATCATGTATGAAGATGTTAAGGAGCCCAGGGCTGAGGATGGAGCCCTGTGGAATCCTGCTAGTGACAGGTCACCAGTGTGATGTCACCCCAGTYACTGGAACACTTTGTGCCTGACTCATGAACCAGTTACCCATCACATGATGTATTTATCCAGCTGTGAGCTGGACATTTTGTMCAGAAGGATCTTGTGAGTGATGGTATCAAAAGCTTTACTAAAGTCCAAAAAAATTACATCAACAGGTTTCCATTGATCACCCAGGTGGGTTACCTTGTCATAAAAAGAAACCATATTTGACAAATAGGACTTTCCCCTCACGAAGCCATGCTGGCTGTGACAGATAACTGCGTTGTCCTTCAGGTGTCCAGAATATTCCTAAAGCTCCTGGGTGATAACCTAATGGTACCAAGGTATCACAGGTAGTAAAGAGGCTCAGTAGGAAAGATGTACTCCTTGATTTGTTGCTTATTGACAGAGGAAGTTTGGTAACCCGAGGAGGTGATTGGTGGCCATCTTGGCCACAGTGACCATGAAGTGGTTGAGTTTAAAATCTGCTGACAGGAAGAAAAGTGATTCAGCTGTGGACATGAGGTGAGCAGACTTCTGGAAATAGTCTCTGGGAATACATTTTATAAGGTCCTAGCTAGAAGTTCATCAGTGCAAGTCACTTTTTTGAGCAGCACCTCCTAAATGCACAGCAAATTCCAAAATGTTGGAAGTCAAGCAAGTAAGACAAAAGGCTGGCTTGGCTGAGCAGGTATTTTTTGGAGCAAGAAAAAGAACATGTATGTCCAGTGGAAGAAAGRTCAGGTAACATGGGCGAAAAATTCATGCAGCCAAAACTTGGCTGGAGATGACATTGGCTAGAACTGTAGGGGACAGTGAAAAGAGTTTATGTTGGGGGTTAGATTTGTTTCTTTTTTTTTTGTTGTTTTGCCTTTTGGAATTTTTTCCCTCAAGTTGCTAAGCCACTAAGGACTGAGTGCTTGTCAGTACTTAACGAAAGACAAAAGAAACCAGGGAAGGGAAGACCGAAGGGACAGGGGAGCTGGGGTGTGGGCATCTTCCCCTTGGCACTCTGGAGAGAGGACACCCAGGCTGTTCGCTTGCTGCTAGAGGAGTTTCACTATCACCACCAACTCTGCTCCTGGGAAAACCTACCACCATCTGCTCGTGTGCCCTGGGATTTCTGAGCTCTCCTCCTGCCCTGCTGGAGTGGGCCCAACCCTGTCCTGCCATCGCTTTGAGGCTCTTGCCTACACTGACCTCACACCCTCTGCTCAGCCGGGACATCTCTGCTGCTCCAGCCACCACTGCGGAAACTGCCCATCTACCTCATCACCAGCCCGGGATCTCCCACCGTTACAGCTTAGTGCCTCAGAGCCACTGGGGATCAGACTTCCCTGGGCTTTGTGGTCCCTCGAGGTTCCTGGTTCTGTCTTATAATTAATGCTGTAGCTGTTTGTTTGTTTGCTTGTCTTGTTAGATATATATATATATATATTAGTAAAAAAACCCTGTTATTCCCATTCCCACATATTTTTACCTGAAAGCCCCTTAATTTCAAATTTATAATAATTTGGAGGGAGGGAGGTTGCAGTCTCCATTGCAAGGGGAGAGCACCGGCTTTCCCTAGCAGATACCTGTCCTTCAAACCAAGACAGTTTACTTAAATTATTAATGATAAAAGGCAGTGCAGAGATAACATTGGCCTGTTGCAGGATTAGAATGGTCACCTCCCARACAAGAACAGAGACAAGGCAGTGGTGTTTAATGCTTTCCTGTCTCTGTCTCCAACACTGCTGATGAACTAAGGGGGTCCAAGTGCCCTGAGGAGGACCATGATTGTGAGAGTGACAAACTCCCAACTCACCCTGAGACTGTGCAGGTTCTGTTGGTCCAGCTGGATCCCTACAAATCTATGGGGCATGATGGGATTCATCTGAGAATACTCAAAGAGCTGATGATGTTGTCATGAGCCTCTGAATGATTTCTGAACATTCTTGGGAATCCATATAAGTCTCAGTTGACTGGAAGCTGGTGAACATTGTCCTTGTTTTCAAGAAGGGCAAGAAGGATGACCCTGGAAATTATAGGCCTGTCAGCCTCCCTTCAGCACCTAATGAAAATATGGGGAAATTTATTTTGAGAGTTACTGAAAAGCACCTGAAGAACCTAATCAATGTACATGATGTAAATGAGGCCTGTCTCTCCAATACTACACAACTTCTTGCTGAGATCTAAGATTTTTTGTTGGTATAATTCAGTGGTCACTCTCAAATTATTTGCCTTTTCAGTGACAACCAAGGAAAAGGGAACACACACTAAATTTTTCAGCTAAATGGTTGTTGCTGTGAGATTTGAGAGCAGCATATAATGGCAGCATTCCCTACCTTGAATGGGAAGAGAGGTGGTAGGAAAATTTGAAGAAACTGTTTAGTTTTGCTTCAGAATATGTAATACGTATCTCCAGCAAGGGCAGAAGAAGATCTTAAAAACTGAATGGCATGTGTTCTTYAAAAGCAAAGCTGAGTTTAATGACTTGAAAAAACTTTTATCTTCAGAATTTTTTTTTGATAGAATAAACATAGTTTGTTCTTTACCTTCTGCACTCCAGCCTCCCCCCAGACAGCCTGGCAAACTGGGAACAAAATTTTAGGGCAAAAAAGGAGCAATATTGAAAATGGAATGTTGACTCTGTCCATAAATGCAGAGAAACAAAAGTCAGTGATTATTGTTCTCAATTGAAAAAGCTTAATGAAATGTCCAGATGTTTATATGTAGTATCTATGTCCAAATGTAATTATGTGCGTACTTATGTCATATTTATGTCAGGTTTCATTTGGAAGTCTATTTCAGCCATCATGTTTCAAATTGTGTTTTCAAAGATAAGTTAAAATCAAGAAATTTGTTAGCCCTGATATACCCTTTATATTTCTCCTCATACTTGGAAACTGATTCAACTATTTATAATAATATTAATAAGCTGTTATTATATAACTAATATGTAACTAATAATAATAATAATGAGCAATTTATTTCAGCTTTTTCAAAAGGAAAAAAGCGCCTTCTACTTTTTCATGCAAGTTGAGGCACCCTTTCAATAGGTGCAAATACCATCATACAGTGGTCTAATATGGCAGTTACAGATTTGTTGTTTGTTTGTTATTATTCAAACTGCTAATGAATTGGCTGCAGTACATATTGCCTGKGGCGGTTTGATCTGGGTGAAATACTGTATCACTCTAATCTTGTTTTCAAAACATAGGTGACTCCTGCCCACCAAGGTAATAAAACCAAGAAGAGATGTTACAGCTTTTACCTGAAATGCTGAGCCTTGCTCTTATTTCACAGTCCTTTGCTTAGCACTAAGGCAAGTCCAGAACAAAGGGCCTTTTTGCATGGAACTTGACTCTGTTCTGCTTAGGTGCTTCATGTCTTTGCCCAAACTGAATTTTTAAAAGCAACACACTTTTCAGGTGTTCCTGATCCTTGGTTTCAGGATGTTTTCAGAAAAGAAAAACAGTAGGTTTGCTTTTACTACAGCAGTGAATGTATATCAGTGAAGTTTCTGATATCTGAAATGGGATCCCAAATTTAGTTATGTAATACTGCAGCCTTTGAGTATTACATGTAGGAGGAATGACCAAGATGCACAGATGCCTTGATTCTCAGCTTCTAGCTGATACTCAGTTGTTCCACTCAAAGTGATGTGATACCTTGRATGTCCACACAGCCCTCTGAGGTATTTATGGTCTCTGTAGGTAGAGGTATCAGTCTAAACCTGTTGCAAAATACGAGCATAGGCAGGATTGTGAGATACTCTTCCCATGGACTAGCTTTGTATATGCAAAATGATACATGAAAAAACCCCAAACAGAGGCGGGGAAAAGAGGATTTTTGAAACCAAGTGCTTACCATTGAGAGCACCCTAACAAGAAGGTAACAGTGACTTCACAACAGCTACTTGAGAACAGTGAGGGGAAGGAGACTTATCATGTAGCTACTTGTATTTCAGGAGCTTAAAAATGCCTACAGTGTTTTCTTTGAAAGATGGAGATTTATTTACTTCCAATACAATAAGAAAACAAAACAAAACCCTGGCAAAAAGTTTTGACATGCTTTGAAATGAACTAAATTATATTCACTTTGGCTAATACTTTTTTTTGTTTTAGTAAAAAGCAGATACTTTATAAAGCCTACTTTTATCAAAGGAATTAATATGTCATGTCCTCTTAAGCAGTTTTTTTTTTTATTGATTTGCCAGCATAATGGGTCTAGAAACTCATTTGTGTGTTTTTTCCTCTAGTATATTTGAGTCTTGTAAGTGCTCTCTAATAATAGAGTTTCCTCAATGTAAAACCAGTTGATCTTCATGAAAACTGCTGTTGAGAAATGGTTCCAAATATGCTACAAAAGGGAAAATATTTGTGTATTTAAATACAGCTTCAAAATACGAGGAAAAGCAAGGAGAATTGGGATTGTTCAGCCTGGAACAGAGACCTTGGGAATACCTAATTGTGGCCTCCCAGTTCCTGAAGGGAGCTCACAAATAAAGAGGGACTATTTATAAGAGCATAGGGTGACAGGACAAGGGGAAATGGCTTCAGACTGAAGGGGAATAGGCTTAGATAAGATATAAGGGAAAAAATCTGTACTGTGACACTGGTGAGACCCAGGCACAGGCTGCCCAGAGATATCGTGGATGCCCCATCCCTGGATGTGTTTGAGGCCAGGATGGATGGGGCTTGGAGGAACCTGGTCTGGCAGAAGGTGACCTGGCCTGCAGTAGATGATCTTGGGTTCCTTCCAACCCAAACCGTTCTATGATTCTACAATTTTTCCCAATGGAAATGAAAAACAAGACATTTTAGGTTGTAAAGGAAACATACTGCTGACATGTCGCAACTTAAAAGTTTTTGAATTTCGAAACAAAAATGAGTGTGCACTTGCTCTATTAATTAGTAGAGTATTGGGAAAAATTTAGAGTGTGCAGTACAAAAAGTTGGAATCCTACTTAAGGACTAACTGAGAAGCTCTGTAACTGAAACTACTTGGCACACTAAGGCTTCTGCTTGCGCAGTAGGACAACTATCAGCACATACCAGCACATATTAGCAGAGGATATGCAGTCCTCTCATCTCTGGAAAGAAAAGGTAATTCAAAAGCATGATGGTTTTCTTCTGATGTACACCTTCCTCTGTCTTTGTAGCTGCAAGTTTTCAGTCATCTGTCAGGTGTTTTCCTCCCCTCTATCAAAAAAAMCTGTCAATAGATACTCCTCACATCTTCAAATTCTGCCAATTGTGCAGAGTTACCAGGTCAGGATAATTCTAGGTGAATTTCATCATAATGAAAATGACACTGGGGGTGGGGGCTGGATTTCCTGGAGCTCCTGCAGAGCTGTGTGATGTGGAGGATGAAGYTGGGTGTGCTAACAGTGATCTCAAAGGGAAGGAGAGCTGCCAAAGAAATGAGAATATACCTCTTTTGGAGTTTGTACAAACACAACATTTTCTCCTTTGTCCCTCCTGCACACTGTCCATAGTAAGGTATTATGGGCCCATGCTCTCCATATGACACAGAGTCCAAATGACAGTCATAAATGATTGATACCTGTTCTTTTGCACAGGAGTATTCTTTGTTTCCTTTCTCTGTACAAGTGTCCAGGATAGCTTGTTGACCATTCCCCATGGCTTTGTATGCACCAGGGATTGGTGTAAAGTATTTGTCAATAGCTTTAATGTTTAGGGGGAAAAAACGGAGTCTTGCATTTTGATCCTTGAAATTAAAATCCCAGGAAAACATCTGTGTAGTAAGCATCTGTACAGTAAGATTTATTAAACTAATGACTACTTCTGTTAGAGGGAGTGTTTCTACTTGGCAGGAGACACTTTCCACACATTAGAGTTTCTCCTCTCTTCTAGGATTCCTCTTTTATGTTCTGCCTGGCTTTATACATCCTTTCAGTGCCCCTTTATGTACTAGTTGTCTGCCCTCTTCAGTTGCTCCAACTTTTTCTCATTTTTCTCTCTTTCTCTTTGGTTTTCACATGTGCCTTTCCTGTCTTTGTCCTGTATGTATCTCTGGTGAAATATCCAGCTCCTGTTCTCTTCTGTGTTTCGTTAGATGAAGGGCACTCTGCCTATTCATGGCTGAGCATGATGCTGCCCACAGCTTGTCATGGAGTACTTGCCAGAAATTACCACCAGGACATACAAATTGAGTGTTTCATAGAGACTGTAAATTATACTCTGCACTGATGAATTCACAGGGTGGTGCATCTTCCCTTAACACTTCAGATGGACAAGATTAAAAGTCATGCAGCTGAATTAGTGTCAAATAATGTTCTGTTGGCAGTTCCTGCTGGATTTTAGCATACGTATATACACTGTACATATATATGCAAATTGCTGCATTGGAGCTGTAACAGGAAGCTATGCAGCAACTGGGTAGGGATAGGTTTGCAAATGTTATGAAGTAAGAAGTTTGTTTCATACTCTTTGTAATTACTGAGGCAGTTTTCTAAAGAGTGCCTAACTTTCTGCATTTACAGTGTTTGTTTGAAATTATTTTACTTTAACAGCTGAAGCAAAAGGAAGGGAAATAACATTCCCAGTACTGATGTGTAGGAACAAATTCTTGTATGAGATTATAAAAATCTGGCTGGGGTACGGAAATATTTGCCAAGCCCTCAGTGAAGAAAATAAAAGTTCTCATTTGCCAGAAGCCATTGCACTTACATTTTACTCCTAAGAGCAACAAAATAATGTGTAATTACTTTCTGTGTGACTGCACCTGTGAGCAACAAGCATGTGGTTGAGAGGAGCTGGAACAATAACCATGTCTTTGGTTCCCAGTTATTTTTTGAGATCTGTGTGCCTTTCTTACAGAAGCATATTTGTTAATAACTGTATTCAATACAGTCTCTTTTGGCTTTATGCTGCTTGTGGTCTGGCCACAGGTAGCTTGTGCTCTTTAGTTTGCTGCCATCAGTGTCTATTTTTTTTCCACTGGAGTTCTGACTTATYACCTTGCAGCTGGCTACTCTTCAAGAACAAAAGCAATAAAGCAATGTCTTACTGTTAATTAAGTACYTTGATTGTTTAATCCCAGCCAGCAACTAAGCCCCACACAGCTGTTCACTCACTCCCCCATTGTAAGATGGGTAAAGAAATTGGAAGGGAAAAAAATTACAAAACTCATGGGTTGAGATAAGGACAGTTCAATAGGAAAAACAGAAGGCACACGCATACAGAGCAAAACAAGGAATTCATTCACTGCTTCCCATGGCTGGGCAGGTGAGCCATCCCTAGGTGAGTAGGGCCCCATCACAATAGAGGTGACTCAGAAAGATAAACACCATCATGATTCTCAAAGTCCTTCCCTTCCTTCTTCTCCTCAGCTTCATATACTGAGCATGATATCATATGCTCTGGAATATCCCTTTGGTCAGTTGGGGTCACCTGTCCCAGCTGTGTCCCCTCCCAACTCCTTGTGCACCCCCAGCCTTCTCACAGGTGGGGTGAGAAGCAGAAAAGGGCTTGGATCAGTGCAATCCCTGCCCAGCAATAACAAAACYATCCCTGAGATATCAACACTTTCCAATACAAATCCAAAACACAGCCCCAAGGTAGCTATCATGAATAAAATTAACTCTACCCCAGTCAAAACCGGAAGAACCACTTTGTCCATGCTAAATCAATCCTGCAGAATTACCCAGAGCTATAATAATATCATCAAACTGATTAATCAGGCCAAACAGAGCAACATCATAATGATGTTAAAATGGTAGTTTTGGGGAAATTCTGTTTCTGGTTAATTATGAAAGAACTGGTACCAATTAGATTTAAAAATAGTGTCGCTTAGTGATTGATTACATAAAAAATTATAAATTATGGAATTACGTAAACCAAAATGCATTTCAATGGGGGGAAAAAAAGSTTTATTTATTCAACAACTATRTAATAGGATGATTTTGCCTTGTAAAGAAAAGAATGTTGTATTGTTCTGTCTTGTGACCCTAATGTAAGGTTGTTGTCTTTGCATCAAGTACTTACATGGTACTGCTTGCCCACTTCTCCAGATACATGTACAACTTCCTAAATCCTTTTGTCTTCCACTCTGTCATTTAATSTGTTCACACAGATTGGGTGGATTAGGAGCTTTGGAAAAAATGAGACAATAGTTTGAAAAAAACACAGCTGTAATTTTCTTCAAAAAACCGAGTCTGTTTAAAGTATCACAGACTTTTGAAAATGTTTCTAAAACCCACTATTTCTCTGACTTATGAAAGGAACAGTAGAATGTGTGTTCTTTATTTRGCTTTTCAACAACCTTGCCATCATGAGCCACTGCATCAGGAGGCATCAAGCAGCCAACCATCACTTGACTATGATGCCCAGATAACCAATGTATGCTTGTCTCTATTTAAAGTAGATATGCTTTCCATTTTAAACTAATTTCTGCCCTATCAACACACCTTCAAACATATATTCAGTGGGACTTTGCCTTTTCACCATTAGCCATAGCAATAAATATCAGGTTCTTAGATTCTAAGTCATAATTTTTGTAATGAGTGAGGCAGGATGGAAGGTTCTTTTTTATTTTCCCCATTTTTCTATGTAGCACCTTGACCAAATCTGTGGATGGCACACCACAGACTTGTGACACAAGTAGGTAACAACCAGGTAATATGTACAGAAATTGGTACTAAATCAGGGATGGGCAGTTAAATATTTATAGCCACTGCCTGCTGGAGAATTGATGACAATTGCTGCAACAACTACAGCCCTGGGGAAGGACTATTTTGTTGCTCTGGAAACATAGTCAGAGTCAATAACTAGATGGAGAGCAGAACTGCCAGCAATTGGGTGGGAGGGAGGCACTGAGACAAGAAACAGGAAAGAAAGGTTTGTGTAGGTCATTCTTTACCAGAATTAGGAGCAGTAGCAGCTAGAGGAATACCCACCACCTGGTAGGTARTGTTAGCATTCCTAATTTACTATTTCAGCAGAGGAAATAGTGGCTCTGAAATTGCTTTTACATTCTTTTTTTTATGGTGGAAGATCAGAAGCAGGTTATGGAATGTCTTGTATGAAATATGAGTATGATAGTCTGGGCAGAAGTGAGGGAAGTGCAGTTTTARATGCAGAAGGAGTGGCATTTTCTTTTAATGGAGAGCAGAGGCACAGTTTCCAAGAGGTGACTTTGCATCCTGTCTTCTACTTTTGCAATGAGTTTCTTCTCTGCCATCAAGACAAATTAACACATGATCTGCTCCCCAAAGTGCACAGATCAGGTTAATGGTTCAAATTCTAATCTTTCCACTCTTGTTCGTATACTGTTCTATATGTCTGGACAAGCCACTGTGAAACAAATCAAACTGGTACCTCCTGCACTCTTCTGACCCCTTTCTCCTTGAAGTCCAGTGTGTGCATTTCCTTGCATGTCATTTCTCAAATACGTGAGGAAGAGCATCAGTCTGTACCTTCATTCAGATGAGTTCCTCCTAACTTTCCTGAAAAACTGCTTTGACACCATACTTAGCACAATTCTGTGCTTCTGTCATTTTGGCACAGGAAAAGACAGTGTGTCTGTCTGTTATACTGATACTATACTGCCACTGTCTTTTCCCTCTGTGAGCAATGGGAAATTGCCTTCTACTTTTTTCCGTAGTGACATTGCAACCCATCAATTAGCAATCCCTATGAAACCTGTGCTGACCTGTAAGTTTCCTCCAGAGATTGTGATGGAGTAGTGTAGCAGTCCCTGGGGCTACCACAAACAGGATTGCCCTGCCCTGGAGAGGCAATGATTAATAATGAGCCTCTCAGCCACTGGCAGCACACAAGTTGCTACAACGTGGCTCACTCCCCTGCAGGACATTACTCTGGTTAACAGGCTTCCTCCACCTCACCTCACCTCACCTCACCTCACCTCACCTCACCTCACCTCACCTCACCTCACCTCACCTCACCTCACCTCACCTCACCTCACCTCACCTCACCCACCAGAAGCCTTTACAGTTTTATGTTAATTGTTACTATTCAGTTGGAAGCTACTGTTGTCAGTTATTTTGTCCCCAGTTGTGATTGGTCCAAGTTCTTGTCCCCACCCTCAGTTAACTGTAGAAAAGTCTGTGCTCTGCCGAGCTTTGGGTTCTGTGGACTTGGATCTCCTTGAATAAAGAAGAGCCTAGAAAATGAAGAACCCACGTCAACTATTCCTTCCCTGCATCGCCTCCTTCCCCGTGCCGCTTGGATCCCACAGAGCTGAGCTGCTCAGGCAGCTACTCACAAAAGAGCAAACAGTCTGAGTGCCTGTGTGCCTAGGTYATCAGGGCGCCTTTTTCAAGATCTCTGCCAGGGACCGTCGTGGCTCCTCCACAACATTGTAGCCTGACCGTGGCAGAGAAGGYTTTGTCATCTGAAGGGGTTCATGCAATTTGCAAAAGCCAAGTCCATTAACTCTGTTCTTTATTATGGTTTTTTAAGGTATTTTGTTCAGAATATAAGTTGTCTTTACTATCTGTAGGTTCCTGAATATCCCCTTGTAGAGTCTTGAAAAAAAGTRTAACCGTCATGTTTACCACTTTCTAATCTTCAGGTACCAAAGAATTTTTGAAGTGGCAATGTACTGAAGCCATTTAATTCAACTATTTCATTGTCTGTCTTTCTTTAATTGCTTGGGAATAAGTGTGGCAGTTCTTGCTATTTATTTTGTTTGCTTGTTCTGTAAGGTCTTTAGTTGCTGCCTAAGTTTGAGTTACCACTTCTGATATAGACAGTYTCAGAGAAGAGTTCCTGGAAATGCTGGAAGCCTTTCCACTGTGAGCACTGTCCTAGGTTGCAATATAAGATGTGCCCAAAGTATGTATTCTATTACCATCTTCATGGGTTGTTGGAACCAGGTGGGGCAGTGTTTTCCCTACCCCCTCCCTCTGGACTATCTGCTGTTAATGGCCCATCAGTGCCCTGGTCAATGACTCACGGGTAACTCCCTTCAGGAGCTATCTCTGCTTAATGGGCAATCAAGGACCCACTGTATGACTCATAGAATGATATCAGCCCATTGTGAGATGCTCTGCCCAGCGGAGAGGAGCCAAGCATTCCCACCTGCATATAATCTGCAGTTTAGGACAGCACAACCACCGACTGGATTCCCAGAGGCCCGGAGATGCCAGATCTTTCTACAGGATCACACACAGGGTGTTCGTTAGGGCAGTGGTAGCAGTCTGAATAAAGCAGTCTTGTTGAAGCAGTGATCCTGCTTCAGGAGTCAGGTTGTATTCTGACTCTGCCAAGGGTCTTTTCGTTTGTTCCTTTTACTATTATATTTATTTTATAGTTTTCCTATTAAATTGTATTTCTGACTTAGTCTCTCACTGGTTTTGCTTTCAAATCAGTACAAGCACATACACAGACTACTTACCTATCTTCTGATAAGGCCATGTTGTCTACTTTCCCTTTTACACCCAGCTGATCTGTTGGTGCTCTTTATTCTCAGCCTGCATATTCGAGGGATATTGAGGCAATGGCTGATTAATCTTTTCTTATGTCCCTTTTGAGATATTTCTCTATCTTCCTAGACCTTTATGCTTATGTTTTTCACATCTCTGCTGTCTCTGATTATGATCTATTTTAATTTGTAATGGAACTAAAATTTTTCAAAAGGTGTTTTTTAATAATTTCCTTTACCTTTACTGTGCCATTTGTTCACATTGTCTAATTTTTTCTTTCCATTGAGGTTTTCTTGCTTTGTAGGATGTTTCTTCTTTGCTTCCTTCCTGGGAAAGGAAGTAACTGGTGTTAAACACTGACATCTTGGTCAATTCTGATCCTGGCATATAAATTAGGAGTGGCTTGCTCTGTTCTTTTTCCTGTCTYCAGTCTCCAGTATGATAATTAAACTCATGTCCTCATTACATCCTCCATCTCATGGGTGTCAGAATTCTGGTATTTGTGTGGAATGCAGTTTACTCTGATTCTTCATTTTCTTACCTGTGCATCACTTATGTGGCCTTTACCTGGGGAGCAGAGTTTTTATGGCAACAGCTATTTGAATACCCAAACAAATCCCTTCCACATTTTCCCCTCTCTTCATTTCAAGAACTCAATTCTAACTATCACTTCCAAATGAAAAGTTTCTTTATGTGTCCACAAATAGGTTTATTGATTTGAAAACCTCTAACAGTGGGGGATCCATGGAGTTTCCACGGAGCAAACAAAGGACTGGGTCTTTCTTTCATTAAAATCAAATGGATTAAAAGCCTGGAGACATGAAACACTGGGATTCCCTGCTCTAGGTCTCACTGTGCACTGAGGAGATGCAGATTAAAGAACAGTTGGCAGAGAGCTGTAATCAAATTCTACCCTAGCTAAATTTGCCTTTTCTGTGCTATATATGTCCAATGGCATATTCTTATTATAACTAGCCACTTACCTGTCAGTTGTGTAATTGCTTTGTCATTCCGAGGAAAATTGTGAACAGAGAGGTAGTGATGACCAGAGATACAAYACAGGGTAATGGTATGAAACTGATTCAGGGAAGATTTAAGTTGGATATCAGGAAAAGCTTCTTCACTCAGAGGGTATTTGGACACTGGAACAGGCTCCCCTTGGCAGTGGTCATGGCAGCCACCTGGAAGAGTTCCAGAAGTGTTTGGACAATGCTCTCACATCTCTGAATTTTACACAGGATTTCTGACCTTACACCAGCAGAGCATACTGTTTCCAAAAGCTGCTCAGTCAAAACACATAGAAATTACTTGCAAGCAGAGTTTTCAAAAGAAAACACACCAATAACCACTAGAAATTCTACAAATTTGATTAGTTTTTAATTATTGATAATGTTAAGCTGTGCATTAAGGAAAAAACCCTTTGTAATTTATAAAAAAAACTTTTACAAGATAACTTTTTTATGACTTGGAAAAACAAATAGCTCAGTAGTGTGCTAAATTGTAGTAAAATYAATCTACCATTCCAGAATAAGCAAGTAAAGGAATTAATATGGTGRACAGTTAATAGTATTTTGATTAAGGTTAAGGCAACATGATATTGTGAGCTTCTTACTTAGCAAGGTGTGCATGACTTCTAAGGTAAAAATTTAAATGTAGAGGTTACAGAAATCACTSTGACATTTAATTTCTAAGACAGTTGACTTACTCATCACTRTTCTCCTCCCTCACTGATCTAAAGGACTTACTGAGTTAACAACATATTGACTGATGCAGATGATATTAAATAAATTAGAAGCTTTCATCACCTATGAATAATGGTAAAAATGTTTAAAAAGTGGGAAAAAGTAAAAATGTAAAATAAAAAAAGGCAGAAAGAAAAATAATTACAATTGGCCAAAGCTATTTTGTAGTTTTATGAGAAACCTGGGCAAATGTGATAAATCATACCAGACATATTTTTAGACRGTAGAGGACTGTCAAAGAATCAGAAAGTTGCATATGAATACTTTCTGCAGGAYAGTGGTCTCATGGCAACAATTTTCACTTCATTGTGCTCATAAAAAAACAAATCACCCAAGAGCAACTATCCATCCCTTTTCAAGACAGGAACAGTGCCCTGCCAGTTAGACCCTGAAGGTAATAATAGTAACTAAGAGAACATAAATTCAKATGTGGCACGAAGGCAAATACAGGGAACCTGTCAGTGTGTTAGCAAAAACACAACACCAGAAGTTTGAATGCATCTTGCACATTATTGCTTCATATTTAACCATGTCAGTGTGATTGTGAGACCTGTGAATGTACTGAGGGGGCCTGCTAAAAGGTTAAGTGACAGTCACCACCCAGAAATCTCAAAAATTAAACAAAAATAATAGACCTTTATAATTGGTGATGGCTCCTAAATCACCCAGAAATCACATGATCCAGGGCATTTAAGTTGCAGCTGRAAAAGTTTTCTTCCAAGAATCAGGGTAATTAATTTGTGCTCTGTGATACAGATGTGACTTTAATACTATTTGAACTCTTCAAGTGCAGAAGCACTTTTGATGTATCATGCCTTTGGACCTCAAAGTAAGTTTCAGATTCTGTGTGTGTTTCTCTATACTAARAACATTGTCCAAATGCCTGTTAAACACCGACAAGCCTGGGGCATCTATCACTTCTCTTCTTTTGTTCCTTTCAATAAACAAAAATCTGAATGTCTCTTGGCACAGCTGTGACCCCTTCCCATGTGTCCTGTCACTGGATCCCAAGGAGAAGAGATCAGCACTTCCCTCTCCATTTCCTCTCCCCAGAAAGCTACAGAGAGCAGTGAGGTCACCCCTCAGCCTCCTTTTCTCCAAACTGGATGAACCTAGACTCACCAGCTGCCCCTCACTGGAAAGCCCTTCCACCAGCTCCACTGCCCTCCCCTGGGTACATCCCAGTGCTTTCATATCCTTCCTAAAGTGTGAGGCCCAACACTGCTCTCACTAAATACAGCAGCACAATCACCCCAGTTGACTATCTGGTGGTGCTCTGTTTCATGCACCCCTGGATGGGGTTTGCCCTCCTTCTGAATCTGACAACAGCTCATTAAGTTTCACACTGATGAAAATTGTCCAGTTCTTCCTCCAATCTAAGTTCTGTGAGGCACCTTGTCCCTTAAGACAGTGAACATCACCTCCGAGTTCGGTAACATCAGAAAATTGGTAATGGTGCATCCAACTCCAGCATCCAGATCATTAATAAATATATTGTGAGGGCTCATATATGTTCTTCTGACAGCTTTTCACATAGGTCGTATAATCTTTTGAGGTGCTTTTTTCATGTGTCAGCCATGTGAAGTGTGAGCCAAAACTTAAATAAATTGTATTTTTTTTTTCTTACTGATGTGGTATGAGTTTTTGCATCAGGTTGTTAGGTTTAGAAAATACAAAATATATCTAACTGCTTCTTTCAAACTTCTGCAGCCTTTGCCCAAAGGTTTATGTAAGCCAGTGTACAGCTATTTTTATCCTCTCTCTTCTGCTCCTTTCTTTCTCCCTTATTGTATTTACATGAAACAATTGTGGCAGCTCCAAAGTGCTTTCAGGTTTGATAAATCCTTTCCCTCTAAGACCTCTAGTTAGTAACTCTCTGTTCCCCTAAAGCAGTGTATCTTGTCAAACTTCCTAGTTTTTCAAGAAAGATACCATAAAGTTCATTTATGGTATGAATGGATTTGTGAGTCAGACATGAAGAATAAACCAAACAAATTGATTTCAAAAATTCAGAGCTCTGCACTCCCGCTGTTATGAACAATGCTAAAAATTATCCATCTCCCATGTTAGAATAATAAAGTAGTTTAAATGGTGGAAGAATTATTCAGTAGTTCTATTAACAAACTACTATTTCAGTAACTTGCACAACATTGTTTCAAGCAGTTATTTTTAAAATAACCAGTAAATTAGTCTTATTGTGTAAGATTTATCTAAAATTGCTGCTTCTATTGGATTAGCAATGTGTCATAAAAACCTTCTAATAAACCTTGTACCTTCCTTTAGAGTGCAGGAGAGTTACAATTTGGTGAGTTCCTTCAGGCATATTTTGCTACTTTGTTCTTAGTTAAAGCTTGATGAGGTCATTAGTGACTTTTCATCAGCTTTATTTTTGAGCTCATGGTGTCAAATTACACCTGGTGTGTTTCTTGTGTAAGTGGTAAAACGAACGTAAAAGCACAAAAAGGATGTACAGGTGAAATTCTTCTATTTCTCAATCGGTTTCTTCTCTTTTCATTGCAGATCAGTACTACTTGGATTTAATTTCTCTGAGTGGACTTAAGGAATTTTTTTCTTTTAATATGCTAGACCTCTGAAAGAGACTGAGAGTAATAGTGCAGATAAAAATAATGGTACAACAGCAGGAAATKACTGTAAAACAAACTACATATAGAGTAGAAGAGAGAGGGATGCAAATAGAGGTCACTGAAGCGTGCATAAACCTTGCTATTCCTGCTTTTTGAGCAAAGAGAAGCTTCTTGAGTGTTCCATGACTAAGTACAACCAGTGGGTAGCAGGTAAGATGTAGAAGCTGCTCGCAAGAGGGCTTAAGCCATGAGTTAGGAGTGCAAAATATCAGGGATAGTGTAAGACTTGGAAGCAAGAAAAGTGGCTTCAGTGTTGGGGGCCAATCATACATTTAAATGTGGATTTAAACCAGCTGCAAACATCAAGGGCATGTCTGGGTATGGGAAAGAAATCACAGATACTTGTCTGTAAGGTTTGTAGTGTAATTTGGGGAGGTGAGTTTCATTCAAAGGTTGTGATGTGGTTAAAGCAGTGCAGCTTATATTGCTACAGTTATTGTTAACACTGCTATTGTTAGCAGTGTTAACACCATCTGAGCATCAGCTTGTGATAAACAGGCTGTGTTAATGTAGCTGTGTGGTGGTTTCAGGGTTTTTCTGCTGTGAGATAGAATTTAGAGAAAAGCAAAGCAGGCTCAAACTTAAAAGATATAAAGAYAGTTTATTCACACACACTAAAAGGAAACAAGGAAGGGGAAAAATCAAAGAATCAAAATGAAACTTTCAAAACATTTCCCCCTCCCCCACTAGCTTCTTCCTTACAGACGTTCATAAAGGCAAGAACTCAGAACCCAGGGTCTGTACTATTAGAAAATAATCTTTCATCAATCTCTCTAGARAGAAAAGTTTCTTCTGGTTATGGTAACTCTCCACAAGGACAGAAACAGTCTACTTGTRGCTCTTAGCTCTCACAGAAGACAGCCACCCAGAAACAAAATTCTGTCTCTGTGGTTCTCCCATAAAGCGCAGTTTTTCCCATTAGCTGTACTATTGGTCATGGACTCCATGCATTCTGGGGTTTTATTTTTAAATTAACAGTTCAGGTGTAAAGGATACTCTTCATCCTATTCTAGGGCAGAAATATCTCTCACTTCTACTTAAAGCACTAGTGCAAAGGACTTTATCACATCAAGTATCTTACTCAGATGCTTCAGGGGACCACAGGGTCACTGCTTCATCTATATCTACTTAGTCCATTGCAAATACCTCTGCTCAAAAATTACCAATCTGAAAAATTATTTCCCAAGTTCATATTCTTCATGGTTTAAAGATATATTCTAGCATCATTTGTTATTCAGAGAAGATTTTCAGGTTAAGGGCATCTTCTCATCTCCCCATCCCTTAAGACACAACACCTCTTTCACAGACCTCAGTATCCTCATGAAGCTTAAATACAAATGTCTCTACCATGACATCTTCTTCACTCCATAGAAAAGATCCGTGCTCTGCAAGCTTCACCTTGGAAAGGAAAGAGTTAACTGTAGCTCGGGGATGGTCACGTGCTCTCGGCTGGGCAATGGCAGCAGCTCTCGAAAGATTCCGAGGCCACATGGGGAAGGGGGGTGGGGGGAAGAAAGAGGAACGGCCGCTCTCGTGGTGGTAGATGCAGCTTTCACCCCCTAAACCCCTCAGTTTCATTCGGGGTAGGCTCAATCCGGGCTCGGAGCCGCTCCAGGTGGAAGGTACTGGAGGGGGGAATCAGCTGCAGTCTCCCCACTAACAGCAGCTGGAACTCAGTCCAAGCGGAGCTGGAGCACGCACTTCTCCCTCCCTCTTTGCCCAAGAGTCACTGAGCTTAGAAGATGCCCTGAGCTAAGCCAGGGCTCAGCAGCCCCGGCAGGGCCTAACAGGCCCCAGTTCCCTCCCCGGCCGGAGGGAGCCAGGGCTGTCTCCTACCTCTCCCGAGGCGAGCAGCGAAAAGAGCGAGAAGTTCCCAAAATCCCCAGCTTTTATAAATGTGCTCATTCACGAAAACTAATTCACTTTCTCACTGGCTGAATCAGGTGTCAATCTAAGGTCCTTGCAGATAACTATTTCCTTTTTTAACTAAAAGCTATGCTAAACCATAACAAGCTGCAGTTTTTCTGAGGGTGGCACCTGCATAACTGCAGAACTCTCCCACCTGCCACAGCAATTATTTAAGACAAGTTTTACACTGACTTATTCTTCTCTCAAACTACTGCCAAACATCAGTATGGCACTGAATCACAGAAGCAAGGTCCCCAAGTTGTTTCCTTGGCTCCAGGACAGGATCACAGAGAGGTGTCTCTCAAGGTGATTTTCTCCATGTGGTAGTGAAGGTGTTCCCCAGGCAGCCTTCTCTGACATCCTACTCCTGGGGCTCCTACAAGGAATTCCTGGAGTCCAGCCCTGAGCTCCATCCTGGCGCCGCTGCCCAGTGCTTCCCCTGCTGCCTCCAGGCAGCAGAGTTTGTCATAGTCACCTGTCTTTCACAGAAAGCAGTTCTCATATCTCACCTTCTCTGAAAAGTGGGACAATCTTTCCTTCTGAGGGCTTTTTTTGTACTCCTTTTATCTGTCTGCATAGAGTTTTTCTTCCTAGACATCTGATTAGCTTTATTACTCCCCTCTGGCTGACTTGTTTGTCAAGAACTTGGAAAAACGTCAAGTATAATTCCAAGGGGCATATGCTACGCATTAGAAAAAGCTTAGTAGGAGAATAATCAAGATAAATAAGGGACAGCTGGTAAGAAATACACTTAAAATTGTACTCTTTTGGCAGAGAGATTTGCTATCTGCTAGTAACAATTATCAGCTTTTATCCACAAAAACCTTACAGATTTATTGGTAAAGAACTGACCACAAGCACACTTCCCAATCTCATGGTGTGTCACACTGAGAATATGAAGTTTTGGTTAGGCATTCATAACACAATTGTTGGGTTATTTTGGGAAACCATTCAGAAATCTTTTGAATTGCCACATCGTAGATATTGAGCCAGAGCTTCAGCAGCTCTCTTTAATGTCGCTCTAACATTTCAACCATTGCTGATTTTCTCTATTTGTTCACAGTACTTTCTGCGATTTGGAAGAACTGAAGGGAAGGCACAAAAAAACCCACCCAAAATGATATAATTATTTAATCAGAAATTACTGACTATGTAAAATATCTTGCTGTATGCCTTTTCAAGTGCCTAGAGAGTTTAGTCCTGGTAGACAAAAAATCTCAGTCTAAAAAGATTTAAGAGCTAAGAAACTTCTGCATATTAATTATTCCCTAAAAACATGTCTCTTCTTTTGAAGACTATCATGTCTTTAAAGAGTTGATTTATGACCCACNAGAGCTAAGAAACTTCTGCATATTAATTATTCCCTAAAAACATGTCTCTTCTTTTGAAGACTATCATGTCTTTAAAGAGTTGATTTATGACCCACTGGGAAAAAAATTTTAATAAAGTCACTCAAAAAAAAAAAAAAAACCAAACAAAAGCAAAGAGACAAAGACTTGAAATGGTGAGATCTATGGAGAATTTTATATTCTAATTTTTATTTTTAGTAAAACTACAACAGGAAAATCTTTACCTTTGTTCAGTTAAAGTTTCTGTCAATATGAAGTCTGACAAAACAAGTAATTTTAATAAATACTGCAGAGAAGAAATCTTTTCAAGGATAAAAGTACTGAAAGCAAACCTGCAAAGTGTCTGCTGGAGTTCTCCAAAGGCAAGTTTGGAAATCAGGAATTTTCCAAATGAAGCAAAGGCATAAACTATCCTGAAACAGAACAAATATAAGCACAGACATACACTTGTCCAGCTTGTGATATCTTTAACAAAAGGTTTTTTGCAGTCAATTCATGTAGTTGTTCAGAAAAAATATGAGGAATTCCACTCTGTTCTTGGCAGTTACTCAGATTTTAATTATGAAAAAATACTAATCTTGCTAATTCAATATCACATKAATTACTTTAAAAAGACTCTTCTATGTACACATGAAATTGTGTATCATCTGGGTCTCATTATAGATCTCATCCCAGACTGAAATTCTCTACATAAGTTTATATCTCTATGTTCTTACCAGATGGAAAGAGAAGTTGAAGAGAGAAAGGCTTTTTCTTCTATACACGGAATCTGTTGTGCTAAAATTTGGTTTGCTGAAAAATTAGCAGAGTTACTTCTGAGATCCTTTCAAATAATTGCTGCAAAAGTAAATAAAAATTGTATTTTGGGTACATTTCCCAAATGTATCTTCTTCATTAATTTTTACATTTTTCCTGATTTTATTAGAATGTCAGCTTAAAGTTTTTATAATGAAAAACTGAATTAAATTTCATTAAACATTTTGTGGCAAACTGCTTGCCACAAAAGTATATATTGAATAAATAAATAAAGACAATGTATTTAGTTGACCCTGGCTGGATGTCAGATGCCCACCAAACCCCCTCTATTTTTCTGTTCCTGAACAGAACAGGACAGCTGGTAGAAAATGCAATGAAAGGCTCATGAGGCAAGATAAGGGCAGGGAGAGAGATTACCCAGCCAATGCTGTCATGGGCAAAACAGACTCAAGCTGGGGAAATTAAYTGAATTTCAGCTCAAAGCAGGATAATGAGAAATAAAAACTACATCCTTAAAACACCCYTCCTCTCTCTTTCCTGGGCTTAACTTTGTTCCAGGCTGAATTCTCCACCTCCTCCCCAGAGTGGCACAGAGACGTGGGRAGTGGAGGTTATGATCACTTTGCCATATGTCCTTCCTGCTCATGGGAATTCCTCACACTCCCACACGCAAGCCTAATACAACATCTATAAAAATAAAGAACATAAACCTCATTAAATTAATTAATAATTAATACAAACACGTATAAATACATATTAAGAAACTAACAAACTTYAGTTTCTGGTGAGTTTATAGGCTGACATGTTTCAAGGAAAAGAACAAATGACAAAACTTCAATTTTGGGCTTTTGATAGGCAGGAATTTTACCAAAGAGGAACTAAATTTAAAAAATTTAAACATTTCTTTGTTTAAATGTTAACATTTTGTCATCTAACCTTGCCCACAAGTCTAAACATTTTGAAATCTGTAAGAGTCTTTCTCTGTCCATACCATGCCAAACAGGAAGACAGAAAGCCACTGGAATGTACCTGTTAGACCTCACTCCTAAGGACTGTCTGTAAAAATATGTTACAAGGAGACCAGCTTTGCACCCAGCATACAATCTGTGATTTTCTGAAACCATTGCAAAAGCACAGACACAAAAGAGTGGCTGAGAATATAGGTACATTACTAGCACCAAGCATTGTATGGCTGCTGCCACGGGAACTGATCTGTCCTCTGTGCTCTGGACCTCTTTTAGCAGATGATATGGAGGCCAGACCTTGCTGCAGCTAGAGGAGGTCTCAGACCCTCCATAACCAACCACAAAATAAAGCCAGTGGTGCTGCAGAGCAGTTGAGGGTGTCTTCAATGCATGGCCAAACTGTTGAGGGGCTGGCAGACAACCATTCCAAGTAAACACAGAAGTTATTCACAGCCTAGGAATTATTCACAAATAAGGTGAGATCCAGCAAATGGGAATAAAATAAGGATTAGAGTAAGTGGACAGTTGTATATTGAATGCCTACAGCAGGGAATAAAAAAAACCCCAAAAATTGCTTTGTGGCAAATACCTACCCCTCCCCCCCCAGCACGTCTTACTCAATCATTTTTGTTATCTGGTAAAGTTATGAATATTAGCATTGTATAATTGACCCTGACTAGCCACCAGGTGGTCACCAAATTGCTCTCTCACTTTTGCTTCTCAAGAGGATTGAGGGGAGGGGGGGGAAGTGACAGAAATATCATGAGTCAAGGTAAGGACTAGGAGACCTCTTCCTAATTACTGTCAAGGCAAAACAGACTTAGATAAATTAATATATTGCTAATTAAAGAGACTGTGATAACGAGAAATAAGAACAGATATTTTTAAAAATCTTTGCCCCACTCCTCTGTTCCTTCTGAGCTGTTCCTTCATTTCCAAATCCTTTACTTCCTCTCTGTGAGTGGCAAAGAAGTTTGGGAAATTGAGAGTTGCTATCAGTTCTTGCATGTCTGGACTTCTCCTTTTTCCTCAAGCTCTTCCCTTGCTCCAGGATGGGTTCCCAACCACATGAAGTAATCCTCCTCCAGTGTAGACCCTCTCCAAAGGGTGCAGTTCCTTAGGAACAGACTGCTCCAGCTTAAGCCCCCCATGGGGTCCCAGGTACTGCCCTGACCCTGTGTGGGCTCCTCTCCAAGGGCTGTAGCTGCTGCCAGGAGTCTGCTCCATCCAGCTTGTTCTCCATGGGGTCACAGCTTGCATCAAGGCTTCAGGGGGATCTCTGCTCCACCTTGGATTCCCACGGGCTGCAGGGGAACAGCTGCCTCACCATGGGCTACACCACAGGCTGCTCTGGCACTGGGACACACCCTCCCTGCCTTCTGCACTGGCTGTGGTCTAGAGGGCTGTTTCCTTCACCTGCTCTTACTCGGCTCTCACAGCTGCTGCTGTGCAGCTGTAATTTAAATATTTGATGCAATATCCCAAAACTGCTGCCGCTGTTACTGATGGGCTCAGCCCTGGTCAGCAGCTGGTCCATCCTGGAGCTGTCTAGCACTGTCCGTGATGGCCTGATCGCAGCTTCTCACAGAAATGACCCCAACGTCCTCCCCCACCCAAGATTACCAAAATCTTGCCACAGAAGCCCAGCACAAGATTGAGGGTTCCTTATCTGAATGTATCTTGCCAGTTTCCCTTCTGAATCAGGACTGGGAGATCAGAGATATGCTTTGGTGATGAGAAACAGCTTCTCCAAGACAAGTGGCCATTTGCTCTCTTTCCTTCATTCATGATATGAGGTAATTTGAATGTGATTCATTGATTGTTTCTTCACTAAACTTTTTTTTTTTTTATTTCCACTTACAGTTTCCACAGTAGGTTATTGTGAAYATAAGCATGTTAACAAAAATAGGTTTCTAACCCTATTCATCTCCAATATCCAGTATCTCCTTAATTTCATCAATGTCCCTTTCTTATCTGCTGAAAACTGTTTTATGTTGGGGTGTCCTACAAKGTTGAATAGTGCTCAGCTGGACAGCTGCTATTCCAGCAAGTTGTCTGCCTGGACCTCTCCTACAAAGGTCATCATCCAGCGTTGTTGTCATAGCATCAACATATTGACCTTTTTTTTCTTATTCATATATACTAGAGATCTCCTATCTAGTTCTGTGGACAAAGATTTTTGTCTACAACATGATTCACTGAAGATAAATATGAATGTGTCATAGGTCTGTTCTGAGGAAATCACCTCATTATGCAGTTCTCTTAAGAAGATCATAAAAGCCATTTTCCTGTTCAATGGTTCATTGCCTTTTTGTAATTATTAGGACAAAAATACAAATTGTGTAGTGTAAACAAAGTGTCTGTGGCAAAAAAAAATAAAAAAGGGAGAATTCATTTTTAAAATTAGGGCCAGAGACAATATTTTGTATGTATGTATAAATATTTGCCAAAAGACTTTCACTTCTGAGATCTCATCTGAGATAAGAAATTTAGAGAAAAAGCCATGCCGCTGTAATGTCATGTTTCATTGCAAATTGAAAAAATAAACAAGTCTAGACTTAATCAGAATTACTGTTTGCACCAGCTGCTGTGACCTCTTACTAAAACAGGAATGACACACCATGTTTTTCAGATTCTAGTGATGATTACAATTGAGTCAATACACATAGCTGGATTCATACTAGTATTGAATTACTAGATAATTAAAKCTCATAAAGAAAGTATGCAAGCAAAARCCAGTCAATGCTGATATTTTTTAATCCAAGAAATTCAGAAATCCAGCTGCTGTTGAATTTTAAACATCCTTTAAAGGTTAGATTAAGAGCAAGTCAACAGCACTGACAATATTTTAGAGTTGTTTCAGATCTGGAAGCAACATTGAGACACTTATTATGCTTCTGTGTATTTTGGTGTATATTTTTTGTGTATTTTGGTACCTATTTCTACATGCCCACCTTTTTTTTCCAGATGTAAGTTTTCCTGTGTGGGAAAGGAGGCTGTTGATCAACAATCAGAAGACTGCTTAGGCATTGCACATGCAGAAGTTTGTTCTCTCTTTCACATGCCTTTTGTATCACATAAATATAGGCATGTCTACATCTCATTTTTTGGATTACTAAAAGGGATGTTCACATAGGTCCCAATAAAGAGGGCTTCAGGTAACCAGGTGACACAATTTGTAAGTGCTGGAAGGTTCCCCCTTGATGTAGGTTGAGACAGATAACTCCAACAGCTGGCGCACACTGCCTCACAAGATTGTCTTCTCTAGTAGTGGGGCAAACACTGAAAGACAAGAACATCAGTTCTAACTGGTTCTGTTGGGAGCCCAAGGGGACAACACAATTTTCCTTGAAACTTTAAGTGTTCCACTGTGGAATACTCTAATATGAGACAATACATGTCTTGGGTTCCAAACATCAGCTTATCTTTGGGTCGCAGCATAGCAACCTTTACTCACAGCCAGTCTGGGTAGCACCCTCAGGTCAGCCTTTAATACAGACATCCACAAAGCTGCAGGCAGCAGGGCCCAAGCACTTCAGAGAGCAGAAGAAAGTTAGAGATTTTAGAAGTCATCTCAGGAGCATCCTCTGGGGTATGGCTGGAAAGCTCATGTGACACTAAGATCATTTCAAATACAGAAATCTTTTAGAAATTAGTTATGGGCAGTACCCTAAAAAGAATTTCTCTGCTCTAGGACTTGGCTGAATCATAAACAGCAATGCCCATAAGCCTCTGAAATATGTATGAGGAACAAACACAAACAAAGCAGTTAATGCTCATTCTACTAATGATGTGAATAATTGTCCCTTTGCTCACAGTGCTTTTTAAATCTTCTCCTACAAAAACTTGCATTAATACCTGGGACTGGTAATTTCTAACAAAAAACATCAGACAGGTCAAACATATTGAAGCAGTATCAGGAAAGAGGAGGGGCACTTTATTTACGGAGCTGGACAAGGTCTGGAGAGCAAAACAGAAATTAGACATATCAATGCATAAGAAATGTCGACTATTTTCTAGGCTGCTACAAGACCCATGCTTAAAAGCAGGCTTCCAAAGTGATTTTTGGCTTGGAAAACTTATGTAAGAGGTTGCACTAAAGAACTTGTTTTCCTGTTTTTTYCCTTTGTTGTAGTGCATGTCTCCGCTACACTGGAGAGAAATATTTGTGTTTTATGATGTTCTGTGCAATCTCTGCAGTTATATTTTCAATGTATTTCATGAAGAAAACTTAAAAGTTTTTCTGCAGAAAGAAATACATTTAATGAACTATACAGCTGATAGTCCAGTTACAGAAGAAAAATATCACATTATTTGTCCCACTGGTAGGGAGAATAACATTTGGTTTACATTAGAAAAACAGAAAGTTTAGAAAACATTTCTTCCCACATCTGATAATAATTACTAATGTTGCTGTGATGATAACTCCTTGGATGGAATTTCAAGGTAGATTTACCAACATTTATCTCTTGAAAGGGAGCAGGAAGTGCTCTGGTGCTTCCAAGCTTCAAAAATCAAACTAGTGGCCCAAACTTGTCTCTTCAAGTTGACTCTGGAGAAGCATAACAGACTTCATATTTATGTGCTTGGACATTTTACAAAGTCATTGTGTAAGTTTTGGAGTTGTTTTTGTTGTCAGGGAAAGTAGGGCCATTTTCCATCAAGTCTGTGTTTCTGAAGACTGACCCTCTGATGAGATAGAAGTTGCATGATTTCAAGGTCAGTCAGTTGCCTGACCCGTCCCAGGAAAGGAGAATAAAATGCTTCAAGAACACCAGGTGCTAGGGAGCTTCCCTTATATGTCAAGACATTCCCTTTCTGCAGGTGATTTGTTATATGTTATGTTTTCCTCTTTACTTCCATAGCTGACAAATACTCTTTCAGATGTTGGTAAGATTTTCATTCCCCCTGCTTATGGGATTTAGCAAGACTAGAGCAGCTTTCACACTCCAAGAGCCTCTCAAAGCCAGGGGCCTTTTGTCCTTTTGGGCTAAAAGGAATGAGTGTCACAGGACTCCCAGTGTACAGCCTACCAAGGTTTGCTGATCTGCTGGCTGCAGTACTTGCTTCAGTAATAAGGAAGGTAGATTTAAACTGCAGCTAAGATAAGATAAGAACTGAGTAGTTGTTTCCCTGTGATTTCTCCTCTGCTTTACACAATATGCTTGGCTTCTGCACCTTGCATGGGATTTGATKTAGTGTTTGCTGGGGTGGAAACTGTAGGAACAAGCCCTGCATGGAAACATATGTAGGATTTTCATGATTGTGGATGAGGGTTAGGTACTTTTCTCTTGGCTGAGACCAAGATTTTCCTGATCCAACATGTAAATCAGGTTTTAGATGCCTTTATAGCAAAATTTGGAGTGCCTGTGGAACTTGTGTKCTTTCAAGTTAAATTGGCAGATGAATGTTTTCTTAAAAACAACACTGCTTCGGTATCTGAAGTCCATCTTGGACTAGAGGTAAGATGTTTGAACTAAATGTTTGCATTTAATCAAGTGGGAGAAAAGGCTTTCCTTCAAACACATACCTGATGTTGATATTGACCTGCTTAGACTTCTTAGCATTTGAATACTATTTCTCCCTGAGACAGCTTGAGCATTTTTGAAAATTAACTGTTCCTTAAAAAGAAGTGTTTGGTTAACTTGCAAAAGTTAACAAACCAACAGTTCATACAAGGAAGGGGGA
>CADDXX010000456.1:77349-115551 GCA_902810485.1 Alauda arvensis
GAAAGGGAAAGGGAAAGGGAAAGGGAAAGGGAAAGGGAAAGGGAAAGGGAAAGGGAAAGGGAAAGGGAAAGGGAAAGGGAAAGGGAAAGGGAAAGAAACCTGAGGTCAGATAATGTGGAGAAGAACACCTGAGAGGGAAGGGAGAAGTATTATTGCACATAGAGCATGTACTAGCACACCTTCAAGAAGTCGCTCACCTCTTTTTTTCTCCTCAGCAAATCAAACTGCAAATAGGATTTCAGACTCAACTTTAATGTACTTGATTAATCATTCTCCTCATTGCACTGCAGGCTTTGAGGGCATGACCATTTGGGTAATAACTCATAATCTTTTATCTACCTGTAAATCAGGACAGAAATAGAGATTTTTGCATTGCCCATGAAGCACATAGGTCCACTTTGACATGGCTCCAGCATTTAATAAAGGCTCCAGTGGCAAGTACTGCACGAGAAATTCCTTTTAGGAATCCAGTATCGCGAAAGTGTAGCTCTTTATACATTAAATTCAGAATCAAAATCTTATTTCAACAGAGATAATTCTCTAACTCAAATTTATATAAACTTTGAACGCTTGAAGCTTGGGTTTAATTTGGTGCTTTTTTTTTAATGTTGCCTTTTTTGTTGCTTTGAGGTTGATTGCTTTGTTTGTTTGTGTTTGAGGTGACTTTAGAGATTTTTTTTGTTTGATTTTTTTGTTTAGTTAATATTTTTTAGTTCAAGTCTAAATAAAACCAAACTTTCTTTGAAATAAATTGGTAATTTCTTCTGGTAATGTATTTCAATAGCATATTCTGAATTCCTCTTAATTGGTTGTACTCTTCTGATTCTGGCTTCTATCACAAGTATCAAAAAAGCTGAAGAATTGTGAGATACTCTGTGAACCATGAGGTAAGTTTAAAAAAACAAGTGTATTTGACTTTAAGGTAACTTTTTTTTAGTTATATTGAATAAACACCCATAAACTTCTAATAACTTATAGCATTAATTTATTTTTTAATGCAAAACTGACTTGCTAATGTTAAGAAATATATGCTATTATAATGTTTCTAATTTTGTGTCATGTAACTGGGAAGAAAGGTATAGTTTTATCCAGAAAGGGCTCAATTCTGCTTGCATAAATACACTCATCAAGAGTATTTTATTACCAAAATTTAATTTACAAGAATTGACATTTTACAATTCAGATTATTTTTAAAAAGTTATTTATGGGATGGCTTGAACCTAATGACCTGTTTTGTTATTTTTAATCTGAGTAGACTTTGGATTCACAGGGAGGTTAAGGAGGCTTAGCTTTGTTTTACTGCAGATGTTATGAAAAATGCAAGTTTAAAGAAAACTATCCCAAAATATATTTAAGTTCTTTACCCATACTTAAGATCTGGGGTAAAATTAGTTAGTCAGGATGAAAATTAGCCATCATACCCTCAAGTTTTCTTACAAAAAAATATAACACTACASAGTATGAAGTGTATCAAATAAAGGTAACATGTATGACAGCTATAAYGTACAATCTTTTATATTTTTGTACAGCCTAGATTTAAAAGCAAACATATTAAAACATTCTAGTCCTGCYTCCTTACTAAGAAACTGAACATTGGAAACTGCTGTATAGACATCTGTAAAAAGAGGTTGTACCTCAGGAACAAGGAGAGGGGGAAAAAGGATTGGGTGAAGGAATCAAAAGTTCATGTTCCATTCCAAAAGTAGAAGTACCTCTTTAAATTAAGTTAAATAAGTGGTCTGAGCATTTCATAAAAACACACCTAGGTAAGGGTTTTTTTCCCATGTTCAAAACAAATCAATGTCAGAACAGACTGTTTCATATCTTGAATATCTCACTTCAGTGAGAATGCCCAGAAATGCATAAGATCCTAAAAGAAAGCTTTTTTATTGTGAGGATGATCAAATACTGAAACAGGTTATCTACAGAGATTGTGGCATCTCCACCCCTGGAGATATTAGAAACTCAGATGAAGAGAGCCCTACATGCTATACCTGCACCCACTTTAAGCAGAGAATTTGGACTAGATCATCTCCWAAGCTCCCTGACAGCCTCACATACTCTATGATTCTGAAATTCTTAGGAAAAAGATTGTATTGTCCACTGATTGTAACAACGAAATTTATATTGATCTTGAAAGGAAAATGAGAAATTTTGTTAAAGTCTTGACTGGTTTCATCTTCTTGTGTCCCTTAATAGGGATGAAAAACAAACAATATATTTTTGGTACAAGTCCTTCCTTATTTTCATACTCACATTGATTTCTCCATTCCTCAGACTGTTCCATCAGTGTGCAAAGTGTACTTAATCACTGATGTAACACATCTTGTCCCTCCTTAGCATTTTTGAAGCCTTTAATAGATAATCTGACAGAAATGTTTTAAGTGTGCAAACATCACCAACCAAGACTTGTGTTTGCAATTCTAACAGGAATACTTACTGAAAAATGGTGACAAGATGATTAAAGCCCTGGAAAGACACTTGTTAGATGGATGATTGCAGAAACTTTGACTCTTCAGTTCTTAAAACAATAATTTAAGACAAGAGACCGAGGTCTGTAGARTTGTGCTTTGAAGGGAGAATGTGAATAAAATGACCTTGTTGACTGGTCTTATCCAAGGCAGGGAGTTACCAAAGGAAGTGGTTAAGAATGAGGTTTAAAGCAAATGAAATGGAGGTGGTTCTTCATACAGCAGAGGCTGCTACCTGTGATATCATTCTTAGTCAAAGGATACTATGAATAATAAAAACTTTTGGAGATTTAAGGGCAGATGAAACAAGTACATGAAGCAAAAATCCATTGGGGATTGCTCAATCATAGGAAACATTTCTGATTCAGGAAATAGTGGAAGTGACATTCTTATGTGCTTGGTAGTTTTTATGTTTCCATTTATGGACAGGAGACACTGTGCATCAGGATAAATGAATCTTTGGTTTGACCCAATCTGGCCAGTCTTGTATGTCTATACATTATACACTTCTAGAGTTGGATGAATAATTTTGTGTATATCACATACGTGTATTTTCCACATATGAGATTTCAAGTGAGACAAACTGTTGCAGGACCTCTAATAACTTAATAATAAAAATTAGGGAAAAAACCCTATTAGGCTTTCCAAGTAGCAGCGGCTTAAATTCCAAATATATTTCTATCAAAAATGGTGAAAAAAATCCTTCATATTACAATAATCTGAGAACAGAGAAATAAACATTTCCAGTGCCTTYATATTAGTTTTAGTTTTTCATTATACATGGTCAGGCTTACCTCATTATAAGGGGTTTTGTATGTCTGTTTCCTGTTTGCTCATTGTCTTCAGAAAACAGGGTCCACCCAATATTTTTTAATATGATGAAGTTAATCAACACCTGCCCTAATGTGAGAAGTCTTCTTCTGCATAAGTTGACTCTTTCACAAGTTAACCTGTAAGCAATATACTAAACTGTTCAATTTCAGCATATAAGGTACTTACTACCTGCAATTAACCAAAGCCAAGTGAAGACATAGTTCAGCTATCATTTCTTCTTCTGTAAAATCTTCAAACATCTGTTCCAAGCTTGCGTATCCTGCTATTACAGCAACCAGGTAATATTTTGCATTATAACTGCAGATGAAGGACCAGTATAGGTCCTGAATATATAGATAATATTCGATTCATTACTTTTCCAAGTTAATTAGCCAGGGAGTCAGAAAGTGTCAAAGAGTAGTAGTGGTTTGTAGGCCATTTAAAAAATGAACAACTGAAATGTAAATATATGACATTATGAACAAAAGGGAAATTTTTCAGAGCACCAGAATTCACATCTTCAGATGCACCAATTCAAGTCTGACCTCTTCAATGTGTGGAGTTTCTTTTATTATAGCTTATTTCTTTGTTATTAAGACCATTGGGGCACTGATGTTGACAAGATGTCTGAAAGCATAATCATAACCTAATACAGGTTGTATATGGTAATAAATAGGCCCTTTATGTTTTTATGAGCAAACTTTAGCAAACTAAAGACCACAGGAAGGGAATAAGATTATTCAAATTTGGTTTTAGTGCATTTTGCAGTTTACCAGGAAATTAATGGCAACATTACAAACCCTCAGAGTCTCATAAATTGGGGCTTTTTTATGCTCTTTACCCAAACCTATCCTCAATAATTTTACCTTTCCATATGGGCTGCAGCAGAGAAAAAATGCAGTAACGTATCAAGTGTTTTCAGCACTTGTAAAATTGTTCAGAAATGTTACAACATTAATATGTGAAATCATAAAGTGGAAGAAAAGAATTTCTGTCTGACTTAGGCATACGCAAACGAAAGCTTTTCCAGAAGTATGTTAAAAAGTGTCTGCTTTAGGTCTGTTAAGATCCATGTTGCTTTTAACCTTGATTAGTGTCACGACTTGAGGGGCACAGGCAGCCTCACCAAGTGATTTCAGCTCTTTAGGTATGATTCAGTTCTCGAGTGACACAGAAGCAAAGGGACAGGATCTTCAAATGGAATTCCACAGAGGATCTTTATTAGGCTCCAGCTGTGAAGAGGTCCAGGGTCGAAGAACTCCAGACAGTCAGAGGGAGCAGGTTTTATATAGGGATAGTGAGGAGCAGGGGAAAACATTAAGGCCAATGAACTGAGGGTACAGGGGCGGAACAAGGGGTAAGGGCCAATAGGATACAAAGAATATGCATATTGAAACAATGGATTCTGAGGGAAGTCTTTTTCCTCACCCTGACTACAAGGTTATTTCCAGGGGAGTGTGGCAGGCTTATCCGGAGGTTTACCAGCCTCAACAGATTAGTATTATGGGAATACTCCCCAGCCCTGGTCAAGCAGAGGGTTTACTTCAACTGGTGCTTATCCATAAACACAGAGTGAAAAGCTTTTCTATCTCTAGAGTTTAGGGCTACAGTGGGCATTTGAGTCAGGCAGGACCCTGTAAGAAAGGCATTACCTTCCTAGCGAGCTGTCTATGTTATTGTTCTCCTAAATGACAAACCATGGAACCTGTGGGTGTAAATTTGGTAGTTAGGTAAGATTATTTGCTGCAGTCTTAACTGCAGTTGTCCAAGTTTCTCTGCAATTTGGTTTTTTTCATCAGTCTATATAATTTTTGCATACTAACTAAGGGGATACTTATCTTCTCATCTGCAAAATCAGTCACAACCCTCCCTCCAACTTACTTTTTATTTTGTGCCGTTACTACTTAGTTACTACTATAYTTAGCTATAGTCATCTGTATTGCTCAGATAAAATTCACTATGTTTTATGTTTTACTTGCATTGCAGATTTTGGTGTCCCTTAATCTCAAGGGACATATGCTCTGAGAATATTTCATTATTTTCATTTGCAAGACACTTTCTTCGTCATTGATCATGCATGATGGTGTCTTGATCTTCACGCTTACATACCCTGATGCTTGGAATCTTACTCTGAATTGCACATTWCTCTGTAGACTGTTAGAATGATTTAGAAAATATCATAACTAAAGTTTAAGTATCTGTATGCAGTTATTTATTGCAGGTGTCAGCAGTTTGGATCTCTTCCCTGACAAAATAGTATGACCTGGCAAAATCACCCATAAGATATTACAAGCATTCTATCTAAATTCCACCTGAGAATTCCTTCAGTATTCATATATTTAGTGTCTCTGCCTTTAAATTAGTGCTATGAAGAGTTAACGTATGCAGGATGAATGTCACATGTTCCTTGAGGAAATTTTTCTCCTTCCATTTTCATTTCAAAYATATCTTTGTGGTTTCTTTTTGTTTCATGAGTCAAACAAAAAAATTAAGGCAGTCAGGACTTTGACTAGAATCTAACAAAATTTGTTTCCTTGGTCTGCATCTGTTATGTCCTTGCTCCTCAAACAGCAATAGTGTTAGCAACAGATATCTCTTACAGAAAAAAAATACTTGTTTTTTCTTTCTTTCTTTCTTTCTTTGAGAGAAGGAGGAAAAGAAGTAAGAGATGCTACCTTTTATGCATTGAGAAAGGCTTTTCACCTGGTCAGAGGCAGTGAGATACGTTGGTCTAGTTTTCAGAACTTAACAACTAGCAGGTAAAGGCATGAGTTGGATAGATATCTATGACATCTGGGGATGTTGCCTAATGAAGGCTACTGTTTAGGAATAAGTATAGTTTAGAATTGATGTGTGTCTATTAAACAAAGCATACACATGAGCTTCCAAGCAACTGTGTCCCATCCACATGGTCAAATAACATGGAACAAAGAGGAAACTGTCCTGTCAATGGTGCTTGGGTGAAATATGCTCTCATATGTCTTGCAGACACACACTGAGTGTATTGTATTTCTAATCCCTGTAGAAAGATCTCACAAAGTATTGTAAATATTGTTTGTTAATTTTCATTCTGGTTCATGTTGCTTCTTGGTATATTTTAAGGTACAATGTTGTAAAAGTACTGTATCAGGCATTTTAATATTTTCTTCTCAATCTTGCTTATCCACTAGAAACGGATTTTATGTTGGGAGGTAAAGAAATGCTTTGGGTCTTCATTAAAATGGTGATTGATTAACAGCCTCACTGCACTTCTCAGAGCAGTAGTAAGATATCTTTCTGCCACAGAGTGCCAGAAGGAAAAGCAGTTCCCTACATAGACATGATTGCCAGGCTCTCTGTCCTCATATGCTTAAATAAAACTGGAGAGGAATGGCAAGAAGCACTGCCACAAGTCTTTCTTGACCTGTTCATTCTTCATGCATGGGCTAGACACCCCATGGTGCTGAGCACAGCAGGATGGGACCTGGCATTTCTATCCAGTAGAAAAGAGAATCACATCTCCAAGATTCTGAGAGCGAGCTGAAAGGGAGCACATCATTTAAGTGGATGCTCACTTCCTGCAACCCAGGTATGAGCAGGAAATATTTCTTTTGTCATGTTATTTTAAAACAGCAGTTTGGGTTTTGAAGCAGGAGCTGGGGTAGCCATAAATGTAGATCTACTCTTCCCTCTTCCAGTGGAAAGCAGAACCCCTCCTCCAGAAAAATATTCGTTCAACCATTTGAGAACTTGATAAGGTTGCTTCCTGTGCCTCCTGGTGAAGCCATACATCTGTGCAAAGAAGGAAATTCTCATCCATCTCCCAAAAGACAGCAATGAAGAATCATGGCTCTGACTTACACCAGTTTCATTTGGAAGAGAATGAGAGAGAGGTACTTATTACCCAGACCAATCTCAGTTAACAATAGTAGGCATTATTTATGAAAACAGAGGAAAGAATTTCCCATTATCATTGCTACCAGCTTTAAAAAATTGCCATCCCATCTATGACCTGCAAGGAGCTGAGACTCAGTGCATGTCAAGTGTGATATATGTGCCCTAATCAGGGAACATCTTCTCTGTGTCAAGATGAAGGTTAGGCATGAGTTTAGCCTGCAGCTGCAATGTGTGTCCAAGCCTGGGACAGCAGGGAGATCTGCACAGAGTAACCACTCCCAGCACTTGTGGGGAGTTTTCTCTTAAGGTGAGGGTCTAACAGAGCTGAAATATATCCAGGGTAAGAGGGCCAGGTGTTTTCTCTTTCAAAATCTTGACTCAGCATTTAAATTCTCTGTGTCCCATTTTATGTATCAGCTGCACTAGACATTACCTTATGTTCCAGTGTCAGTCCTGATTTCTGCTGCAATGAAGAGAAATTGAGTTCTATCTTTAGCCATGATTTTAAATATTGCAAACTTTCAGAAATGTCTTTAAAGGAGCATTTGTTAAAATATTTGTGTTAGAATTATCAACATGTGAATACTGTTTAAAGTTTGCAGAGTTTACAAATTRATCTGAAGCATTAGGCTTCTGTCATACAAACAGCTTGTGTTTGTTTCTTACTGTAAGACAACTTTTTTTGCAGGCTTTGTTTTTATAGCTCATTTAAGGAGATTAAACACAAAAACCTGAGCCAAAGACAGCTCCTGGGAAACTTATCTGATATGAAGACCAGACAAAATCTGAATCTAAACAAAGGGTAATTGATATATTATTGGATATACTATGATTACTTTTCTACTGAAGTGAGCTAGTGAGTCAAACCTAATAGTTTTATTAAATATTCTAGTATTTGCTGAGCAAATCAAACACAGAAAAATAGAAGTGTTTAAGAAAAGTTTTGTCTTGATGTTATCTGATAAAACACACACAGAATTGTAGTTTCTATTTACAAACATTTAACAAGCAGCAAGCATTTTAGATAATATCTGCAAATTTTTACTATTATTTTTTTATTTCCACAATATTTGCTGGGGTGTTTTTAATTAAATATGCAGATCCTGGAATTTTAAGACTTGGCTTCCCCTGTTGGAGTGATGCTTACATACAGAGAACAGCTTGAAAGCCCAGACTCAGAGAAAGATTAAAGTAAAAGGCACCTCTGGATGCCATGTAGTCCAGCTAACTTGCAAATTACACTAGGCTGCTCAGGATTTAGCCAGGTTTTAGAAATCCACAGGGACAGCAGTTTCGCAGTACCACATGCCCCAGTGTTCAGGTAGCCCCATGCTGAGAGACTTGCATTACAGTCATGAAGTACAGCAACAAAAATTGTGTATTAGGGTAAGTGGAACAGTAAATAGAATTAATACAAAAATATGCTATCCATTTGTCATTATTTAATTAAAAAACCCAATAAACTCAACACAAAGCCCACCCCCCCCCCCCCCCCAAATATCACCCTTAAACCACAAGTAATAAAATAAAATGTCATATATAGAGTAAGACATAGGAATGATGAGAACTTGACTTTCAACAACTGCTTGAGAAAAAATAAATTTGAGGGGAGGAAGAAACGTTAAAATATACACTSTCTGTGAACTCTTGTTCACCAAAGGTTACCCAGAAATGAGTCACCTCCTGCTGGGTGGTAAATGCTAAAAAATTATAAAGAAAGTAAGAACAGGGGAGGAGACATATCCGTTTTCACATTTCTAAGTAGCAACAGGATATGCTTTTCTCTGAAKAAACCACACACAAAATCTCTCAGAGCTGATAAATAAATAACAATTAAAACTTATGGGGCATTAACTAAAAGTAAGGGGTAAAGAAGTAAGTATGTCCAAGGCTTCAAAAGCAAAACCTCTGGTAGATGATCAAAACAAAGATTACCACACATCTAATGATGACCAAGTAGCTTAAATAACAGTGAGACTTGAACTATCAGTTATCTCTTCCAGATCTCCCAAGCATAGAGTAAAAAACTCAGAGGTAACTACCCAAAGATGTGGGTAAAAGCCACAGACACGGCTTTCCCAAATTATCAACATATGTCTCTAGAAGCTGTTYAATGTTGTGAATACTAAGAACATGGTGGTAAGTGCAAAGTCAATGTAATATAACATGGCTGCAGGGTTTCAAACGGAATCTCATGGACTCATAAAATAGTTTTGGCTGAAAGCTACTTCTTGAGATCATACAGTCCAACCCCCCAATCCAGCTGGGTCACCTACAGCAGGTTGCCAGTGATCATGTCCAGTAGGATTTTGAATACCTCTGTGAACACAGATGCCACAATCTTTCTGGGCAACCCTAACAGAAAAGAAGTGGGGTCTGTGTGTTCAGATGAAATACTATGTTCTAATTTTTGCCCAATGCATCTTGTCCTGTCAATGGGCACTACTGAGAAAATTTTAATACTCTGTAAAAATGTAAAATGCACATGTAAAATATGTGAAAAATAGTTAAAATGGGGAGAATTCAAAGGCAGTAATCCAAGAAAGAAAATTACCTACATCATTGTGAAGGGTAGAACTACCAGTAAAAACTGCATTGAAGATATTTAGTTGGCAAGAATATATCATCAAATTGGAATAATTAGATTATTGACTATTTATATAAGGATCACTGTCAAGAAAAAGACAAGTTTACTAAGTATTAGAGACACTATATACTAGGCAAATATGAGTCAGGATATTCAAAATCTACTATGCAGAAATTACTTAAAGGAAGTTGAAAGAACCCTTTTTGCTGTAAATGAGGCAAATACTTCTTTGTGTTAACTTCATTTTTCATTTCCAGATAGCATGTCCACAGAAAAATTAATGATACACAAAGATATCTTAGTAACTGCTGTATATTATTGAACAAAGAATATTAACTTGTCCATGGTGACATGCAATTTTTCTTGGAAGACAATGTCCTTCCTTCCCTGCAGAAGTTCATCTGATGTTCTCTTCTCATTTTGAACTGTATCTCACCTGTAAGCACAAACTCATCTCTTGTCTGTGCACTGACAACTCAGAGACCTGTTTTCTTCTCCCAGTGCCTTTTAGTCCCAACCAGATCCTTGTCCTGTTTCTCTGATGGCTTTCTGTACATAACCAGCCATTGTCTTATGCTAATACGGCTAAAAACTCACACTCTCTATTGAAAGTCTCCTTAATACTTTCTGTCCCACAGCTGCAGACATCAGCAATATATTGTCAAAATCATAGGAACATTGTGGTTTGGATTGGAAGGACCTTAAAGCTCATCTCATTCCAAGCCCCTGTCAAGTCTTAGCACTCACCTCACGACTATCAACTTTATACCAATTATTTTCCCTTACAGAAATATGTTTGCAGGCAAATGCTTTCTCTACCAATTTAATTAGATGAGGTTTTTTTCCCCTGTCCCTATAGGGGATCCCTACAGCTTCCCTCAGCATGAATAATGAATTTTATTACAGACTTACAAATGCATCTCAAATAGAGTTACAGGGGTACTGCTAGAAAGGATTTGTAATAGTAGCTCATTTTAGAGGAAGAAGAAACCATCAAATCGTCTTTGTATATAAATATTCTAAGAAGGAACAATCAAGAAATGAGAAGGCCTATTCTCTGTGTAAAAAATAACTTCATCATGTAACAAAGAAAGTTTAAGTGTTCTGGGCCACCAGGTCACAAAGAAGATAAATTACCAAAAATTGTTACTGTGAGTACAGGTTTGATGTTACAAGACTATATTGTTCATAAAATCATGGAGAGATTAGCTTTAAAGTATTGAGGAATGAATGCCCAAACCATGTTTCTTCTCACTGTCTTCCTAAAGATGAATAATTCTAATCATATATGTGTCCTAATAATTATTATTCTAAAACATCAAAAGGAGACACCAATTTCGTTGCACAAAGAGTTAGTTGTATTTTGAAATTACCCAATAGCTGTAGACACTTGTCAAGAACTAATTGTTTAAAAATCTCTTAAAAAAAAAAAAAGCACTAAATTTAGCATGCACTACTCTGCAACACTGTTACTTGAAACCATCACCAGGAGACCCTAGCATGAGGTGGAAAATCAAACTGGAGTTGTCCTAACACTAGATTTTGGGGTCTGTTCTGGAGAGGTGTGAGGCCAATGCTGCCCACTGTCCTGCAACCCACCCTCCAGCTCTAACAGGGTTCTGGCTTGACCACTGTGCCTCTGTGAGGTGCAGCAGGTCTGCAACATGGACATGGCAGCAGCTTTTAGACCTCCATGTCCAGGGATTTCCTGCATATTGAGTTTAGTGCATGTTGATGACATTTGCTGGCATTTTCATTGATGACATTTGCTGGCATTTTCACTTCAGAAAGGCACAGATATGTTTGTTTCTTGTGTTTGTTGAATTCTTCTCTACTGATGGGACTTTCTGGTCTGTTTCACTCATTGACTCATGATCTAGGAGAAAGCAATGTGCATCACACAGCTATGTTATCAGAGTTAGAGTTTACAGATTAATACTGACTCATCAGTTGGACAAATAACAAAAGTTTTCTCAATCTATTAAATACTTTTTTCTATTCATGCATATTTTGAGTAAAATGTGTGTCTACTGTTTCTTCTGAATCACCTCAGAATGTGCTGGCATTTCTGCTGTATTTCTTTGACCTGGAATTTTACCTGCACTGCAGTTTTTCTCTTTGGTTCAAGGCAAATAATTATTTATTTCATAATTGTACTCTATACTAATTATCACAGACACCTGTGAGACATAAAAGAAAGACTGAATCCTTTCTGAACTCTGGGTACATCCTGTGCACTCGAAATATGTATGCATCACTTGAGATAAGTTGGTGATAAGCAGCACAGTTGCAAGACCAAGTTGATTGCCATCAGTTAGAAGCTCCTGCTGGAAAGCAGAGTTCTGAACAAATTGCATAAAATTAGAGGTAGTAGCTTCTGGGGAACTTCCATATTTTTTCACAAGTTCAAAACTCAAAGGTAATTATGTGCTTGTCTGTGCCAGTTTTGATCAGGATAGTGGTTTGTTTTTCCTGTGTCAGCTTGTATGGAACTATGTTTTGGATTTGTGCTGAAACCACAGAGTTTCATTAGTGCTGAATGGGGCTTGGGAGCAGACGAGGCCTTTTCTGTCTCTCACTCCACCCAGTCCACCAGCAAGGAGGCTGGGTGTGCACAAGGAGCTGGGAGGGGACACAGCCAAGAAGGTTGACCTCAAGTGATGAAAAGGATAATCCAGATTAAATGGCATCATGCTCAGTATATAAAGGGGGAAGAAGGAGAAAGGGGGTTGATGTTTTGGAGTGATAGGCTTTGTTCTCCCAAGTCACCATTACATGGGCCCCTAATCTCCTGGGAATGGCTGAACAACTGGCCAATCACAGGAATTAATTCCTTTTTTTGCTTTCCTTGAATGTGCAGCTTTTTCTTTTACCAGCTGTCTCTATCACAAGTCATGAGTCAAGTTTTACTCTTGCATCCTCTCCCATCCTAGATGAGCAAGGCTGCGTGGGGCCTGTTGATGTCTGGAGTAAAACCATGACAGATCCAGGCCATTAACTGGCAATTGTTTATTTACCAGCAGGGAGGTCAACTCTCCACATCACCAGTGCCTCCCCAGGTGTACACGACTTGACTCTGCTTTCTCCCTCTTATCTCTCATTCCCTCTTCAACCAGTTTCTTCCCTGATAACCACTCCAACTTTTCTGCTTTCCCACCTTCCAAGACTGCCCTTGAAGTTCTTGTCCCTCTAACCTGACCTGTGCCAGTGGTGTCAAAACACCTCTGTGGGTCCTTCCTCCCTCCACGCTTTGGCAAGCTTCCTGATGGGGAAATGTAGATGGGGAGTACAATGGCATTTCAGCCTTCTCTCACAATAAAATAGCATAAAGCTGGCAGGTCTCAGATGCAATTGTGGAATAAGGCCCATGTCTTCCTATCCCCATACTTTCACACGAAAAGGAAGAGACAGAAAAACAGCCAGTTGGACAATTGCGAAAAAGGAGGGGCTGGTTCTTCACATAACTTCCATAGCTCTCAAAAATTAGTCTCCTCTATATGTCAGAGTCCCTCCATTTTCCAGATCTGATTTATTTATCTTAGTCAGTGCTGCAGGATAACAGATCAATGTCTTAAGTCCAAATTCAGGCCATCTTTATGTCATGAAACTTTTTTGGATACTTCTGCTGTCATAAGTCATGTTTCCCTCAGATCCTTCCCTCACCTTGAGCATATATATGAAATCTCTGCTGCACAGCCACTGTTGAGATCTTCGCCCCAAGAGAGATCTTTGTTCATGTAAGTGTGTGCATGGTGTGTCCTTGTCTATGTACACATACATGAATAAGGATACATTTAAAAGCAATCTCTGGATATGATGCTGAGAAAGCAGAACAGCGATTCATCTTCCCATGACTGCACACTGGGCTGAAAAAGGAAGCATAAATTTTTTAAAAACCTAACCACTGCAAGAGCCTGATGAAACCCACGTGGAGCTTCTGCCCAGCCTTTTGGTACATAAGAAGGTTAAAATTATGGTTTTGCTTACATTCACTGTGAAAAATGACTCAACAAAATCCTAAAACTTTTGAACTAAGGGGTACCACACTGTTAGCTCCTTCCTCTCTGAAAGAAAAGTCTTCCATTTCGCTTGTAGATGCCACATTCTTGGAAACATTCAGAYGGAGTTTGGACAGGGCTCTGAGCAACCTGATCTACTCAATATCTATGCTCATTAGAGAGGAGCTGGATTAGATGAATTTTAAAGTTCCCTTTCAACCCAAACTTGTCTATGATTCTATGAAAAATATACRGTGTTTACACTTGTAAGCCTTCATGCAAAACTACTTGAAAGCAGAAAATTTAGTTTCTTACATTTTATTCAAGAATAAGGACACAGTTTCTTGTGCTATGAGGACCTTAAAGCAAGGTCCTCATAAAGGATTCTGTAAGACCCTTACTCTTTTTCCTAATCACAACAAGTTGTGCTGTAACTAATGTCTTTTCTCTTTTAGAGAAAGACAATGAGAAATGTCATTTGTCAGCAAGAGATGCTATAGAAGTTTACCACCAAATTATAGCCATTGGTATCTAGGTTTGAGGGATTGATAGCACTTTTTCTTTTAAGAAGATGTATATTGACTAGTCTGCATTTTTAAAAAGTGATGTACTTGGGACAGAAGATTTTCAGGTACGTTTACATGGTGACACTGCTCTTGCCATTTCATCTCCTCTGTGATGCTGCCAAACAAAGTTAAGTGTATTATTATATTAACTGTAAGTTAATATAGTTATTATTTTCTTCCTTATAAAACATTGAAGTATTTTTCTGTTATTCATAGGAGTGTATCATAAATATTTTGTTTCGCAGAACATATGAAAAATGGCACAAACAAACAAAATTTATGGAAGGTTGTACCAACATATGAAAAAAACTTACCAGAGCCCAAGCTATCTGAGCCTAATAGCATTTCAMTCCTCTTTGCTTCACATGATGCATTTGTTTCCCAAATGCACAACATTCTTTGATCTCTTGAGAGAGCAGGCTCTAGCCTAATCTTGGAGCTGGTACTAAGACAGACTTTGGATCAGGAGCGAAGGCTATGTTGGAGAAGATTTAGGTAGATTTGGTAGAGCTGTCTAGGCTCTTCACAGCATTGATATGAGTTTCAGTTGTCAAATATACAGAAGTCTGAAGATGCCATACCATTAAAAACATTATTCAATTCCTTGCTGTAAAGGATTAAGATTTTTGCCTCCTAATGTTTATTTAGAACTTTGTAATACTTGCTTCAGAGCATGACATTTGGCATAATGAGAATTGAGGTCAAATCAATTTGAAATATTTTTGAAACTCCTCTGAGATTTGACCTGCAAAGTGATTATACATTGTCATTATATTCTCCAGAGCCAGTGATGCTAATGTCATGGTGACCTGGCCTGCACCAGGTGCGTGTTGGTGTTTCCTACAGATTTACTTGTTGGTAATTTGATGAGATACTTTGTTGAGTACTGAGTTTTGATTATGAAGACAGGCTGAGAGTTTTGGGATTGTTCAGTCTGAGCAAGAGAATGCTCCACCAAGGCATTGTATCACCTTCCAGTAACTGAAGAGAGCTATACAAAGGTCAGGGAGAGACTTTATACAGGGGCATGTAGTGATAGAACAAGGGACAAAGGCTTTAAACTGTCAGAGGGCAGACTTAGATCACAGAATAGGAAGAAATTCTTCACTGTGAAGGCAATGAGATGCTGGAACAGTTTACCAAGAGAAGTTGTGGATGCCCCATCCCCATAAGTGTCTCAAGACCAGGCTGTTTGGGACTTTGGGCAATCTGGTCTAGTGGAAGTTGTCCCTGTTGGGAACTCCCCTGTTGGGACTTGGAATGAGATGGTCTGTAAGGTCCCTTCCAACCTGAACCATTCTCTAGTTATATGGCTCAACGAATTAAGAACTTTCACATGCACAATACGGAAATGTTAACAGACCTTTTTCCTTATTTTTATAGGACCGTCTCATAGCCCTTCTGCAAAACAATGCAAGTCTATCAATACTTGTTTCCACTCTACTGTTTAGTTTCCTGAATTTGTCGTTATGACACTACATTGCCCATGAGTTATGTTTCATGAGCATGTCTTAAGCGATCTTAAAGACCCTAATTTGTACTTCCTTGTACTCCACCAGCTGTTAATCAGCATAGTGAGAGGAATCACAGCTTACAGAACTAATCCCAGTTTGACATATTTTTTTTCCACAGAACTTCTTCAAAAATAATTTATTGATTAGTTCACTATAAACACTCTTGCAAGAAATGTCTTTAGATGTTTGTGTGGTTGTCTTTTTTCCATTGGTTTTGTTTGGGTCTTTCTTGTTGGTTGGTTTTTTACCAATAATATTTTGACATCACCAGTGAATCTCTCAGGTAATTTGTTTGTTTCTGCCTGAAGTGAAAATTTTTCCAGCTTCTTCCCACATATTTCCACAGATTTTTCTACGGAAGTTCCATGAAGTTAACTTTCTCCCATTCAAGATTAATCAAGCAGACATGCCCTACTAGGTGCATGTAAACTTTGTGAGCAAAGATGGTCTTTTGTGGCCAGCAGAATGTTACAGTAGGAAATATTAACACTGTGCTCATTCATTCTTTCAGTGACAATAGATTACTCTCAGTATTACTCAGATTTTTACTGCAGTGCTATGAATGTTGCTCCATCATTCAGATGCAGCCCAGAAAGCCAAGTTTGGCCTGGGCTGAGGGCTGAGAGCCCCGTGAGCAGCAGAGAAGGAAGGGGATTCTGCCCCTCTGCCCTGCTCTGGTGAGACCCCACCTGCAGAGCTGTCTTCAGCCCTGGGATTCCAGCACAGGAAGGACACGGAGCTGTTGGAGACAGTCCAAAAGAGGGACACCAAGGTGATCAGAAGGATGGAGAACCTCTGCTATGAGGAAAGGCTGAAAGAATGGGAATTGTTCAGCCTGGAGAAGTCTTTGAGGTGACCTAATTGTGGCTTCCCAGTTCCTGAAGGGTCTCCACAGGCATGGAGAAGGACATGGCATGGAGTGACAGTTCAAGGGGGAAYGTCTTCAAACTGAAAGAGGATATTATGATGCCATTTTTGTGAGGGTGCTGAGGCACTGGCCCAAGTTGTCCAGGGAAGCTGTGGATGCCCTGTCCCTGGAAGTGTTCAAGGCCAGGCTGGACAGAGCTCTGAGCAACCTGGTCTAGTGGAAAGTCACAGAAATCACAGAAATTCTAGGTTGGAAGAGACCTTTAAGATCATCGAGTCCAACYGATGTTCTAACACCTCAACTAGATCATGGCACCAAGTGCCACATCCAGTCTTCTCTTAAACACATCCAGGGATGGTGCCTCCACCACCTCCCTGGGCAGATGATTCCAGTGTTTGACTACTCTTTCAGTGAAAAACTTCTTCCTTAAATCTAACCTGTATCTCCCTTGGCGCAGCTTGAGATTGTGTCCTCTTGTTCTGTCTGTTGTTGCCCGGAGAAAGAGACTGACCCCCAGCTGACCACAGCCACCCTTCAGAAAGTTAAAGAGAGCGATAAGGTCACCTCTGAGTCTCCTTTTCTCCAGGCTAAACAACCCCAGCTCCCTCAGTCGTTCTTCATACGGCTTGTGTTCCAAGCCCCTCACCAGCCTTGTTGCTCTCCTTTGGACACGCTCAAGCATCTCAACGTCCTTCTTAAACTGAGGGGCCCAGAACTGGACACAGTACTCAAAGTGCCTCTGTCCACAGCAGGTGGCTTGGGACCAGATGATCTTTGAGGTCCTTTCCAATTTTATGCAATTTTAGCAAAAGAAGTCAATTATTAAGAAGACAAATATATGATAAAGTGAATGATCAGTTCACATAAATGGAAGTAAACCATCAAGGCTTGAAGGGGACCCTCCCATCATTTCCTATTGCTCAAATATGGCTATGCTATGGCTACCTGATCAAAAACACCCAATTCAGTCCCAGTCTTGCATTGTGCCCACCCTAGTAAGCATTGCCTATCCTAGTAAGTATCCCAAAAAGTAACACTACAGTGCTATTTCTTGAAGGTTGCTAGAAATCTGCATGCAGTCCCACAGCTGTGCATGAGGTTGGCTTCCCGACTTTCCCCTCCAATAACTTRGAGACTTGCACATCAAATTCCCATGTAAGCAGCAGTATAATCATAGTTTCTTGGCAATACACAGTCATACCCATTGCAGTGTGGTTTTCCTCATGAAGTACTCATTGCAGAGGTACTCTTTTTGAAAGTACTCATTTCCTTCATATTTGATTTAAATGGCAGCAGCTTCCAAGTGTTGAAGTGCTCAAAATTTGAAAATAAAATTAGAGTGCCAAGTAGTTCTTCAGTAGTTTTGGACTTTTAAGCAGCGTGTTATTGAAGACCAAGAATACTTCATTTTTAAAGAATGTTTTCTCATGGTTTAACCCGCATAAAAATTTGTTTGCCTGTGTTATTCTACTTTACACAGGTCTTATAATATTTTTGCTTTTTTTTTTCATTTTCATCAGCAGCTTCTCTGCTCTTTCTTAATATGTTCCTCCATTGTAGTTGAGTGGGCAGTACTACAGTCCTAGAGTTAGTACTTAGTTATAGGATTTTAATCCACTGGGATTTGCTATTATCAATATGAAATACCTCTCTCTAGTGTGTTTCTTAACASAATGGAAACTAACTGCTCCAAGAATTTGCACAGTCTGCCAGCTCTGAGCAGTCTGAGACTTATCTTAATGGTTTCATGATGACTCCACTTCTTACTCAGAGTTTCTGAGATCCTAGTTTTTCCAATATTGTCTTCTAAAACTACATACTGATTCACCAAAAAGAGAGCTAACAGATTTGGTAGTAGACAAAGCAGAAAKTCTGACAAACTGTATCAGGCCACATAAAGAATTATTTACTTCTCATGTAGTTTCATATTTTTGAGAAAATACTCTAACAATGGTATACTCCAGTTGTTCCCATGCAGCCTGATTAACAATGAAAATATCACACTGGATTATTTTCAGAGTCAGTCTGAGATCCCTCATTTGCCTCATGACTATCTCCAAGGACTGAAACCCTAAGGGCCAAGACCCCAGGCCCTGGGGAAAAGCGGAGTTTTAGCCTGCTGAGGGGGAAAGCCTGCCGAGTCTTGAAGGACTGATATGCATCATGATAGAAACTCAGTGCAGGATCAATGGACTCATCATGCTGGACTGAACCAAACAGGTTTGTCCTGTACMTGTTCTTTACAACAGATCAGCGATGACTGCACCCTGATCCTAGCCTTGATCCACCGTGTAACTAGGCAGCTCCCACCTTAGCCCAGTGCCTTTCCCGCTTGGAGGGACCCTATAAAAGACTCTGAAGACTGAAAACCACTTTGTGTGCACCCCATGGAAGAAGACTGTCTGTGGGCTGATCGTCACCTCGAGGACTTGTCTCCTCATGTTGGTAGCAATAATCCCCTTCCCCTCTTTCTCTCTCTTTCTCTCTATCCTTTATTTCTCTCCCACTATTGCATTTGTTGGCACTAAATAAAGGTGCATTGTTGTGTAAGCAAACTGGTTTTGTCCCCTGCTGTGTCTTTTGCACTCTGAGATCTCTAAAACAACCTATCAGGACTTTGCAGGTATTTGTGGACCCTGACAATTGTGACATGGGGACTGAAACTTTAGACACTGTAAGTTGTTTGTTATCTCTTGAATCAACTTGTCAGAGAACTGGCAAGAAGAATTGGATTAGCTGTAGAAACTCAAACCAACCGGGCTCAATCCATAAGCTTCAGACACCTGTAGGACTTGCCAGAAGGTGCTCAAGAGCAGTATTCTTAAAGGAAGAACAAAATCTCTGGCGAATTAATATTTTATTTAAATGGGCTGGGTGTGGGTGCACTGATCAACATAAAATAATGGAACTTGCTAGAGGGAGCTTGGGAATAATAGGTCAAAATATAAATCATTTGCAAGCATAATGGATATGTTATTTATTAGACCAAGTAAATGTGTATGGCAGATGGATGAGAACTATAAAGACAACACATGCACTCACACACAAAAAACAACTGGGTTCCACAGCAGAATGTTGGTTATCCAGTTGTAGGACAAGGCATATTTTAATACAGAGTCAAGCACAAATGAAATGTAAAGACACCAATGAATTTTTAAGAAATTAGACATAAAACCACTATTGGACACACAAAGAGAAGAACTACCTAAAGACTTAAAAACAAAATAATGAGTGTATTTTCATTTCTTCTGGAAGCTGACACCATGCCAAGGAAGCTGTGGAGGTAATAGACAAAAAAATAAGTAAAATACCTGTAGCTGTAAAGTATTGCATTGCTCCATTTTTGGCACATGAAAAGTCAAAAGTCAAAAGGTTAAGAATAAAATCTTGGTTTTCTCAGAAAACTGCTTTGAATGAGAGATTGAACAACAAAAAAGAAGAAGATGTGAAATAGCTGAGATGGCAGGAGCATATTTCTGGTCAAATATGCTCTGGCAGAGAAACACTGGCTGATGTCAAGTGTGACCCCAGATTCTCAGTGGGTGTCCAGAAGTAGACCAGAAATCCAACTACCACTAAGTCTGACTGCAGTGCTGGGTAATTGTATGACTACAGCAATAAAAGAGAGAATCTGCAGATAGTAGAGACAGACATCATACYCAGGAAGAAACAGCACTGGTTTTATAGGAGACTGTGCATCACGAGCATTGCTGAAGCAATCAGATGTGTGAGTCAGTCATTTATCACAGTCAGAATTACAAAAAGCTTTTTACAAGGTCTCCTGTGAAAATCTCTTAAAGAAACTAAATTATCATGGGAGAGTAAGGTTGACTAACAACCAGCTAAATGTTTAGAAATAAATGGTAGGAATAAGTTGTGATGTTTTACCATGAAAGGGCATTGTCAGCAAGACTTAATGTTGACCCTCTCATTTGTGACCTAGAAGAGAGTTGAACAGTAGTATATGACCTGAAGTAATTTGTGATCTTTTTACTGTATTAATCGGTATAAAAGTATGTGGGCTTGGAATGATTATGCCGAGATTTGTATCACCCCTGCCAGTAAAGGTGGAGGTACAGATTTGCAACAGAAAGGACGGGTGGATCTGAGGAAGAGATGGAGATGATGGTGAGAACAAATGGACACTTAACGACACTTAACGCCCGATATGGGCCTTATCAGTGTCAGTTGGACACTGCATCAGAATACCAAGTTCTCAGAAACCTAATCAAGTCTACATCACTGCCTGGAAAGCTATTCAGCAGACCAACTGCACTGAAAGAAGATGACATGAATATGCAAAAGGAGATGGACAAAGAAAGGATTGTCGAAACAGGAAATCCAGCCAAAACCCTGTATAAAAATCAGCCCCACCAAAGCCTAGGCAGCATCCACTTTCTACTTGACCTGCCTCTAATACTCTTAATACTCAAAAATATTAAGTACTCGAGACAGGATAATAGAATAACTGCAGCATTGTGGGCCTTGACCTTGATTTTCTGTTGACATAGGTCTGTTTCAGTCCTATGCTGGGCAAAAGCAGACATTAATTTAGTCTTGGCCTCCTTGCTGCCACTCATCAAATGCTGGTAGTGAGTCTTTTGACAAGGCCATAATTTAGCTTATTGTGGGTTGAGTGGGGTTATTTCTGGGTGTCTCGTTGCTGTCCTTTCACCACCACAACTTTTCTGCAGCTCTTTTCATTACTGGAATTTGCCCTCCTCATCTTCCTCAGTTTGGCATGTACAAGTTTCTGCTGTCAATACCAGGCCAATCTCTCCAAATATCCAGGAATTCCAGGACTTTTCCACGTTGCAGGTCCTGTGCTCAGAAGGGTGTACATCCCAAGAAGCCCCTTCATGAAATGGGGGATTTTGCTGCTACACCAAATTAACTCTCAAAGCAGCAACAAGCATAAGGACACAAAAAAGTGTCAATTCAAGTAAAAAGCAACACATCCCTTGGGAGTAAGAAATTCAGATATGGCCATGTAAATTCAATCCATTCCCTAAGCATGTTATATACAATAATTTAGAAGTGCATAATCATAGCTTAGAGAAGGAGTGTCAACATCATCTTGAACATCATCTTGACACAGAATTTCTCTTGAACGCTCTAATTCACTCACTCCTATTGTTTGGGTCTTGCTATACTAAACATCTTTCTGCTCAGACTGTTTGAGGAAACATGTCTTGTCAATTCTTCTTAAACTTCCATTTTAATGATGGATTTGTTTTACATTTGAAAATGAAAATACAAATCAAGAACATGTTTTTAAAATCAAACAATTTAGTTTTGAAAAGACCTCCAGGATCACTGAGTCCAACCRTTAACCTAATAGTGTCAAGTCCACTACTAAACGGTGTCCCTGAGTACCACATCTACAAGCTTTTTTTACAATTCCATGGATGGTGATTCCAGCACTTCCTTGGGCAGCCTGTTCCAGTGCTTGACAACCCTTTCAGGGAAGAACTTTTTCCTAATAGCCAATGTAAACCTCCTCTGGTGCAACTTGAAGCCATTTTCTCTTGTCCTGTTTCTTGTTCCCTGGGAGAAAAGGCCAATCCCCATCTGGCTACAGCTCCTCCCAGGGAGTTGTTGAGGGAAATAAGGTCCCCCTGAGCCTCCTTTCCTCCAGAAWAAATACCCCCCAGCTCCCTCAGCCGCTCCTCATCAGACTTGTGCTCCAGACCCTTCTCCAGCCCTGTTGCCCTTCTCTGGACATGCTTCAGAGCAAAATAAAACAAAACAAAAAACAAACCAAGATGGGTCATTTCTAAACCAAAGAGAAAAATGTTTATGAAATTTGTGAAACCCCCAAATTTTTTTCCTAGCAGCTCTCCTCTAGCATCCTTGGCACTGGGGGTGGGGGTTGGAGGGGAAGGAAAGTGATTAATACTCCTAGTTTTAAAGCCCTGTAAATTAAATATCTTGCCACAGTTTAACTTTCTGTTATTAGGATTACAGCAAAAAGTGCTAGTAAAACTGAGCATGATTCACCAATTTAAGAAAAGGAAAAAAGAAAAAGCAAAGCTCATAATGTGATTTGTAACTTACAATATCATTTTCAACAAGACTCGTAATCTCTCAGCTGCAAAGTTGAGTCTAGGTTCTCTTGAAAAAGAAATGTTGACTATGAATTATAAGAAGTCTGACCTTTAAAAGTAGTTTGAACAAATTTTGGTTGTTCAGTTCAAGTACTAGTTCTCTAAAGGAAGATAGCATCTCTCAAGAGTAAAGAAAACAAATGCAAAAAGCTAAGTGTTGTGTTCTCTTTCCACCAGGTAGGAAAGATACTGATCAATGACCTTAAGATAAGGTACAGCACAGATACAAGAAAATATTGTTTGAATAGAAGCACTTCAGAAATTTGTCTGGAACAGTCGTGTTATTTTCATAGCTTAGTGTGATCAAGCACATGCTGACAGGCCCTCTGTCAGAAATCGTCTGGATGTAAATGATTATGCCTTGAGGAAAGGTGTAAGTTATCATCTCTTGCCATCTGTTCTATCTCTGTGTATTTTGATGAACAAAAACGTATTGCCATTGCTTATATTGTCTTCTGAAGTTTCAGCTGTTTCCTTCCCTCATTCACTACCTGCTAATGTATTTTTAAAGTAGCTCCATTTGCCTGTCATAATCCCTGCCAGTTGTGATTTGACTGGAACCTTACCTACTATGATTTAATTTTTTTTAAAAAATCTTATTCCTTTATACTTGCCCTTAGTTATGACAATCACTGGCTTCAGAGAGACCAAGGCAGAATTCTCTCTGTAAGTATCACCATCAAAAGAGGGAAGACAACCACAGTACTGTCTTAATTCACTGTTTGGTTTTCCAAGCCAAACAGCTTCTAGCTCAGCTCCTACATTAAAATCTTCCTTGACAAAAGGCTTTTTTCTGGGTAAATCTTTTATACTCTACCAGGGTTCAGTAATGAATGAAAGACTTTCTCAGAATGGGATAGCAGTCCCCAGCAGTCTCAAGGAATTTCCCTGAAAACCACTCTTCTAATAGGATAAATATTTACAGAGGGAGAATATCATGAGCCAACTATCTAATATGTTTTTGGGGTTGATTTTTCTTTTTTTTGGGGGGATGATGACAATCACATTGSTTTAGTCAGAGACTTACAAATATGTTGATGCTGTGCTAAATTTGGCCTTGGCTCTTGGCCTGTCCATGGATTTCCTCTGCTCCTCACAAACATGGTCATCCCCCACCAGAAAACAGGATTCTCCACAGTTCAAATCTCCCATGAGGACCAGGACCCGCAACTTTGAAGCTTCTTCAAGCTGTTTATGGAAGCTTTCATCCAATACTATTTCTAGGTAGGGTAGTCTATCAAGGACACCCATCATGGTGTTCTTCCCTCTGGTTTTACCTTCCATGCCACCCTGCAGTAAAGCTGCATCTATTTGGGCCATTGCCTCCTTCACATATGCATCCATATATGCTGTGTATAATACTGTAGTGCTCAGATGATTAGTCAAGCATGGCTAAAAAGTAACATATTTAACCAAGAAAACAATAAATCAGTTATGAGGGAATGGAAACATTGTATAGACTTCTTTATGCTACTACTGCTGTTGATTTCCACTGGATAAGAAATTAACTTTATTCTGACACTTTCTTAAATATAATACTTATTATTAGGATTTGCCAGCCATTCATTCTTTCAATTCTTACTTAGGAGAGACTGTACTAAATATCCATAGTTTTAGCCCATGCATGGGATATGCTCTTTCAAAATTGGAAAAGTATGGCAAATTCACATAAAATTAAAGATAAAAAGGAAAATAGTAAAATGCAGAACCTTTTCAATTAATTGTATATGTTCCTTATGTTGAAAGCAACTTTTTGAAGAAATTATTTGGTATCTTCCTCTTTAGGACAGGCAATGTGAGCTATTTTGTAATCTCAGTTATTTTAGAAGTCATTTAGTTCCCACTCCTAAAAAATAATGGAGTTCAAATGGTTTGCTTTGTAGGGGTTTATTCCAATTTCTCCGCAGGAAGTTCTGGAATATCTATCATCTGAGTATCAGAACCCAGACTCACAAGGGACTGGTTTTATTTCTGTTCCTAACAAATGACATCTTTGGAAATACATTCTTTCTTTTGCAATACCTTATCTAGACTGACTTATCTGTTGTGTGGTGTTAGCAAGTGGAGTTGAACACATTTGCTGAACGATTCAGTGGCTGAGCTGTAAAATATTGTGTGATTTCTTTCTGTATGGTACTATGAATGTTTTCTTTCTCCTTCTGTGCAACCACAAAGTAAAAATGTCCTGAAAACCTTATCTGGAGTTATCTGTAAAAATGTATTTAAGCCCTCTTCACTGAAGTAGATTAATTCTCCATTAGCTTTGATCCTTACAAGAAAGAAAATAAAAGCCTTCTTCAGAAAYTGTTAACCCAACATAGAGGATGCAGAATGACCATTAGGTGCAGGAGTTTCCAACTTCTCATTACAATTACTTTGGAAAACTGTTTGAAGCAACATTGTGTCATGGACTTCCCAAACTCAGATGTGAGCTGTCTTCTTCAGATATAAGAGTTGTGATAATCATAATCTCATTTCTCATAAAAGCAACCATATCTGGAAAGTGGTAAAAGGCAATGTCCAGGGATCAGGAGTGCAAGCACTACTCCTTTCTATCTTTCCACTCAGAGGAAATGATGAAGAAAGAAACATGAAGACCCAGCATATCAGTATCTGGATCCATGACTGGTGCCACAAGCACAGTTTCAGGGTTTTTTTACCTTGGGTTGAGCTGCATTACACCAGACCTGCTGGCAAGTGGGGTACACCTGTCTCAAAATGGAAAAAGGACTGTTGCAGTTAGGTTCATTGCAACAGCTCTAAATGGGATTTGAAGGAGGGAAAGGGAGAAAAATATGCTCAATAGAGATAAGCCTGGGGGTGACAAACCTGTATCCAGATGGGGGTCAGACTCTTTTCCCAGGTGACAGGATGAGAGGAAATTATCTCAAGTTACACCAGGAGAGATTTTAATTGGAGATGAGGGAAAACATCTTAATGGAAAGGGTCATCCGGCATTGGAACAGGCTGCCCAGGAAGGTGGTGCAATCACCATCCCTGGAGATATTAAGATGGGTAGATGGTCTTAGAGACATGGTGTAGTGGTGGACTAGATATTATTATGGTTGGATTCAATGCTCTTAAGGGTCTTTTTCAACAAAAATGRTTCTATAATTCTATGATATTTCAAACAATATATAGTAATTCCTATACTATATTCCAGGGCTGCTTTTTAGTGCAAAACCAGAAGGAGACCTGCTTTGAGCACCTTTCTCTGACATTCAAGAGAAAATAAGGAAGTTCTGAAACAAATGAAAAGTAGGCTTATATCTGACCCTCATTATGTGATATGAGCACTGGCACAAGCATTTCTTTCCTTCATTCCACACCACCTTTTCATAGCCTCAGGGAAAAGATATTGCACASACATTCCTTGGAACTAACTAGAACTGCACAAAAGGAGTAATTCTTTCATGCCTGTGTTTCTTCTCCTAAGAAAAACAACTTTTACTGTTCAGGTAATTGTTATTATATAAGTAACAAGTATTGAATTTCAATATGCAAAAAATATGCTTTAAACATTTCTTGGCAATGAACATCTAAATATTTTCATCTAAAGAGGAATTAGATGGAGCTCTGAGCAACYTGGTCTAGTGAAATGTGCCCCTGCCAGTGGGATAGCTAAATGACCTTTAAGGTCTCTTCTAACCCAGGCCATTCTATGACTCTATGATAATTCTATATACTGTTCAGCTCCAGTACAAAGATAAAAACTAGTAAACTGAGAAATTACAAAATACTCACRAATAATGATAGTTTGTCTTTCAAAGACATTTTAACCTTTTAAAAGACATATTTATCTGAAAAGGTTGCTACATCTAAACTCCCTTATGTCTCCTAGTTGTTTGGGTTGTTTCTCAAAATTAYATATATAATTGTGCACTTACGTTTATATTCTGCAGTCTATTCTTCCCAGCAAAAGATATTATTTTCTGGATAATATTTGTTAGCATTTCTAATTTCTCTTGCTTTTAAGTAATTATATTAAGTTTATGTGCTGTATTTCCATTCATGAATTTCAGTTATTGCATCCTAAACAACATGATGCTAAACTTTGCATTAAACTTTCCAAAGACCATTTTCACAAATATTTCTGCCAGTTTTTTCAATAGCTCTCTATTTTGAACTATATGCATGCATATAAAATATAACAGACCATAATGAATTTAATTTAAATTTCTATGATCTCTCATTCAATTTTTTAAATTAATTTTCTTTTTTTTTATTTTTCATTTTTACCAACTTCCCTTAATTAAAAAAAGAAATTGAACTGAAAAAACAAAAAACCTCTTCCCAGTCAATCCCTAATCCCTATTTTTGTGTGAATGCTTGTGTGGCATACACTGAAAACTGGCACACCAAATGTGAAGAACATGCTTAATGTGGATTCTCAGGCAGCAGGATCTCTGTTTCATAAATCATGGCTCTGCGGCTTTTCTATCTTCTTGCCACAATTAGAAAATCAGAGTGTGGTCATCTTAAAACAATGTTGAAAGCAACAGCTTTTATTTCTTTCACACTGCATAAAACTCAGAGAATCAAGACCCAAAAAGCCAGGAAATGGATTAGCAACCTCTCAATTCATAAGCCACTGAAATGTCTGGTTTTACATAAAAAATCAGTGCCAGAGGGCTTTTAAATTCTTTATGCAACAGTCCTCAAAAGCATGGTTAAGACATTTCCAACATACAAACAGTCATAATGATGAAATGCCAAAGTAAGTTACCTCCAGATGCTCAGAATTTTCATCAAGAGATATTAAAGGGAGACACACCTGTGTGAGTAAGAAGGCATTTCCCTCATCTGAACCTGGTCAACTCAGCTGTGAGAACAGTGTCTCCCTGTTTAGTTTAACCTACTAGACCTCACTTCTATTTGCAGCAGGGACTGGCTCCCAGTTTCCTCTAAGTCCCTACTGCCTGTGAGTGGACTCAGAGCAGCTGCAGCTGAACAAATATTTGGGTTTTAATCCCCTGCAGATCATGACCTTACTGTCCAAAGACAATTCCCAATAAGGCATCCCACATCTCCTGTGCCAGGGGGAGGAACACATTAAAAATCCCCATGATTTTCATTTCCTCTCCTTATGACATCCCCCCTCTTCTGCTAAATCTTTGAGTGTCTTGCTGTGACATCAGAGAATGTAGGTTTACTCACTGGTAAGTTTTTGTTATGTAGCCACCTGTCAGGCTGTGTGTAGCCAGTCAGCACCATGCTGGCACGTGGCTCCTGCTGTGTGCTTCACGTGGGTCCCCAGGTTTCTGCCTCTCTGTAGTGGAGAGCATCCTCCCTAGGATTGCTTAAGCACAGATATAAATCCAAAGTCTGATTTTCCTCTCCACTCTGCCTACTTCACTTTCAATGTCAGACATGTCCACCTTGCAGCTAAGACTATGCACAAGAACTGAGCTCTTCACTCCCTGAGCTCAATCCTTTGCTAAATTAAATGTCTCGGGTTCACACTCTGTGTTGATGCCTCTACTACACACTACATTTCCTCATCACACAGAACTTGTGGAAAATGTTTTGCTCCAATCAAGCTATGATGGCAATCAACAGCAGCAGGTCTGGACTGGTGCTTCCTGCTGGGAATGCATGCAAAAGATACAGCATTCACTACCTTCTGCCCCTCGCCCAGACTCACTGCTGCCAGTGGATATGCTAGGCATGAGCGTGCAAGAGGAAAGATGAAGACTGAGAACTGGGCAGCATTTGGGTTATCTGGAAGCAGACTTCTGGAGAGAGCAAGCAGGAAAGGGAGCAGGGACTGAGAGAGCAGGTGGCTGCCTGCAGCCAGGCTGGGACACAGGATGTAGCTCAGGGCCAGTAGGCAGGGACTATACAGGGATGTGGTGTGGGTCCAGGGCTTAGAAAGGACATGAAACTGAGAACAGTCATAGTATAATACGTGAATAAGGTGAAATGGATATGCACATGTTACCTGAATTCCAGTTTTGTTAACTTCACTCATTCTACAGCTTACTTTATCCACTGGGATACCCCAGTGGCTTTTGGGGTTTTATCTTAAAGCACACATCAGGTCAGCTAGTGAAAAAATTACCAGCAGGATGGAGGGCAGTTCTGGYAGGATGCAAAATCTGCATTCCCAGGCTCCAGTCCCACCAGAAGTGATGCCAAAGGAGCTGCCACTTTTGGAGGGGAGGTAGCAGCTCCTTGCATTGCTGGTCTGGGCTCTAGAGTGAGTGGGACAGGCTGCTGTCCTCTCCATGTGCAGGACAGGCAGCCTACCTGTCCCTGCTGTTGGGCTGGAAAGCAAGGAAGCCACAAATGCAGTAACAAAGAGTTAACTGCAGTGCTTTCAGCACAGATATTCCTACAACTCTCTAAGGCTGACAACTTGGGTTAATCAAAGCAGTGATGTGTAAAGGGCTGCCATGTGCTGTAGCTTCTGCAGCCTGCAGCCTTCCCTTTCCCTTGTCTTGAGACCATGGGTCATTTGCAATGATGCAAATCCAAGACCATGAGATGGGTCCTTTAGAGGTCCTTTTTGGGACTGATGCTTTTAATATCTTCACTAATGACACAGATAAAAGGATTGAGTGCATACAGCAAACCTGCAGATGACACCCTTGAAGGACAGGATGCCATCCAGAAGAAACTCGAGCAGTGGCCCATGGGAATTGTATGAGGTCTAACAAGGCMAGGTACTGGTGCTGAACTTGGGTCAAGGCAGCCTCAGTGCCAGCCCAGGCTGGGGATGAACAGATGGAGAGCAGTCCTGCCCAGAAGGACTTGGGGGTCCTGGGCTGAGAGCTGGACATGAGCCAGCCATGGGTACTCCCAGCCCAGAAAGTCAAGTGTGTCCTGGGCAGCATCCAGAACCCTGTGGGCAGCAGAGAAGGAAGGGGATTCTGCCCCTCTGCCCTGCTCTGGTGAGACCCCACCTGCAGAGCTGTCTCCAGCCCTGGGATTCCAGCACAGGAAGGACATGGAGCTGCTGGAGACAGTCCAGAAGAGGGACACCAAGGTGATCAGAGGGATGAAGCACCTCTGCTATGAGGAAAGGCTGAGAGAATGGGAATTGTTCAGCCTGGAGAAGTCTTTGAGGTGACCTAATTGTGGCCTCCCCTGAAGGGACTCCCTAAGAAGGATGGAGGGGGACTTTTTCCAAGAGCATTAGAGTGACAAGACAAGGGAGAATGGATTTAAACTGAAAGAAGGCAGGTTTAGATATTAGGAAGAAATTCTTTACTRTGGTGAGGCCCTGGCACTTACTGAGGTTGCCCAGTTATGGATGCCCCATCCCTGGAAGTGTTCAAGGCCAGACCGGATGGGTCTTGCAGTATCCTGGTCTGGTGGGAGGTGTCCCTGTCCATGGCAGGGAGTTTGAAGCCAGATGATCTTTAAGGTCTCTTTTAAGCCAGGCCATTCTTTGATACTGTAATTATTTGGTATGCTATTTAAAAGACATCTGGGTAAAGAGCTTCCTAAAGGGAGTGACTATTGCTGGGATATGAAACAGCTGAGCAGCAGCATTGAGAATTGCAGTTCTGAGTGAATATATTTTAAATCAGGAATACAGTGAGAGTTGGACATTGTCTTTGTCCCAGTTACCAGGAATTTTCATTTGCTTTCCCTGGGGCTGCACTACATCTATGTCTTACTCTATTTGGCAGACTTTTCTTGGCAAAATATAATTCAGCATTATTTACATGCAGAAGATTTCTGGCATATTACTCTTGTTGAAAGCAGAGAGAAAGAAAACAAACCTAACTGCCATATTCCTTTAACAAATTATTAAGCATATTTTAGTTGAATGAGGTAAAATTGCTCTGGTGATTTTGAAGAAGCTGAATTCTGATTGTTTCTTCAACCCTTGAAATACAATACATTAATCCCATTTTTATCTAAACTTTGCAGTATTATCTAGACTCACTTCAAATTTTTACTGAAACAGCACAAAGGCACAAGTTTGTCAACACTGTTCTTCAATTAGAAATGGCAAGATAAGGAACTGTTTGGTAGCAAGTTGTTTATAATATTAAAGTTACATTGTTCTCCTTAGTGAATGTGACACCTCAGTATTGGTAACATTTAATTTAGATCTAATCCCTTCATTCAGCCACATGGCAATTAAATAATGTACTTACTTTACTAACACCTGTGTAACACCCCAAATTTATATTTTGCTTTTCACTACCTTTCATTACATTGATAACACTAAATTCAGCATTAGTCTAATTATATTCCTGTTAAACAGTGTGCAACTGAAATGTTCAGAAGCATTTTATAAAGTTGTCACTGCTCAAAGTCAAAGTAAGCAATAAAGTGCACAGAAGAGCAAACAGAGGAGAAGGGACAGGCTATTTGTTGATTTTTAAAAATGATCAGTATCTTATCAGAAAAATGAAAAGTCATTCAGCAATCAACATCGCCAGTTGTAAGCATATATCATTCTTCCACTTCTCCAGAAGTTTTGGATCCCGTGGTTGATCAAGGTAAGGATGTCCTTTCAGTTTYACTCCTATCAATAACATGGAGATTGACTTTCTCAAGAATTAAGAGTTTTTAATTCCCCTTGCTGAGTAAGTGCCTCAGGGTATCTCCCTTGACAAAACACATCAATAATTCATGGATGAGACAAGCCCCACATATTTGGTGAAATATTTCAAGTGTAGGAAACTGATTTTTCCTCATCTTTCCTAGCTGGAAAATTTTTGAACTCCCTGGTTAAATGTGATGGCTTCAAAGCAAGGATCTGAAGGAAATATCATTGTGTTGAGCTTCCTCGCCCTGTTTTAGTGGTTTAAAAAGTGTTTCTTGTACAGTCAGGCATATCCAATTGCAATGACAGTCAGTGGATACCCAGTTCTAAAGCAAAGTTCACTATACTTCAGCAGTGTCTTGAGAGTTGTTTAAAGTTTGAAGTGAAGGCTTCCTTTTGTTCAGGTTTTACACAGTGGACATGATCAAAGAACTTCCATATGCYCCTTTCAATTTATCCAAAAATAGTGCATTTCAGATCTTAGACCAATAAGTTTCAGTGTAAATATATTAAATTTGAAAGAGAAGAATGCTGTTATATTGAGTTATATTGGAGTACTACTGGGAAAAAAGGATAAAAATAATGACAGCACTACTGTAATGCCTATTCATTAACTCAGGAAAAGCAAGACATAATTCAAAGAAAGGTAAACATGTTAATACGTTATGATCACACAAGACTAAAATGTCTGAACAGCCTTAACTCAGAGCCAAGAATACCTGGAACCATGACATGGCTACAGTTCTAATACCTCAGGATTTGTGAACCAGAATAGATGCAACTACTATTTTTTTTCAATAACTTCTCATGGGATTTCCAAAGATTCTCCAAAGAGTGGGGAAAAGCAAGGAAAGAGTTTGAAGGCAGGTAAACTCTACCCAAGAGACATCAAAGTTTAAAAATAAACACTTAATAATGGATTTGGAAAATGATTGGGACTAGATAAGAATAGGAAGATAAAAGACTCAGAGRCTGACATTGGAGATGTGGTGGCAGAAGATGCTTGGACAGATAAAACAAAGATTACAAGAGAACGGGGAACTGCAAGTAGGTAGGACAGTAGAGACAAATCTGTTTAACTCACAGACTGCAATCCCTCAAGGGCTCTAATATTAGCYACAAGAGTGATGAGTTGCAGGTGGTCCCTCTCTTCTAGGGCTAGCTCTGCCCGAGGTGACCCTGCCACGATCTGTGGGTYGAGGACACACATAGACCCCAGTGGGTGCAAGAGCGGTAGAAACCTTCCTGCTGCTGTTGGAAAAAGAAGCTGACTCCTTTGGGGGTCTAAGTTCTCAGGGTTTATTGAGCTTGGCAAATTACCCCAAGAAGAACTGCCCAAAAGCACCTCTCTGGGGTGTGCAATACCTTTTAACAGGGGGAGGGACAGTAACAATAAACCAATCAGAAGGGATTGGGGTGTGGTTACAATCTGGATTGACAACAACTGGGAGCAATAGGGACAACTTGAGGGAGGGATAAACATGTAACAATGAATCACCAAGAAGAACTGGGAGAACAAGGGGACAGGTTTAAGGGAAACGGACAGGTGCCAGGGGAGGGCACAGGGAAGATGGACAGGAGCTCAGGGAGGGGTGCATCAGGGAGGCAGACCAGGCAGAACCAAGTGAAAACAGCAAAAGGCAGTAGATTGGAACAAACCAATACAAATGGAAAATCACAAACYCCAACAATGAGTCTTTGAAGGCTTTTTCTGGCAACAAATCACTGTGACACCTCTTGGTAATGTGCATTTTAYGCCTTCTACTACTGATCTGCACATAAAATAACAGCTCTTCACTGTCATGATTGGTCAGCCTGGCTGGAAAGGATCTCAGTAGGAGCATGGCCCCCAGAGAGCATGGCCAGAAGAAGGTGGCCATTGGTCTGACTGCTGGTGCTGAAACTTTTCTTCTGGATGGGTGCTCAATTTCCTAAAGAGACAGGAAATCAATGCTAGAAACAAATAGTACTGAGAAAAATGTGATTATGACGCTTTCACAAGAGACTGTTTGCCAGGAATTGATACCGTGGGACTTCAACAACTTGGATGTTCAAACTTCTACATGGGTTTTAATGTGCCCATGTAGAAGCCACCAGCATGAGAAGGATTATGAGAAAGGTATTTTGTGTTCACCTCAGGATTCACATGCCCAAGTCCTCAGATGTGCTGATGGTCTAGACAGCTGCTACCCAAATAAATACCATCATGTACCATTGACCATATGAGATAAAAATGGTTAGGTTTTTATCCAGTAATGTGGACATACTCCTGTGTTTTGCCAACACGTCTTTTGATCTCTGGTGGAAGCTGAGGAGTATCAAAGGCAGGAGCTGCTGGACCCTCTTAGTGCTGTTTCGTTCACTGCCAGCCACCAGCTATGCTCTGGAACTCCTGATGGGGATATACACACTATTCCAAGTGGCATGTGGAGGTCATCACCAGCATTTACCTGCTGCTTGTGCTCCTGAAAGTAAGCTCCTAAGGGACAACCAGCCAGTCTTGTGTGTCTGTAACCAGGAGCAGGTTCCAAGCACAGTATAGGAATGTGGAAAACAATTCTGGGCACCACTTTGTAATTCTGTTGTGTTGGAAATTATTATGCATCAAAGGAAAAAGATTTGTATCATTTTTTGAAATAAAATTCTTTTAACAAAAACATATTAAAAAATATGAGGCCGCTGAACTTTTGTCTCCATGATCTGTGTATGAAATCTACCTCTAACTTAATTTTCATGTTTGCAGAGGTTTCTTGATGATGGCATTCACATCCCCAAGCTGCAAAAGGCAGGACATTTTTGGATTAGCTGTTTGGGTGCTGAATTTTGAAAATTTCCAAATCCTATATATCCAAAGTATAAATATGTTAAGCATCCTGGATATAATGGTATTTCTGTAGTGGTGAGAGGTTTTAGGAAAGAATATATAACTCATGTTTACAAAAAAGAAAAGAAGCATAAGGTTTGCCTTCCAGCTACATGTACCAAGATGTAAGAATCAAAACTGGCTCAGCAAATACAAGCCAAAATAATATATTATAATACCATAAATATAATAATATTGATTAGAAATGTCTACCAGAGTCAATGACTTCATGTTGTCGCTCTTCTTCTCCTGATGAGTGCTGGCAGCAGTCCCACACACAAATACTATCTCAACCAGTAAAACAGCAACAGCAGTTTCTCAATTCCATGTTCCCATTTCTCAAGCACCACCACAAATGTGAGGTCTTCCATTCAACCAGGAAACAGGGATTAAAGAGAAAAGTAGCTGTATTTTAAGTATAAATATCCATCAGAAAAATGCCTCCTGTCACATATTTTTCTTAATGGTAACCCACTTCCAAATCCCTTGAATTTGGCCAATTGCTACAGTCAAAAGCTGCTGTCAGAAGTGAGGCTGCAGCACCCTTGGCTGAAGCAAGTAAGTTTTGAATTGCTATAATTATAAAAATGAACAGATTTTTCTGAAGTTCTCTTTTGCCTCCTGCCTCTCTGGTACATATGTCAGTAATCAAACTTTTCTCTCTGAAGAATTTGAAATAGAAAACAAACTTGAACACATATTTGTCATAATTTGACATTTTGAAGGTTACTGTTGCATGCAAATGAAGAGATTAGCAAAGTTTTTGAGAGATACTATTTATTTACAGAAAATTTCCACACAAAACCAGAAAATGTTGTTAAAGAAGAAGCTAATTCCCTTTTTCCACACAGACTTTCATTTAAACTTACTTACAAGCATGTTTTCAATGCCAAATTGTCTTTTACAGCCATATGTATYTCTGCTTCCTTTAAAAATCAAGTTTGTTTCATTTGTAAATCTGAGTATATTTCCAGTGTCTTTTACAACTTTGTTTATCTTTGGAGACACAGCTTGAGAAATAAAAGCATACTACAAGTGATGGAAAAGAATTTCAACCCATTGTTATTTGCATTAAAACATAATTGTTCCCTTTACCTACTCACAAGTTTACTATGTCTTGTTTGGTAGGGGCAAATAAACACCTCTGTTTAGCTATTCACAGAGGCTTGTGTGCTGCTCAGTAAAGACAAATGAACAATGAAAAGTAAAAAAAAAAAAAAATCCTGGACTTATATTAGTATATACATTGAATTCATAGCACAAATAAGCTTTTCATTGGTTATGATGCTGGTTCTCTGGTGTACAATAAAACTTACCTAAGATGTCCTTTGTGCTGTGGTGCACCTCCAATTATGCAGAGAAACACAAAGCTATTTAACAGATCCATATTTTTATCGACTTAATAACTTCTATGAAGCCCATTAGCAACTTCAAACAAAAATCTTTGGAGAAAGACTGAAGCACAAGACTTTGCAAATTAAGAAAATCCCTTCTAGAATATGACAAGACAACCTTYAGAAAACTGGAATTTGTTTGGCAACACTCTGAGAGCAATGCAGGTATACACCCTCTCAAGCATTCTCGAGGGCTACCCGAGCTCGGCCACAGCAYAGCTTGGCAGATGCTTTGTAGACTCTATTACTGCAATAGCTATTAAAGCATCGATTTTTGAAACGTCAGTTATGACTMGAATTAGATGTATACACACGCAGACACGCAAAAGCAGACACATACACATATTCATGGAGTCAGAAGACTGTGGCCACGCTTTGAAACGGAGACTGGGAGTTCGGGAGGCAGCTCCCGGATCGGGATCCCGTAAGGAGGGAGAGGCAGCTCCCGGCTGGGCTGCGAAAAGAAGAGAAGGACAAGAAGAAACCGAGAAAAGGAAGAGATCCAAGAGGAGAGCAGGGCAGCAACCCACTCAAGCGGACAGGCACCCACTGATGACTAAGTTGCTCTGTCTGGTCCCCAGCTCAGCGGGCCAGAGAGGCGCGTTGTCCCGCGGCAGCCTTCCAGGGTTCCCCTCATGACTCATGCCGGAGGGAGCATTCCCTGAAAACGAGCACGCCTCCGGTCGGGGCTTCCGCAGAGGCTCCCGGGGCACTTTCCATGAAACACTTCAGCAGGACCAGAGAACAGCTGGTGCGGAATGCAGCAGAGGCGTCGGTGTCAGCGGGAGAAAGGGTCCGGGGGCCCGGCACCGCGGGCACCCTCCTCGCCAGCGCCCGGGGCAGACTGGCCCCCGAAGTCTCCCTCATACCGATACTCTGTGTCCGGRGCACCCTGTCTTTTGTCGTCCTGAGCATCCCGATATACAGTGCCCGGTGCAGGCGACTGCCCTGTCAGCTACGCTGTMCCCACGGCCAAGCAGGCACTCCCCGCAGCCTAAGCGAGCAAAGGGAAAGGGGTTTGTAAGATTAAACATTCACCTTTGAAAAAAACACCCAAAAAAAAATCYAACAACGCAGCTGTAGACGGGAATGGAAAAACAACAACTATGCTCCACTCGCTTTCTGCACTAGCGCGTTAAAACGCTGCACTGGAGATGTCCCTGTAACCTCAGTGTGGAGGATATGCACCCCTACTCCCAGGCAGACCCTGTGCAGGTGCCAGGTTTTTTCTCACCTTCAAGAGAAAATCGTGTTTTACTGCAATAGTTCCCGCTGAAGTTGAAACCCACGTGGTTATGGGGAGGGCTATTCACACTTGTTTCAAGCAAGACCGTCTGTTGCAAAGCTTTTGTTTTCTCTTGTTTTGGTTGGGGTTTGGATGATGCCTTTGGTTATTATTCGTTATCCTAGTTTTATTTTCGAATCAGTGACACAACTTCAAGGCTGAGTAATAATTATTTACAGTTCTGGAAAGAGGTGCAAGAGACGTCCAAATGAGCCCCGGTTATGGAATTGGAAACCTTTATTTCCGTAGGCGTACAGGTACATATATGAAGCCAGCAATGATCTGAAGCCCGGGAGGAGAAAAACAACGTGTAAAGACACCATGGAGCATTACAACGGTAACCAACCAGTTTCTCTAGTGCTTCTGAAACACGGGCATTCCTCTCTTCAGCTGTCTTCCGTGCCTTGTCGGGTCACGTAGCGGTGCAGGATAATTAACCCTTGGCTTTTTCTTACACAGTCCTTTGTAGCTTGATCATCTTTCTTCAGATCGCCTTCTTACCGCGGGGATCCACCTACAATTTCAGCCTCTGTAACCACGGCAAGATACAAGAGGATCTAGTAAACGTTTTGGATGCAGACACAACCTTTACACAAGAGGTTGGTGCTTTCTCTGGTGACATCGGAGGGAAACTGTCGGGACGGCACTGCCTCCACATTTTTACCCTTGACTACCGGCAGCTACTTTCTGAAAATCTCGGGCAGCAAGCCGGGAGTTGGCTAGTTTAGTAAACCGGTACCTGTGAAACAGGACCTTGAAGTTAATGTCCAGCTCTCCTCCGGCGACCTTCCTAAAATGTGCTTCGCTGAAGCTGGGACTAGCAGGGACGGAGAACAGGAGCCTGGGCGGCCGCTGCCAGAGCTCTACCCGACCCTTCCCAGCGCCTTGCAGACCCGTAGGACTGAAAGTCGCTTGTATAATGCTTCACCGACGCTGAAGATGGTGTCACGGTTTCAAAGGTGATAAGTGCTTTGGAAGCTACGCGGAGGGTTCACACGCGCAGCCGGCCCTTAGCGCAAAGACCAGGCACCGTTTTTCCGGGGAAGCAGTCCTGCCGCTGGCTTGGCATCGCTGCTCAGCGCAGCCCAGCAGCGGCTGCCCCGCACGGCCGCCGGCCGATTCCGGCAGCCGCCCGCACCCTGCGAGGCCCCGACGGGGCGGCGCAGGGCGCCGAGGCAGGAAGGATCTCTATAAAGGGGTGCCCGGCGAAGGCGACGCCGTGGGACGTGGCTTTAACGAGCATCCCCTGTTGTTATTTCCCTCCAGGAGCTACGACTCGATTTTCACACCTGCGAGGACGCACCCTCCGAGCCGGCGGGCAAGAAGCACCAGTCCGAGGTCTGCACCGGTGCGC